>CM029781.1:29081254-29681254 GCA_017562165.1 Ectropis grisescens | reverse complement strand
CCCTTGACATTTATGACACTAGAAAAAAAAACATAAATTAACATTAACAACTGTGACAATTTTTTACACATAGCATGCCAAGACCATCTCGGGGAAACAGGAAGTGGGTGTCGGTATACTTACTGTCTGAATACCGTTTTTAAACTTACGCGATATGAGAACATATTGTAAACACTAACTAGTCTTCTCGTGACGACAGCGGTAACGTCGATGTAATTAAATAATAATGTTGATCTTGAGCACTATAAAGTGCTTTAATTATGTCTGAATATCATTAGTTCCTCCAAACGGGGATGATAAATATTAATTGTGGATATGTCTCGATTGGATATAAGGAATAAACTCCCATGTTCTACGAGTACGTAAAATGGCGATGGCTCCCGCATCAAGCATGTACATGGCACAAAGATTGTCCATCGCTATTCAGCGGGCTAATGCTGCCAGCGTAATGGACCTTTGTGCCACCTTTGTGCCGGGTACCGTTAAGGGTGGATAATGTGATTGTGTGAATGATTAATGTATTGTTGACGTTATTTTTAATTTTATAATTGACTGATATAATAGTTTTAATTTCAAATTAGACACATAAATATTTGCTGTTTTAATTATTCTAAATATAATATGGTCCTTTGTACAAGACAAACGTGAGCCAAAAATTTTATAGGTATGGAACATAAATAAAATTTTGTAATATGGAGGAATACTATGTATTTAAATACATGTATATTATATTAATTTTACGTATTATAATGTCACACAGACATACTGTTTTACAATTACTCATTAGAAGAAATATATTTTTAAATGTCTGCGTATAGGAGGACAAGCAACGTTGTAAATATTTTTGTTTAATGTATAAATTAATAACTTCGTAATTATCATAAAACGTTGGTTTGTAAGATAACAAGTTTATCTAACCGTTACTACGAAATCTTATGACAAGTATCATGAAAATAAGACAGAATAAAATTCGTGAAAAACTATTTGATGTTTTAATGTTCATTTTTCATCTCTAGAGTAACTACCATATTTTTTTTTTTAAATATTTTTTAAATAAAGAGTGACGGGACGAGCCGGACACGTGCCTGATGGTAAGCAACATGCCTGCCACATAACAACACAGTGACGCAGCTTTTGGAACATGAAAGAGTCCAAATCATTACCTAGCACTGCACTGCGCTCGTCACCCAGAGATCTAAGATGTTATATCTCCAAGCCCTCTAATTTCTCTGGAAACATTGCCCTTCAAACCTGAACACAGTAATGTTTGCTCATTACTGCTTAGCGGTAGAATAAATGGCAAAGGTGTGGTACTTCCCCAGGCGGACTCTGCCAAGAGTCCTACCACTACAAAACTACCACTATTAACCTAATCGACATATTTACCCTATCCTATCTATTGCATTTCACTTTAAAATAAAACGATTCATATTTTACTTGTTAACATTAAGATCGTAAGCAATACGATTGTCATCGCATTCTATATCTTATCCGTTCGTACTTCGAGATGTAATTTTAAACTTCTAAATTTACGAAAATAATTTCAGAAGTCATGTTATATATTTTTATTACTTGAATAGGTTTCCACTTGACCGTCATCTCGCCTGATGTTAAACAACGATGCGGTCTACAATGAAGCGTGTTTACCTAGAAGAAACCGATTCACTCTCTACTTGAAGACACCAACATTATAACCATCAGGGAACATCCACATAACATCATTCCACAGCCTAGACGTTCTTATCACAAAAGTAGAGTCAAATCTCTTTGTTCGTGTCTTTGGTATGTCAACCACGAAACGATGTCACTGTCTCAAGCTACAAGCAGTCCAATAGAAAAACAGAAGAAAGTTTATTTATGCATTACCCCTCCTGTTCTGAACAAATAAACAAACGAATTAGAAAACAAGGATAAAAGAGACAAAATACAAGAAAACAGTCTTAAAATGATTAGAATCAAATATCACCCTACTCTCACTATGAGATCACCTATAAAACACTTTTCATCCCACAAAGGTCATCTCAAGAGTCAGCTATACACAACCGTCGCTTCGCTAAGGACCTCGCTGTGTTCTCTATAAGGCGTACCTTTGACAAAGTTATCTATGAAATCTTTTTCATGTTAGGAGAATATTTTCTCGCCTCGGTGTGGAGTTTTTATATGGGAGCCGTGAAATATTGCACCCACTTTACTGGGGGCACTTCCGGCTGCTTGCTTTTTATTGAGGAACCGGCGATTTAGTTTCGTGGGACTGGAAAAGATGGGTTTTATCGTTGACTTTTGAGTGTGAGAAGTAAATATTAAGTGTATCTATCAAAGGCTGGATACGAGGTTGAGTTAGAAGGTCTTAGTCCACCTGGGGAACTACCACACTTTTGCCAGATTCTATCACTAAACATGTGCAATCATCAGTGTGTTCCGCTTTGAAAGGCAATGTTTCCAAAGAAGTTCACGGTTTGAATCGTCAGTCAACTAAATCTTATTAATCTGGGTGATGAGCGCAGTTCACATGTTCTAAATATGTAGCTGCATGACACTGTGCTGTTACGGGCAGACGTATTACTTACCATCAGGTACATGTTTTGGTCATTCCGCCACAACGAACCATAAAAAGATAAGTAAAAAGAACTACCTATATCTATAAAAGTTGACTGGCCTAGTGGCCAAGTCGGAAACAAGAAGTGGGCGTTGAATCAACGAACAGTTAATTTCAACTGTTTACCAAGCATAAACGGATATACTAGTTTACAGTTATCCGGTAAACTAGTCGAAGAATGAACTATTCAACTAATATTTTAGTTAAGGCTATTCCGTTTATGGGGTAAGTAAGCTAGAAGAAAATTGAACGGTTTCCTATTCCGTTTATAGCGTAAGCTAGTCGAAAATTGAACGGTTTCCTATCCCGTTTATAGCGTAAGCTAGTCGAAAATTGAACGGTGTCCTATACCGTTTATAGTGTAAGCTAGTCGAAAATTGAACGGTGTCCTATTCCGTTTATAGTGTAAGCTAGTCGAAAATTGAACGGTGTCCTATACCGTTTATAGTGTAAGCTAGTCGAAAATTGAACGGTGTCCTATACCGTTTATAGTGTAAGCTAGTCGAAAATTGAACGGTGTCCTATTCCGTTTATAGTGTAAGCTAGTCGAAAATTGAACGGTGTCCTATACCGTTTATAGTGTAAGCTAGTCGAAAATTGAACGGTTTCCTATTCCGTTTATAGCGTAAGCTAGTCGAAAATTGAACGGTGTCCTATACCGTTTATAGTGTAAGGTAGTCGAAAATTGAACGGTTTCCTATTCCGTTTACAGCGTAAGCTAGTCGAAAATTGAACGGTTTCTTAGACTTGTTCACAGTCGACGGTAAACGGTCTCGTTTCAACGACGCCAAAACCGTCTACAACCTATAGTAGTAAGCCTGCTTGCAGGTTTGGAGGTCGTGGGTTCGATTCTTTCTCAGAAAGCATAACATTTTGTATGATGAATACAAATACATGGTCATTGTAATGTTCCTAAATATCAGAGATGTTAGTGTATGTTCGATTATATAATTATTGGCTGCGCTATCTGACACCCATAATACAAGATTTGCTTAATAAAGAATATAGGAGACTTTTTATCCTTTGCAAAAGAACATAGGCTACTTTTTGTACCGGGAAAATAACGACAACAGGAAGTCGCGGTCTTACCCGTATAATCTCAATTTTTGATATTTTTTCGGGATCAAAATAGTCTATGTATTCATCTAGACTATAAACAATGCTCCATATTTCAACCAGATCCGTTCAAACATATTAAAAACGTGATTGAACAACATAACCTCCAAACAACCAAATATCCAAACTTCTAAACATTGGAATTTATACTATTAGCAGGTTAAATGACAATGTTAGAGGCGTCCAAACGGCACAATTTAGCTTAATATTCAAAACTGAATAGCAAAGAGCTACTTAAATCTAATCAAATTAAAAATTCAGCGGATGGAAGCTTATGCATTCGCTGACCCAAATTACGAGACTCACAGGCACAGATTATTGGAACACAGATGGCTACTTTGAGTATCAAACAGAAACTCATTTATCAATATGTTATAAACTAGATGCCCGCCCCGGCTTCGCCCGTGGTATATTATATAGCACTCATCGGGATCCCGTACAAATCCAACGGTGAAAGAATGACTGAAATCGGTTCACTCATGCCTGAGAATATCGATTTCAAACAAAAAACCTCTTCAGCTACCTGCTACGCCACCTGTCGGAAATTGGACGTACCAACTCAGATTTAGAAAAGGTTTATATTCAATGCACAGATTACTGAAATTCAATGACGCAATCTTTGACATATGCTGTCATATGTCATGTCAAAGCACGAAACGTACGAAAACTCTCAAAAAGGGATTTTTTTCCGATTTTGTTACATTCTTGTTTCATGCTTCGCTTTAATTAATAGTAGAGTTATTTTATATAGCTTAAAGCCTTCCTCGATAAATGGACTATCCAATAAAAAAAGAATCTTTCAATCCGGACCAGTACTTCCCGAGATCCTAGCGTTCAAACAAACAAACAAACTCTTCAGCTTTATAATATTAGTATAGATTATAAAAAAATATGTGTTTGTTAACTATGCATTTGAACATCATTGCAATAATCTTTAGCAAAGTTGTCGTGCATGAACTAAAGAAGGTATCTAAAGTATTTACATGACAATATTATATTTGAGCATAGCTCAAACGGGCTCATAATCCTATATAATCTAGACACGGCATAAGGTCCACACATATTTCATTAAATTAATAAATTTAAATGTTAGGTACTTTACACACTAATAGGTTTACAATGGACTGTCCTCTTACCTGTATTAAGCGACCCTGCATTCTACGGTAAAGCGAGCTTACCTAGAAATAAAAACCGATTTGTTCTCGATATAGAAAAAGCAAGATGGCAACTAACCATCGATAAAAACTAACTCAGACATTGAATTCCACAGGTTAGACGTTGCTTTCACAAAAAATAGAATCAAACGTCTTCGTTTGAGTCTTTGAAACGGGCACCAAAAAAAACAGATAAAATCAAACATTTTTTATAAAGACATCTAAAGTCTATAGACCTTGGAATCCATGGAGTTTATTTAGATAAATTGATTTATATATGTTTTCTGAAAAGATTTACATCTGTATTTGTTTAATCTGTAGCTTACAACTCGAGGACACTCGACGTCGCCGCAGCGTGTGCAACCTTCAACAAGGCTGTCTAGATACCTTATTAAAAACTCCGCCTCAAATCTTTCCCATCCATCTTTCATGACATGAAAGATTTGAGATAAAACTATAAGCCACAGAAGAAAACAAGATTTATATTTTAGATTTTAGAGTGTCTCCTCTATGTAGAATAATTTTATTCTCGCAGAAAGTTTTAAAGCCGGGCCACACAGAGGCGGGAGCCGCGAGAAAGCGATCGCGATCCGGGACGGGAATTTTTGTAATATTCGTATTTGTATGCAACCTGACACATAGCAAGCGGGCGCGATCCGGCGCGATGCGATTTCCCGCGCGACAGGATCGGGACGACAAACAAGAGATCGCTTCGCCATGCTTCGCGGGAAGAACGCGCGACGGACGGCCGGCGCGGGCGCTGTATTCTACGGTAGTCAGTACAAGCTGTCACACAGGACAGAGCGTTCGCGTAGCGATCGCGATCCGATCTCACGAGTTGTATTTTTTTACAACGTAAGGTCGTGAGCAATTTGATCGCTTTTGGTGTCACACCGGCTGTGTTCTCGCCATCTGCCCGCCGCGGGCTGCGGGCAGTAGCTCTGTGTGACATGATACGGACCGCTATCGCTTTGCACTCGATCGCTATCGGATCGCTTTCTCGCGGCTCCCGCCTCTGTGTGGCCCGGCTTTTAAAGTTAGTTATAATTTAACTACAGTAACAGCACCTCGCGGCGTTATCCGCGTACTTCTCGTCGCTCTTGTTATGTTCCCGGGATAAAAAGCAGAAGAAAAGCCTACGTGTTCTTTTAGACTATCTATATATTATGTTCCAGTATCTAAATGTTATTTTTTTTTTTTTTTTTAATAAAGAGTGACGAGGCGATCAGGACATGTGCCTGATGGTAAGCAACATGCCTGACACATAACAGCACAGTGACACGCAGCTATTGGAACATGAAGAGTCCAAATCATTACCTAGCACTGCACTGCGCTCGTCACCCAGAGATCTAAGATCTTATATCTCTAAGCCCTGTAATTTCTCTGGAAACATTGCCCTTCAAACCGGAACACAGAAATGTTTGCACATTACTGCTTGGCGGTAGAATAACTGGCAAAGGTGTGGTACTTCCCCAGGAGGACTCTGCCAAGAGTCTTACCACCACAGACTATTTCAGGCCGATCAGACATTACGACGGCAACAAACATCCAAAAAAACATTGACTTTGATCTTACGTATACCTCTAAATGAGCAAATCTACATAATATATATGCCTACATAGAATTTGAATCTCGGAAACGGCTGGAACGATTTTCATGATATTATGTTACAGGGGGTTTCGGGGACGATAAATCGATCTAGCTAGGTTTTATTCTTTATAAACGTCATCTTATGCGCGTTTTAGACAATGAAAAACTGTTACATTAACATTAGAATGCGACGGTTAGTTTTGTAACGTTGCGCGACAGTATAATAGATCAGGCGGAAAGTTGGGTGATTCCGAAATAGTAGATCCGGGTTCGAATCCAGACGGCGGAAGGAGCCTTTTATTTGTAGGTATTTAAGTATACTTAGTGTTAAAACCGAGTCATCGGTCACCCAGGTACTAATATTAGTAAGATTACATACCTAATTATCAATATTAAGCTCTCCTGAATTATCCATTAAGTAATGACAGTCTAAAGATAATCAAGATGGTCGAAAGCGGACCCAGCTTGCTAACAGCATTACCATGATGTATGGTAATGATTATTCTTTGGCCAAACGTCACCATTTTGGTAACAGTTGCGTTGAGCAAACACTCGGAAAGGTTGTTGAAAATAAGCTTCCACGGTTCACATACTTTCGCCGTTTGTGACGCGCAGCAAAATTTGGCAAGCCAATTTATAATTATTTAGTTTAACGATCTCAAAATTAATGAGGATACGGTCTTAGCTATAATTGAGTCATTTAACAATAGCGTAATGTATGGGTGTGAGAGAGAGAGAGAGACGTGGCTGCAAGACAGAATAAACCATTTAGTTAAAATTTTAAAAGATGGAATTTTAAAAATAATTGGATCGTAAAGAAGACTAATTCCCCAAAGGGCAAATTACACTCGCAGCACTAATAACTAAGAATCTAGAAAAATCTCCAAGAATTTTATGGTATCTATGAGCTGATTATTATTTTTCTTTATTATAAAACTGGTTCAAGCTTCAAGCTCGGGGTCTGTCAACACACAATGAAATGCAGCTTACTCCACTTACTCGGAATTAAGTTCACAGAATTTATACGCAATACAATATTACGATCAGAAACTAAAATGATAAATGTCATAAATTGTTATGCTAAAGCGGGACCCAGAAAAATGATGGACTGAACCTGCCATTTTTTGGGAAAATTGAAAAAAAGTTCTGGACTGGGATATACGATATGAGTTGCCTGAGTGGGTTTTTCCCGATAGTTCTTGGTGTCTTCAAATCGAGAGTGAATCGGTTTCTTCTAGGTAAACACGCTCCATCGTAGACCGCATCGTCGCTTAACATCAGGCGAGATGGCGGTCAAGTGTAAACCTATAAAAAATAAAAAAAAAGATAGGAGAAAGGCCTTTGCTCTGCAGTGGAATACTTGACCATTGCATTGCAAAGACCCGAGATAATATAATTTAAGTTGTAGCTTACTTGTATAACTCTTTACTCCATTTTATTCCATACAGCATACACTTACGCTATCTACAACTTATATAACTTTAAGTTTGTACTCCTGGGCCTTTTCTCAGAAGGAGAGTTAAGATCAGAATCCACTACGTTTACAAAATGTCAGCAAAATATCTTATCAAAACACGCCGTTCGCCTCACGATGATTCAGCTTTAAAACCAGATTAATATGATATTGAGGATATAGTAACAGTATAACAGTGCAGTCATCAAAAGAGTCATGATTAAATGAGAATTGAGAGTTGTTCTTCTTTTTATAAGTAAGTACGACATACCAAGTGTGAATTGGTGTAAGTCGGTACTTAAAACGCTATACATTTTTGAAACTTTTTTGTCAATATGACGTCGTTTTGTGGTCGAACACTGGTAAATATTTTGCATTTTTTGACGTGACAACGTCTTATAAATTGGTTTGCCGGGTGACACTTCAAGAAACTGCGCTCACAACGAGAGCGAGTGAGAGGCACGCGTCCCTTCCACTCGGGCATGGTTAGCCCGCCTAAGAGCGAGAGAGACAGACATAAAAAGTGAAAGGCACGCGTCCCTTCCGTAAAATTATTTTACCACTCAAAGTCGTTGTCACGTAAAACTTTCGCCCGTATACCGACTTTACAGGCAACCAATTTTTTTTCTTCAAAAAGTATTCAATTAAATTTAATACTCAAAATAAGTGTATCCGCCGTATAACAAAACTTTACTCAATGTTGTTTCATTGAGATTTGTTTTACGTCACAAACGTCAAAAAATTATGAAACAATTTAATTTTGCTCAAAAATTCATATAATTTTAAATTTTTAGATCGCGTAAGCCTTGAGCTAATGTTATGCATGCGTTGGTTTTAAATGTTCAAAATTTTCCAACGAATTACAAAGTCGGTTTAGGGCAATGTAATCATTAAAGAGCTAAGTTAATAAAGTCGAAAGCTGTATGTAAACATGCGCTTAAAATGTGTCATAAAATATTTATTTAGGGCTCTCATTTCATAGTACTTTGGGCACCGAACAAACATGGCTCTAGCGTTTGCCCACAACAGTACTAGGGGCACTGTTTTAAATATTACTTTGGATAGAACAATTTGCGAATACAAGTCAATTTATGTGATACAAATTATGGACTATAAATAGGCATGGTCACTAAAACGAATTAATCCTTCAGTAAGATTATTTATTAAAGAAAAAGTGGGCAAGGGCGAGTCGGACTCGCCCATGGAGACTTCCGTAGCAGCAAGTAATATAATATAAACGTTCTTGTAGTTCGTTGTTACTTTAATCAGTGTTTTAACAATGGTCAATTTCTGACGTTATTAAAATAAAACTACTTACTTGATCTCATTCAAACCAACTTTCGTTGAAAGTTTACATGGGAATGTACATCATGCATTTTTCTTAGTTTTGTTTTTTCTCTTTACATTTGTTTTTAAGTTACAGGGGACGCACACACATACATTTGACCACTGTGGGAGAATGTAAGATTCAGTGTAAAAAAATAAATGTAAGAAACCTCAACAACATTTTTGAAAACCTATCCATAGATGATAACCCACACGTATGGTTTTAGTGGATATTTTTTTAGAGTTTTATGTGTAAGTATGGGACACCCATGAGAAGAATCCAGCTACGCATCAGATCGTCAGAGAACTAAAGTCACCGACATAGCTCAGCGTATTAGCAAACTGAAGTGGCAGTGGGCCGGTCACATTTGTCGCAGACCCGATAACCGTTGGGGTAGACGGGTTCTGGAGTGGAGACCGCGAATCGGTAAACGTAGTGTAGGACGCCCTGAGACTAGATGGAGTGACGATATATCAAAGACAGCTGGTGGCGGTTGGAAGCGTAAGACCGGGCTGAGTGGAGTATTATAGGAGAGGCCTATATCCAGCAGTGGACGAACACGGGCTGATGATGATGATGGGACACCCCCAAAATGTATTGTTTTTTTTCTATTTTTTGTATGAAAATCTTAATGCGGCTCACAGAATACATCTACTTACCAATAGTATAGTTCTTATAGTTTCGGAGAAAAGTGGCTGTGACATACGGATGGACAGACAGACAGACAGAAAAGACGAATCTATAAAGGTCCCGTATTTTGCCATTTGGCTACGGAACCTAAAAAACCTATGAAGGTTAATATGACTAAAATAACACTACCGCATTAATGCTTATCATGTTATTCATAAATTAACACATAAAAAAAGGTGCAATTCGGAATATCGTGATATTTTAGAACGGAAACTATGCAGGTAAAACTGATTGGAACTACTAGTAACATAATTATAATTTTAGCAGCGTACGCACTCCAATGAGTAGGCACTCTCTCTGTAATGTGATACGCAGTAATAAATAAGTCAATACTTATGTATTACTGCGTATCCTTTTGAAATCATTGTACGCAGGACAGATTGAAACGACAACATTGTAAATCTCTTTGAAAAATCTTCGAAATCTTCAAAGATACAAGTTTATTCGAACCAATCACATCACATTTAGAAATTAAGATTTCGCGCCACCGAATAAACACGGCTTCAAAAGATATAACAACGTAATTTTCCTCTGCACTGTATAAAAATTCATTCGGAGTCATTCTGCAGGAATTTCTTCCAAAGATGAGATAATTAAGCCACAGCGTAGATTGTAAAGAGTAATCTTAACCCAACGTTAAGCTTGAAGACGCTTTAAACAAAGTAAAGTGTGTTTTTATTTTACGACTCTCTGGGAGAATTCGCGCGCGGATTTGTATGACGAAGCGTTTTATGATTATTCTTTGGTCATTAGGAGTTTTGTGATGATTAGTGCGAAGAGACTGAGATGTTAGTGTTCTTATTTATTAGTTTTAGCTATTCATACAATTTTATAGTAATTTTAACACTCATAGAAGTGAATTATTACATAATGTTTATAATGTACAGGACTTAATCACGATTTAATTCATTGTTTAAATACCTCGACGTGTGTCGTGGTGGTAACCCTACGATTTTCCAAGACCAAATCAGGGTAGATCCCCTCATTTCGCAATGAGACGACCCGCAATTTCTTCAGTCTTCTCGTGACCACGGCGGTTGTAACGCTGCCGAAACGTCGAGGTATTTTAACAATGAATTAAATCGTGATTAAGTCCTGTACATTATAAACATTATGTGTTCAAATCGCGAAAGCTTAAAAACAGTGAATTATTACACCGAGCCTAAATGATTTTGATCAGTGCAAGCGCTAAACTGCACCTTACTTTTATGTGAGATTCTTCGTAGGTTGAAAAAGCGACATCTAAGCGTTTGATGTTCCAAAGACTTGAACGAAGTAGTTGTGGAATGTGCTACCTGATTGTATGTTTCCAAATAGATATACTTTGGGTGTCTTCAATGTTGAGTGAATCTTCTAGGTGAATGTGCTCCATCATGATAGGATTGCTTCTTAACACCAGACGAGATAAAAATCACGTGCTTACCTACGATAGAAAAAAAAATGGTAGTTTGAACACGAATAAAAATCACAATCTAGCCATTTTATTCTCAATATCTATACTTAACCATGTATTTTTTACTATTTATAGATTAAAATTTTTATAGCTATCTTGCGTGGTCTCGCGACAGTATGGTCTACGACGGAACGAGCTTACCTACCTACTTGTTCACTCTTCTTTCAACTAGAAGACACCATGACTGTATAATAATCTATTATATACTTAAATAGCCACTGTTAGCCAGTTAGACAACGGTAGTTGTAATTAATAATACTACTACAATTTAAGGACACAACTTTTATAATTTTTTGACAATGCATAGAATTTACCGCAGTCGTTGTCCTCAAGAGACTACAATTCTGTAGTCCTCCGTACTATCTAATAAAATTTCCCCAGAAATACGTCAAACCCATTCCTATTCCGCTGGTTCCTCTAGAGAGAAATAACCTTGTTTGAAGTTTAAATTAAAACATGAAAGTCCGCGCCATATCCGTCTATTTTTTCCTTTCTTGCAACCAGTTATGGCCACAGACAATTCATTTAGCGGACCTTAGTTAGCCGGAATTTTAATAGGAAAGTAACAAAATTTCATTTTGCTCTTCCATTAATTTTGAAGAGATTTTCCCGCTTGTACAGAAGTTAACCTGACCCGTGTAATTCTCTTAATTATTCAATCGCCGTTTTTTATAGGATTAGACATTGATTCTGTGTAAACGGATCGTAGTATTTTCTCTTTTCACTCAGATTAATTAGGGGGTATTCTTTACCTTATTTGTCGAACAAAATATTCTATGCAAAATATTGAGTATTTTAGAAAAATACACGCCATTATTTCGTTTTATATATTGTATCTATATAATATTTTGTTAACTAGTACCCGGAAAAATATTATTTTACTGCTGTATTTTTTTACAGTACGCATTATTTCAATTTTGTTTGGAAGGAACTCTATTCTTTAATTTTTTGGTATATTTTCTGTTTAAAAGGATGACGACGTACGTATTTGTTAGACTAAACTAGTTCTTAACCATTCGCGTGTTTTAGGTTTTTTTTTTTTTTAACTATAATAGGTTCGCACTTGACCACCATCTCGCCTGATGTTAAGCGATGATGAGATCTACGATGGAGCGTGCTTACCTAGAAAAAACCGATTCACTCTCGATTTGATGACACCAAGATTGTAACCATCAGGGAAAACCCACTCAGGCAACGCATTCCACAACCTAGACGTTCTTATCACAAATGTGGAGTCAAATCTCTTCGTTCGCGTTTTTGGAACATCAACCATGAAACGATGCCGCCCTTTTGTGGAACGAGAATTCCGATAGAAGAAAGGGCAAGGTGGTATTAGATCATGCAGATCAGTTGCACACTCTCCGAAGTGTATCCGATAAAAAAAACCGATAAGCTAGCTAGGTCAACAATCGTTGCTTATGCGAAGCTCTTTATTGGAAGTCGGATTGTGACATGTATACGTGTTACCACGTTATAATGTTGTTTCTGTTCGGAATGGTATTTTTCCATTAAGGCCTGTTCGGAATTTCAATTACGCAAAATTTATCACTAACACAATAGAAATAAAGCTTTATTTGGCCTAGAAAAAAAAATGGATCCCGCCGCGCCATTTCTTGATTATCCGACGACATTTTGCGCCATGACGAGGAACGATCTTTTTAAAACCAGATAATATGGAAACGGTTTGTATTTTATTGTAATCTACTAAAAAAACTATGGCAAATGCGCTAAAGTTAATATAATTTATGTATTGCTTTCCTTTATTCGTAAAAAAGCGTAATAACACTAAAGTGTTATGAAATCCGATTTTTTTTATACAATGGGCGTGGAATGTAAACTTTGCATTTTATTACAGGAGTAATTAATTTGGTAAGTACCTAAAAGTTAATGCAATAGTAAACTACATGTCAAGGGCTTTCTTGTGATATATAAATGTAGGTACTTATATTAATGTGAATATTGTGAATATGTAATATAAATTTGTGATAATTATCTAGCTAGCACGTATGCATCCGCGAATTTGCGTAAAACGCGTGAGGGGTTAATAAAACTGGAAACAGTTATAAAGCCTGTATCTAATTTCTCAAAATTTAATGATATAATTAAAACACATAGCCTTTAGTTGTTTTCTAACCAAAAATGTATTTGTCAAAAAGTAAACAGTAGTAGTTCTAAAAGATTTCTGACATGATATACTTATATGACCTTATTATATATTATCTTAAAAGTCATGTCAACTTATTGGCCTCGTTGCTCCATAACAGTGGCAAAGCAAACCAAAATATACACTTACTTGGATAGGTATTTCGTTTTCACCACCAAAACCAAAGGTTATTGGACGAAGAATGTACGATATGATTGAAGGAACTGGGTCAAATTCCTAGTGAGATCCGACTTTTTGTTCCGCCCACAAGCAATATGAGTAAGTCACAAAAGACAAAAGCGTACCTTCGGTTATACGACACCCCATCATCGTAAGCCTAACCATTATACCTAGTTACGATCATCTTTAACACTCGACCTTTCCACCACGTTAGCCACTCAACATCCCAACCTAATGGACCGGGAAAGTGGCCGTTTTTACATCATTTTAAAGCGCAAAAAAATGTAACATACTCGAAGTCTTCCCGGTACTTTTGAATGCTTTTAGCTAAAGATATGGGCCCACCATTTAGCTGAACAAAATGTTGGCTTTTTCGCTTTCGAGAGCGAACTTTACTGAGATCGATTTTCACAAAAGAACTGAAAAATGAGTTTTCGACGCGCTGCTGACTGAAAGGATTAAAGAGAATTGTTTCGTATTTTCCAATAGGAAGCTGGAACCTGCCCGTGGTATTTAGGTGATGGACGCTTCAAAGGTGCACATTCTAAATTCGTAAATTGCTTCATGATGAAATTGTAAAATATTTTTTATTATTTTACTAAAAATACTCGTAACTTTATTTGATCGAAAAAATACGAAAAGTACGTACAGAGTTTGGTTGTTATAATGCACAAGGATGTAAATATTTATAATTGTACTTGGTTTACCTGAATCCTGGATTCTACATTAGAGTAGAATCATGTTTTGTGAAATCCAGTATCCTCCGCCACTCTTATGGTAAAAGAAAATGCAACCCATACTTATAATTGTTAAAAAAATATTGGTTGATTCAAGCTCAGGACCTGACTATAGATCGGATCCGACGCGAGTTTCATGAGTTTTGTTCGCCCAAAAGTCCGCACAAAGAAATGTTCTGTTCAAAAACGAAAATCTTAGAATCGATCTTAAAGTACATCTGGTAGGACTGTGGCGAAAAAAACAAAGCCATTATAAGATTGTCCAGCTGTACTGCAATTAACATAAAGCTTAACATCTATACTAATAATAAAATCAATGTACCTGTATGTAATAATAGTGTGTATTAACATAACCGCCTTTTACCACATGCATATGAATTTATAGGCGAGACGAACCATACCCAAATTACATTCTTTGTGTCCATTGGTTAAGGTTTATTCTCCAGTACGGCTGGACCGATTATGATATGGCGTTCACTACTACTAGATAGCTGATATCCTAATGCATAACTTAAGCTACTCCTACTTAACAAAAATATACAGGAATGTACGAAATAAACAAAAAAGCTATCTAAACGCTCATGAAATCGCGGGCACATTTAGTGTTAAATATCATCAGGTTGACCTCATTGCGGATTTTACTTTAGTTTTATTCTGCACAAATTGCACCATCATCATCATCCAAAGCCTTCTTTATCCCACAGCTGGATATATCCCTCTCTTTTATCTTACCACCCTCCGGTCCTGTGCCAATCGAGTAGCTACTCGTACCAATGAGGCGTGTTCCAGACGCAAAAAGACTTGTCAAAGATAGTTCTAAATATTGTCAAGTGTGGCACCACAGTTGGTTTATGTAAAATTTCTCTAACAAAATAAAACAGTGGTGCCATCTACGGTGAAATTGGGAACTGTATTTGACAGGTCTTTTTACGTCTTGAAAACGCTCCATTGCCCCATGGCGACGTTAAAATATATATTTTTTCTTAACTAGTTAGCAGTGATAACTTCACAGAACTGTAACTTCCAATCGGAATTCGGTCGTATCAACCTCGCATTAGACGATCAATGACTTTTCAGCTCTGACCCCTACCCCTATCCCCAATCACGTAGCAACTAACTCCGTGCCTCTGGCTGGAATCCAAACGCTGTACTCTCCTAATTGTAATCAAAGCATCGCTAACTTTTAGCAAATAACTAATAGGTTTAAAAGGAAGGATATGCCCTAGTTAGATAGATAGATTAACTCTTTATTTCACTTAATTTAAAAATAAAGTACATAAAAGCTAAAACTAAAACTAGCAATGGGCGACCTCATCGCTTAAAACGATCGCTTCCACGCAAACGTAGGATGGAAAACCAAATACGAAAATGGAAGACGGGAGTTAAGAAAATGGTGGAATGCTTCAATAAGATTTCAAAATAAAGCTACAGTTACATGAATAACATTATATTGATAAACCTACATGATAATAGTTATTTATATTTCGTATGTAATACATACATACGAAATATAAATAATATACTAGATAATGATACTAGTTGTAATGTATTTATCGTTATTCCAAAATATCTTCATATATATATACGGTGATCACCACGATATGAGTTTTTATAATATATTTATTTGTCCTTTCCAAGGTTATCTGAAAGAGATTGCTTTCAGTGATAAGGCCACCTAATTGATAGTAAGCCATCTGCCATGTCTTCAGAGTGGGTCTAACAATAATTTTCATGCTAGGTTAAGTTTTTGTCGCAATTAACGTTTTGTCATAAAATATATCAAAAAGGATAAGATGTTCTTTCGTCTCAGTAATGTTACAATGTGTGACATGTCGGCGGCAGCACTGTCTGATTTGTAACCGTGATGTCCCCTTTTGTTTTATAAATCTGTGGTGATGTCATAGATTTAAACACCTCTTTCGCCTCTGAATGTGGTTGGAAATTCTGTCTCACAATTTATCATTATCATGGGGTTTCCAGTACGAAAAAATTGAAACAGTTACAGAAAGTTCACTTCAAAACCATGTGAGAAATGTAGTGGTATGAGTAGGGTTCTTTGCAGTTTCTGTCTAAGGAAGTACTACACTTTTGCCAGTCATTCTGTCACCAAGCAGTAATGTGCAACATTGCTGTGTTTTGGATTTTTCATAGAAATTACACAGCATAATTTCATGTTTCTGGATTTAGGAAAGTAGTGCAGTTATAGGTGGTGATTTGAACTTATTATAAGTTTATTTTTGCAAATTGTATCACTTCTATAATATCTGAAAGACCTTAATTCCTCTTCGGTGCCTCATAACACTACAAATTTTTGAAGTGAAAACAATTTTTTGGCGCGCCACATACAGATTTTTCGCGGGCTGTGAATTGAATTCTAGCGTCACGCTGCGGAATGATAAGAAAACATCGGGTAAACTCGGGACCATGGCCATTGGCTATTTAAAAATGCTGAAGCATTTCCTGATGGCCATGCTCATGACCACGCCCTCCGGTTTCAGCCGCGTACATTCCAAAGTAAGGTAGCGTTAAACGCTCCACACAAGAGTTCTAAATTCAGAGGAAATGAGGTAAAAGTAGTGGGGAGGTGCCTACATCGCACCATATGACTGGTGATTTATGATGCGATGTAGGGTCCTCCCCACTAGTTTTACGTAATTTCCTCTAATTTTAGTGCTCGTGTGTAGAGGGCTTAAGAATTTGCTAGCTTATTTTGGAATCTACGCGGCTGAAACCGGAGGGAGGTGGCGATGAGCATGGCCATCAAGAAACAAGTTACAAGTTTTCATTTCTATCGGCAGTTTCTACGACTGTCAAGTTTTTTGCAATTAGAGGCCTGTCTCGTCACTCTACGAGTACCTACCTATATTAAAAAAACAACCAATATTGCCATCATTGTTGTGTTTATGGTTGTTGTTATGATAGGACGTGTCCTTATTATGCAAAACGTTTCTACTATCAAATAGTTTCGTCATTAGCAGATAAGTAATTAGCTAACGGTAGTCAAATTGAAACTGGATTGTTATCATTGTAAGCAAGGATTTCGCTGAATATTTGTTCTGTGTTTGTGTACTAATGGATTTCAAATTAGGGCATTGTTATAGATGAAACAATGGCTTCGTAATTGATACTGTGGCAAATGATAAGTTGTAAGCTTGAAGTCGATACTGAACCAGCTGGTTTGATATACAATATTGAACCACAATACTTTCAGACATTTGAGCTACAATGGGATGACATAAATTAATACTATTGCATTGTGCCGTGCTGTGTTGTATCGTGACGTATCGTATCGTGTCGTTCTGTATCGTATCGTATCGTATTTTGTGGTATCGTGGCATATGGTGTCGTAACGTGTGAGAAACATGTATGTATCAGTATTTATCTGTGGTATTTTTTTTTTCTATAAGCTTCCCGCGGTTTTCTCCGCATGGTTTCCGTTATCGTTTTTTTTTCGTAACAAAAACGTGTAGCTAACGTGTTTTTCCAGGCTATAAGCTAAAGATCCGTTCAGACGTTTCGACATGATTGAGCAACAAACATCCAAACACCAACATTTCCAATATTTGTAGGATTTTCATATCATATTTACTCTGTTTTTCAGAACTGTTAATTACTCTAAAGTATATTTTCAAGTCGCTTGAATTCCTATGCAATTGGAGAATCACGAGTATGTACGAACGAAAAAGCCTTTGGCTCGGGGCCAAGACGACAAATCTGGACACTCGAACCGCAGTCATGGCAAATTGTACGCCGAAACATCAGTCGCTATGCGTATGTGGTAAGGCGAGACGGTATTTTCTATCGAACTGCTTGGAGCCTAAAAAAGTGGCATAAATAAACAAATAAATAAATACATAAATAAATAAACAAATAAATAGACATTGGTGGACATTTCACACATAACACCATCTGACCCCAAACTAAGCAAAGCTTGTAATATGAAAGCCAGATAGCTGATGTAATACTTATATATTTTAAAATACATACTTATTATACATAGAAAACACACAGGCACAGTAAACATATTTGAATTCATCTTACAAACATTTGCACTGGATGGGGATCGAACTCACGACCCACGGCTTTGCATGCAGACCTACTACCAACTAAGCCACTAGGCTAGCCAAGACATTTCTCATACAACACCGGTGCAAGCAAAAAAATACTTTTACCACTGCAATGCGTTTATCACATAGGAAGATGTACGAGTCAATATGTAGGTTACCTAGCTACCTAGATAGATAAACTTTTTTTGCACTTAATTTAAAAATAAACAACAGTTACTTAGGTAAGTTACTTTGACTATTATCCATCTCTCAGCCTTGTTATTTCTCTATCAAAAAACTTCCCTGCATACGGGAACACAGTAATATAGCAGTTGCAAGCCATGATTTTTTTAAAGTTCATATTGACAAGACGAGCAGGACATGTGCCTGATGTTAAACATGCCTGCCCATAACAGTACAGTGACGCCCAGCTATTGGCGCATGAAGAGCCCAAATCATTACCTAACACTGCACTGTGCTCGTCACACGGAGATATCAGGTCTTTTATCTTTTAGCCCAGTAACTTCTCTGGAAACATTGCCCTTCAAACCGGAACACACTAATGTTTGCACAGTACTGGTTGGGGTAGAATAACTGGTAAACGTGTGGTACTTCCCCAGACGGACTCTGCTTTGTAAAGTCTCTGACCATCAAAAAATTTACATGTACTTAATCTATTTAATCTGCTTGTCTAAAAGTCTAAATAAACATATTTTTTAGTTTAAAACACAAACCAAAGCAGCTTTGATATCATTTGTAGTACTGAAACCTATTTACTTTGAAAGCGATGTCATAGCCATCAATCTGAACTTTGGCTTCTGAATATGGAGTTGACATCTCGTTGCGGCATGCAAGATTATGTTCACTAAAACTTAGTTAAGACTACGATAGTACTGGATCAAGTAGTGAAGGATCTGTTTTACAAAGAAGTATGCTTAGCAGTAATAAGTAGGTTTAATCGAAATCCCAATATGCAGATAATTAATAAGGAACTATATTGTGAACTAGATGCCCGCCCCGGCTTCGCCCGTGGTATATTATATAGCACTCATCGGGATCCCGTACAAATCCAACGGTGAAAGAATGACTGAAATCGGTTCACTCATTCCTGAGAATATCGATTTCAAACAAAAAACCTCTTCAGCAACCTGCTACGCCACCTGTCGGAAAATGGTCGTACCAACTCAGATTTAGAAAAAAAAATTAGCAATGGTTTATATTCAAGGCACAGATTACTGAAATTCAATGACGCAATCTTTGACACATGCTGTCATGTGTCATGTCAAAGCACGAAACGTACGAAAACTCTCAAAAAGGGAATATTTTTCCCCGATTTTGTTACATTCTTGTTTCATGCTCCGCTTCAATTCATAGTAGAGTTATTTTCTATAGCCTAAAGCCTTCCTCGATAAATGGACTATCCAATAGAAAAATAATCTTTCAATTCGGACCAGTACTTTCCGAGATCCTAGCGTTCAAGCAAACAAACAAACAAACTTTAGCTTTATAATATTAGTATAGATTTGTTTTAGAAATCTGTGGTATAGATTAGTATAGATGTCGGTCGACGGACGACAGAGACCAGACTAATACTACGTAAAGCATAAGTAACTCTATCAGTGTGTCTGTAATACAAGCGATTTAATTAAAAGTTGGTGTATGAATAATAGCCTATTGCTTTCAAAAGAACATATGATATTGTATAACGTGTATGGGTGTTTCTATTTATAATAAGTATGTATTTAAAACTATATAAGTATTATATTATATCAGCTATCTGGCATCCATAGTACAAGCTTTGCTTAGTTTGGGGTCAGATGGTGTTGTGTGTGAATTGTCCAGCAATATTTATTTATTTATTAATGCCAAAAAAAGTCGTAAGGGATTGAAAATGGAAATCAAATTTTGTTACAAAGTTTTGTAATTTTTAGTCATATTTCTAGAAGCTGAAATTTATTTTTAGACTAAAAATTACATAATTTATTTGAGACTCAAAGTTTGTTACAATTTTAGTCTTATGGATGTGAAATACTTATGAAAAGTTTAGGTTAATCGTGTGTTACATTGCGAGATGTAGCCAGTATGACATTTTAATAATATATAGAAATGGTAGTCATAGAGAAGGCAAATCAATGTGAAAACTTATTTAACTTAGAATTTTATCATTAAACAGCACTAATGTGGCACAATACATCACTTGTGTAGCATTTTTTTTTTACTTTTGTAGTTATACAAATTGTTATTAGTGTAATAATATTTACACTTGACCGCCATCTCGCGTGATGTTAAGCGACGATGCGGTCTACGATGGAGCGTGTTTTCCTATCAGAAACCGATTCACTCTCGATAAGACACAAAAATGATCATGATGAGTAACCATCGGAGAAAACCCACTCTGGCTACGTATTCCACAGCCTAGACGTTCATATCCCAAAAGTAGAGTCAAATCTCTTCGTTCGTGTCTTTGGAACATCAACCATGAAACGATGTCGCTTTTTCGAGCTACGAGCATTCCATAGAAAAAAATAGCTACTGGTATACCGCTGGTACGCATGTCACTGACCCGAACTCAAGATTGCATGCGTTCAGCAAGCGTCTAATATGGACGTTTCTCTTCACTGCCCCACTATCACATAACGTTGCCTGAGTGGGTTTTCCCCGATAGTTATAATCTTGGTGTCTTCAAATCGAGAGTGAATCGGTTTCTTCTAGGAAAGCTACGATACGTTTCATCGTAGATCGCATCGTCGCTTAACATCAGGCGAGATGGTGGTCAAGCGCGAACCTATTTTACTCGCAGTTATGTGAAAAAAATCGCTACGACGTTACATTATGCTGCACGTCGGTGACGCGGACTCATTAGGTTTTCTCTTATCAAAAAGTAAAAACGAGTCTAAAGAAGTATTGAGTTCTACCTAAAATCTACTGTCTTGATTCAAACTAACCTTTCTTCAGCAAACCGCGGTAGTTTACGGAAAGTCTTCTAACCCCTATGGGTGATAGATCCCTTGCATAAGAGTTAGATAGCTCATAAACCCGCCCCATTGACGTTGAACTATGTTCGTTGTATATTTTATACTTTTTTCACAACCCTTTTTGTGTTGCCTTGAGTTTCAGCTAAAAGAAATAAAAGTCAGCGGATATTGGAAAAAGTGGCGAAAACAGTGATTAATAGATTTGTTTATTATATTACTAGTGGTCCCTTGCCGTTTCACCTACGTAGTATCCGTTCCTGTTATTTGCTCGGAATGATTTTCTTCTAAATTTTAACCCAATCTGTTCAGACGTTCCGGCATGATTGAGCAACAAACACCAAACAATCACACCCTACTAATAGTATAAATACTAATTTATACATAGTTTAGATGATTGTGACTATGTCGTATGAACTGAACGAATCTAGCGTTTAGAAATTAGGTAAGTCTTTGAATAGGCTACTTTTTATTCTGATTAATGTATTAATATAGAATGTTGTGTTTAGAAAAAAATACCATTATTTTGAACACACTCGCGGCTAGATACTTGTTAGGAACATGAGAATAATTAAGTTATTTTTACTTTTATGAAAAAACAAATAGTCATATTGTTTGCATGTAATACGAAAATTTTAAAAACCCGTGTCCAGTCGAATACCCCACACAAAAAACACATTACGACAAAATAGTATAATGTAGATATGTCATAAAATATGTGATCGATAGTTGTTTACGTCGTTTGATATGTTTTACGGTTGTTTTATGTTTGTAGTTTCGTAAAATACGTCTCTAAAAACATCGATATATAAGCTCGTTCATATAGCTTCAGCAACAGCACACTCAATTGTATTGGAATCTTCGTGACATATATTTCAAATTAGCAGTAAGCTCCGGCCTTGTCCATGGTACATCTATATTAATAATTTCGTCAAGGGGTACGGTAGACTTGATCGAAACCTTATATGATTAACAAAACATTAAAAATATTGACTTTGAGTCGACAACATATATCCACAAAATTTGGATTATGGAGAATTTCGTTAAATTCTGATGGCACTGACAAACAAACCGCTGTCGCCATCTTTGGTGTCAATCAACACATTGTGTGCGTCCGTCGCGCCAAAAAAGTATCCAACACAAAAAACTGTGACTTATGTGATTACGTAAAACGAAACGTCTTGCCGCCGGACCGGAATTTTATTAGTAGGCACTTATATTTAGTATCAGCATTGCACCCGTGCGAAGCCGGGGTGGGTCGCTAGTATTTATATAGTCTATAGCACTTAAGAATCACATCATACATATCCAATAGATAAATATTTATCGGTTCTGTTGTTCCAGAGATTAGCGCAATCAAATAAATAAACTTTTCAACTTTACAGGTAATGTTTTTATGCCAAATAATGACTCACTCAACGTTTAGGTACGCTAGTCTAAAACCCTCTATATACGAACCCTAAAATCAGAGGAAATTACGTAAAACTAGTGGGGAGGACCCTACATCGCACAATAAATCACCAATCATATGGTGTGATGTAGGCTCCTCCCCACTACTTTTACGTCATTTCCTCTGATTTTAGGACTCTTGTGTGGAGCGTTTAAGTTATGGGGAGTCTTGTTAGGAGAACGGCAACTGCCGATCCGCAGCCTTTGATTTGAATTCCACGCACACCACCTCACGTCACGCACACACCACGCACAAACGTCATGTGTTACAAATTTTTGTTTTAAGTGAAAAACATCGTCCATATCATCAACTGCTTTAAACTTAATAGTTTTTAGACTGAACATTTTGGAGCAAATGTTTAGAAGGTATTGAAATACATTTTTTTCCTTACCCGAAACAGTGTTGTGTGAGCTGTGAGTGTGTGTTTAGTGTGAGCACGGACCCTGTTTTGTGGCCAAAACTTTCGCGACTTTCTAATATGAACGAGCTATAAACATGCGGTTCGTATTCATAAATCTTGTACCGCTATAAACTGTTATTATTATTCGTGCAATTTGAGAATTTATAACAAAAACTATGTTTTTTATTTTCTGGAAAAGGCTCTATTGCAGGCTTCAGATTGCTTCTATTTAAATACAAAATATATTTTAGTAATATCCTATATTAAGTAGTTCAGGAGTTCATTGCGGACAAACAAAGGGACGCGTAATTTGTACATAAATATTAAAATTTGGCACAACCTACCTTTTAATATTTTCTAAAAACCTTACATCCTAACGTTAGCTGGAATGGATTGTTTTCAGAGATAAGGCCAATTGTGTTAGGTTAATTGTGCCAAGGTTAATTGTGTTGCCTACTAGTTTTTATTGTTTTTTCATACTCCACAACTTTTGTATTTTTAACTACCGATTTAAAAAGGGGTGTTATAAGTATGACGTCGATGTCTGTCTGTCTGTGTGTGTATGTGTCTGTAGCACCGTAGAGCTCAAACGGATGGGCTGATATCGATGCGGTTTTTATTCAAATGTTAATAACAGTGCAAGTGTTCTTAGCTATATTTGGTAAATATCGATTCAAGATGTCTCCCTCCACAAAATGTCGGACAAAATATTTTTGCACAACCTACCCCAATATGGGTATCAAATAAAAAGGCTTTACTAGTAGAATACTATGCACTATGACAAATCCAAGATGGCCGCTACCACAAAATGGCGGAACACATTTCTTTTTTCACAACTCTGTCAATATGGGTATCAAATGAAAAGGCTTGACTAGTAGAATGTTGTACAAATTACAAATCCCGAGTTAGTCGGGGCTAAATCAAAATTTTCAATTTTGTTCTTGTTATGAAGAGTATTTTCTGTTAAATATTAGCTAAAGCTTACTATTATTGTTCTTATTATATTGTATAAATTTTATTTTTATGTGCACTTTAAAAAATATCTTCAATTTAAAATTTATGTCTTACTACAATATTTGTAAACGGCAGAAAAACTATATAAAATAAGTTGTTTTTCGATCGTTGAATAATCGCAATAAGACCAAGATGAAGTAATACTAGAAAATATCTAGTCATCGAGCGAAGTTTGGTTTTCTTTTTCCGAATGAACCGAGTACAATACAATTTGTAGTTTGAATAAATAACGTGAACTAAACGGGTAGCTAAAAGCACGGAATTTATGAGTAGGTAAGGCATTCGCTGAGAGGATGTTCGTTCGAACCGCATTTGGGAATCACGATTTCCTACGCTAAGTGTTATTGTTGTGCGCTCGTAATCCTTTTAAGCGGCAGTTATATGTTTTTAATGATAGGTTAACAATGAAGCTAAGATTATACAATGTATAGCTGCTATAATTTTATATATGTTTTTGTAAAAAGCAGATCCTTTTAAGATAAAAAAAAACATTTTTTTGCGAGAAAAACATCGTGATCGTCCATATTATGAGTATTACAATGTTTCAAGGTTATGTGTCAATTATCCGATAACCTGCACTGATGGCTCAATGGTCTGTAGTGGAGTGGTGGATTTAGGCCTCGACTCTCTTCTTATAAAAGAAGACGCCGAATCCCAGCAGTGGAAACATTTAGTGGGCTGCGTATGCTTACATTCATATTCTAACCTAAATTTCTAGTGAAAACACAACCGAATTAGGGAAACTGAACATTAATTCCGTAATAATAGAACTAAGCGCCCCTATCTCAGTTCGCAAGTCTGGCAAGATAATCCTAACACTTAAGCCTTCATTAAAACTTCAGTAAGAACAAAACGCTGCAGAAGTTTAGATGTCAAATATTAGGGTATACAACATTGGGGGGTTAATAACAATAGGCTCCTCAAATCTTCAAGACAAAGCGAGATAAACTGAATAGAAATAAACAGAAAGACAACTTTTAAAATTATTTCTAAATATTTATTCAAGAGCTCATTATCAATTCTATCTTCATTAGCCTATCTTACACTACCGCTGCGAATAAGCCTTTTCTATGGCTCAACATTCATCCCGATCCTCAGTTTTACATTTTTACATATGTTATAAAGTGACGAAACGAGCAGAACACGTGCCTGATAGTAAGCAGTTTTTTTTAACTTTTATAGGTTTACACTTGACCGCCATCTCGCCTGATCCACGATGGAGCGTGTTTACCTAGAAGAAACCGATTCACTCTCGATTTGAAGA
Source organism: Ectropis grisescens (assembly GCA_017562165.1). Taxonomy (NCBI): domain Eukaryota; kingdom Metazoa; phylum Arthropoda; class Insecta; order Lepidoptera; family Geometridae; genus Ectropis; species Ectropis grisescens. Next base: position 29,655,669 of record CM029781.1, on the reverse strand, counting down.
CACCAAGATTGTAACCATCGGGGAATACCCACTCAGGCAACGTATTCCACAGCCTTCAATTTTTCGGCGATGATCAAGACTGTAGTCTTTTTCGCAGAAGAGAGTCATTGCCTATGAGCCTTTTGGCACGTCTCTCGATCGATTCCAGGGCCTCCAGCTGATACTTAGCCGATCTATTCCAAAGGTGCAAACAGTACTCCTTACAGGAGCGAATCTGTGCTTGATATAATGTGAGCAACTGTATGGAGTATGCCTGCCCATTACATCACAGTAACACGCAGCTATTGAAAAGTCCAATTCGTAATCTAGCACTGTGCTTCGCTCACCTAGGTGTAAGATGTTACATCTCTGTCCTATAATTTTACTTGATAAATTGCAATTCAAACTAGAACATAGTTAAATGTTCACATTACATTAATGCTTGGCATTACTTGGCTTGGCTTCCATAAACTGGCAAAGGCGTCGTATTTCCCCATGTGGAGTCTCCAAAGAGCCCTACCACCAAAACATACGATCATACTCGTAGTATTAGGAAGGTCTCTTGACCTTAATTTTGTAGAATTGTAATTTAAAAAGATGGAATTGCTGGGGCACCAGTCGCACATCCCCAACTTGACTTATATGTATTTCCAAGTGTGAATATTTCTCGTGGTTCAACGATTTTCAACCTACAAAGAATCCATAAATGCGTTAACAAGAGTGCTATGAAAACTAGTTCCCAATTTATTTTTGTCATTCTGGCTTACAAAATATTAAATATACGAATTTGTACATTTTCGTTTTAACTGGGGATCAATTTCTATCATTCATTTGTTTTAAAAAAGGGAACTTTTTGGCACTTCACCTTCCTAGGAATTAGTAATCTGAGCCTATTTTATCATTGATTAGGTTTATAAAGGTCTATTCATATAAACTTAAATACCATAGCATATACGTTAAGACATCAGGGAACACTACGATTATAAGCATGACCTAGCCTAATTGTTAATACAGGGAGAACAGAATTATATATGCTTTAGTTGCCTACTAACAAACAAAGCATTAGATGAAGATAACGCAAAAAAGTTGTACTAAAGCCAAACAGACTCGTATTATGTGCTATACAGCTTAACATATCAGAAGCCTCAGATATTCCAAAAACAAATATATTATTTAACACCATAGTTACGGCTGGTCTAATCGGTAGAACGGCAACTGCCGATCCGGAGCCTGTGGTTCAAATCTTAAGTGTTTTCCGAAATCTTGTGCATAATGCCGCTAACTTAACAAAATAAAGAAAAACAATGTGAGGAAACTAATATTTTGACAGATTTTTCGAGAACATCCGTCGTCTATCAACCCGCACAGGGCCAGCGTGGATTATGGCCTGTAACGCGGGAGTCCCAGCAGTGGGAATACATAGTGGACTGCTAGTGGTCATATTATGTTACATTTCAAAAAAATATAGGCTACTCGCCTACTACGGCTATTTGCCTGACTATACGTCTGGCAAATCCGACTTCAGTTTTAGCCGCATTCGACGGGTTCTTTTCAAGGACTTGACCGCTGCTTGTTTGGCTCAACTATAGCACATAGAGTAACGAAAAAAACATATATATTTTCTCAACTACCCCCATCCATCACGACGCATATCCCAGACTACGAGTTCCACACGACAAAGTTTGGAACTCGGAACATCGATCGGGCTGACCGCACGTTGCACTAAACAAACAACAGCGTGTTTCATTTTAGGTACCGCAACAGCTCTCGTAGAAAAGTTCGCTGGAAAAATTGTAAAACTGATTAGGTACGTTTTAAAAGGCTGCACTTAGTGGAAGCGCTTTTTATATGTGTTTCGAGCGTGTTTTGAATATTAATCAGAAATAAGCACGGATCTCTATTTACGAACGTTCGATGTTAAATTCAGTTGTTGGTTTAAACTCTGAATAGTGACAAATATTTGTGGTCGAAGGTCCGAAAATTCGAACAATGTCGTTAAGACTACAGGCCCGTGAATAAATTTTTGGGGCAAATGAAACACCAGGAGACCTATGTAGGATGATAGAAGGGTATAAGTATACCTAGTTTATATACTTGGTTCTACCTACTTCAGTTTCGTAAAATGTAGTTTAGTTGTGGGAAATACTTCCTGAGTAGATACAATATGGAAGTCTTCAATTTGAGAATGAGTATTTTTTTAACCCTCGACCAAAAAAGGGGTGTTATAAGTTTGACGTCGATGTCTGTCTGTCTGTGTGTGTGTCTGTCTGTGGCACCGTAGAGCACGAACGGATGGGCCGATTTCGATGCGTTTTTTTTTTATTTGAATGTTAATTACCGTGCGGATGTTCTTGGCTATCTTTGGTAAATATCAAGTCAAGATGGCCATCTTGACTTGATATTTACCTCCACAAAATGGCGGACAAAATATTTCTTCACAACCTACCCCAATATGGAACTCAAATGAAAGGGCTTGACTAGTAAAACACTATACACTACGACAAATTTCAAATCCAAGATGGCCGCCACCACAAAATGGCGAATTACATTATTTTTTTTCACTCCTACCACAATATGAGTATCAAATGAATGGACTCGACTAGTAAAGTACTATGCACTATGACAAATTTCAAATCCAAGATGGCCGCCACCACAAAATAGCGAATTACATTAATTTTTTTCACTCCTACCACAATATGAGTATCAAATGAAAGGGCTTGACTAGTAAAGTACTATGCACTATGACAAATTTCAAATCCAAGATGGCCGCTACCACAAAATGGCGAAATACATTTTTTTTCACAACTCCGTCAATATGGGTGTCAAATGAAAGGGCTTGACTAGTAGAATGTTATACAAATAACAAATCCGAGGTAGTCGGGGGTTAAACAAAATTTTTAATTTTGTTCTTGTTATTTATTTAAATTAGACTCCACTGACTCCCGGTCTGTCGGACTGACGGTCCGTGATGTTTGTCATTTCAATTCTTTTTTTTTACATATATCTTGGATTATGAGAAGAAGAGGAAAATAGGAGGGAGCTGGGAAAAGTATAAATCTAATTCTAGTGCTATGTTAAGCCGATCACTACCGGTTGGGATTCCGCGCTAGTAATCGACTCAACACCGTCATTTGCCTAAGCCCCTCCGCTCGGCCCAGATCCCGATTTCCCAGAAACCCGGTAGATTCTTTCATAAAATAAATAAATGCCAATTCCGTTGCATGAATGCGAAAAACGGCAAAAATGCCGTTTTTATTGCAGTCCCAAACAAAACAAATCTACAAATAAATTTAATAGTTCTTCACGATAACTTACCTACGCCAAAGAGATTTTGCAATTTTTTTTATGTAATATCAGGTATTTGTTTGTAATAATTAGTTTTAAAGTCAATTTTATGTATCAAAAGCTTAAAAATAAGTGTTTTGTTTCAAAAATGACAAAACTTGCGTATTCTTGCCCTTCTTCAACCCCTAAAAGTTTTGTTTTCATTGAAAAGATGATTATGTTCAGGCTGTAAACTATATTTGAACCAAATTTCACGTTAAAAAATTCTGTACTTTTAAACTTAGTAGACATCTACTCGTACTTTCGTATATTAGGAATAATGTTTTTAAAATCATTTGAAAGTTTAACACGTGTATTATTAGAGGCATCGAAATTCATTGGATGAGCCCTGAACACCTTGAGATTGGTAATAAACTCCGGCTGTGTTTGTGGCGTAAGTAATTTACACACCGCCAATCTTCTTGACCCCAGAATCGCTGAATGCTGTGGTTCTTCTTATTTTGGTTATTGACAACGAATACTGACAGGTGACCTTACAATCTAGGTGATCTTACAACCTACTAGAACAGAAAAAAGTGAGCTGACTTTTCCCAACGATAACATAATTCCGTGCGTCTGAAGTTTGGCAGGGCACATATAATGGTTTATATCGCTGATTAAAGCTATATCTTTCCAACTGAATTCGTTAATAAATCACTTACACTGTTGATCTAAGTCCAAATAACTTCTAGCATTGACTTTCATCCCTCAAATTATAACGGCTGGATGATTTCACGTCCATTTATCTCGCACTACGCTACAGCGAGCATTAAAATTAATGTTATAGGCTATTAGTGTTTAAAATCGAAATGGTTATTTGCTTTAAAATATACGATTGGGGCTCAAATAACTTTATTGGGAAATTAAGCCAATATTTGCTACAATGTAAAATAATCTAGGCTTCGAAATGTTAATGAATATAATGGTATAGATATTTGGCTAGCGGGAATCAGACAAGAACGAAAATGGACATTTTGTTTTGCCACCTCAATTAAACGGACATAAAAAAGTTTTAATGTCATGGGGCACGAGGTAGGAACAAAGTTCCTATGCAAGGAAGCAACACTTGTTTTCCATTTGCTGTGTGATACTGTGGTATTAGATACAATTAATTCAATTCAATTCATTTATTTATTTTAAATATCATAGACTCATAACATAATCAAATATAAATTAATTTTGTCACATTAAATTCAATAAAAAATATTTTACATGCATTTATGTCATATAGAAACAAATAGATAAATAATTCACAATGTCATACCTGGGCAGGCTTAACTCAATAATATTTTTGTTTTGTTTTTTTTTTTTACCTTTTATAGGCTCACACTTGACCGCCATCTTGCCTGATGTTAAGCGACGATGCGGTCTACGATGGAGCGTGTTTACCTAGAAGAAACCGATTCACTCTCGATTTGAAGACACAAAGATTGTAACCATCGGGGAAAACCCACTCAGGCAACGTATTCCACAGCCTAGACGTTCTTATCACAAACGTAGAGTCAAATCTCTTCGTTCGTGTCTTTGGAACATCAACCATGAAACGATGTCACTTTTTCGAGCTACGAGCATTCCGATAGAAAGTACGGATTGTCGAGCCTCCCCGCGAACGCAGCCAGCATGCTGTTGGGGCTCCGCCTCACGCGTTGTACCAGTGACGTAGTGCGCTTGCGCATTGTTGTGTAGAAGCAATCTACACGAGCTTCCGCAAACATCGTCGACGCACCGACGATGCTGTAGCATCGTCGGAGCCCAGCCAGCATCCTAAAACCATCCTAATTACACCGATGTTTAATACAGGCACATTGAAATTACAACGCTTCTTCTTTTACACAGGCAATTCAAAAAAGATACTCAAATCATTTACAAATGGTATCAGATAAGTGGAGCAAATGAAATCGTTGAATAAACCACCTTCAAAGCTGTAGAACGTAATATAATTGCCCTGAGAGCTCGATTCAAAGAGCAGCTCATTAGCAAGAGCTGCATGTTCTAAATACCAAAACTGGTTCATCGAATCACGTGCAGAGCATGTGCTCGGTATAATGACGCGTCGACTGCTTTGGAATTGATTGCATTTCTAGTGATGAATTGACTTTTAATATGTTTTTAGAATATATTTTACTTTTTGTAGTGCTGGGACTGTTGACAGAGTATCACACATTTACCAGTTATTCTGCCAACAAGTAATAATGGAAACTCTACTGTTTCCGGTATGAAACGTTTCTAGAACAAGAACAAAATTAAAAATTTTGATTAACCCCGACTACTTCGGATTTGTAATTTGTACAACATTCTACTAGTCAAGCCCTTTTATTTGATATCCATATTGAGGGAGTTGTGATAAAATATATTATGTATTTTGCCATTTTGCGGTAGCGGCCATTTTGGATTCGAAATTTGTCATAGTATTTTACTAGTCAAGCCTTTTTATTTGATACCCATATTAAGGTAGTAATGAAAAAAATAATATATATCGCCATTTTGTGGTAGCGGCCATCTTGGATTTAAAATTTGTTGTAGTGTATAGTGTTCTACTACTCAAGACCTTTCATTTGATACCCATATTGAGGTAGGTTGTGAAGAAATATTTTGTCCGCCATTTTGTGGAAGCGGTCATCTTGAATCGATATTTACCAAACATAGCTAAGAACATCTCCACAGAAATCAACCTTCAAATAAAAAACGCATCGAAATCGGCCCATTAGTTTGAGCTCTACGGTGCCACAGACAGACAGACAGACATCGACGTCAAACTTATAACACCCCTTTTTTTGGTCGAGGGTTACAAAATAGGGGTGTAGAGATATTTCTGGGTGATGAGCGCGGTTCAGTACATCAATACATGAAGTACATACTTACATCGACACGTGAAACGTTTAGCACTCTGGTTTTTACGTCAAGATTTAATTTTGCTAGCTTGTGATTCGGCAATGACACTCGTGTGCGTAAAAGACTTCAAAGTCTTGATCATCGCCGCAAAATTGCTAGTTTATCGGTTTTTTATCGGATACACTTCGGATGGTGTGCAACCCGAATATCCGTGTGTGCAACTAATCTGCATGATCTAATACCACCTTGCTCTTTCTTTTATCGGACTTCTCGTATCTCAAAAAAAGCGACATCGTTTCATGTTTGATGTTCCAAAAACACGAACGAAGAGATTTGACTACACATTTGTGATAAAAACGTCTAGGTTGTGGAATGCGTTTCCTGAGTAGTTTTTCCCCGATAGTTACAATCTTGGTGTCTTTAAATCGACAGTGAATCGGTTTCTTCTAGGTAAGCACGCTTTATCGTAAATCGCATCATCGCTTAACATCAGGCGAGATGGTGGTCTAGTGCGAACCTATTACAGTAAAAAAAAAGAAGAAAAAAACTATCTTGTGGCGGTCGCAACATAACATAACTGAGATTATATAATTAGTGTTAGATATTGGGAGGTTCTTCAATATCATCATCATCGTGATTTTCAGCCTGTTATGCCTCACTGACCATAAGATTTTCTTCATGAGAAGTTATACATATTTATTTGTGTTCACGACCGATATTGTCGAATAGTAACCGGCTACAAATAATGAATCGACCAATTCCAAAATTGGACGATAGATAATGGCTCTTCAATAGATATGACATCACAGATCACCCACACACTCACACAGGGGAAAGGGAGAGAAAAAGAAAGACGCAAAACATTTATAACATAATATATATAACCCTTTCGTTTTTGCGTCGGGAGTTAAAAAATTGTATGATTTTATACTTTTGAATACGGAGGTAAATAGCTTAGACTCCATTGTATGTTTTGTTTGTGCCTTAATCGAGCAGCGTGCACTGAGTGCCTATCAATCTCTTCATTATAGACGGTTGCGACAAAGCCACTTCAACTTGCAGTAGTTCATTTGCATGCTATACGGCACGAGAAGCTTAGAGGCCGGTTACTAAGTTATACAAGTCAACAATGTCAGTTGTCAACAATGATACTTATATTTAAATTAAAACATGTAAGAAGGAAGTCTTATGGTTAGAAATACCAATAACTACAAACGTGTTGATGAACATCGTGACAAACTTCCTAAGATCTTCCTATAGATTCCTAGGACCATAAAATGTTTTATACAAACGGACTATATTTTCATCGCTACTGACAAAAAACCTCCTAATTCGTTCCTTTCATTTACTTTCAGAGCAGCGTATACGAGTGGTGTACTTACAGCCAGATACACAAATATACATATTTGTATTTGTATATATACTTTATTTTCTTTAAAAAATCTTCTTATTACGTCATTACTATTTCCTTATCCCCTGCTGGCCACATTTCTGGATAAAACCTGTATCCCTTTATGGTTTGCTGTCTTACTTAAACCGTCTCTCCATAGAGTGTCTGAATGCCCTACACAATGTTTGTCAAATCGTAGCCTCCATTCTACTAAAATAGACTATAATATAAGAAACGATTTTAAAACATATTTAATAAGGTGAACGAGTTACTCACGTGTGATATGGTCGGTCCAATCTGACTCGAGTTTCAACGACGCGGCGTCGCGTCGGGCGGTCTTTTTCAAGGAGAATGCGTGCGTGTGATTGTTGCTCGTTTGGCACTGCGGGCAGCGGCGTGGTGCGCATGCAAGATCAACGGCTGTTGGTGGGGTTCAGCGTACATATACTCGTACATATTATGTGTTAATTGTAATGTTAATTTTAATATTGATGCTTAAAACACTTGTAGAATTGTAATTATCTGTGTCTACGTAAAGATGAACTCGCTTCTCTAGCGCGTCACAGCCACGTCAAGAGCTGGATAGAACTAAATCCCCTTGAAAAGTGTCTGATGCAAGCGAACGATGATACCGTGGTACTGGGATCATACCATAATCCCTCAAAGTAAGGTTTTATAGAGCGAAGAAGAAAGGACGAAGAGAACCCTATATTCAACTGCGGACAATAACGTAGGTAATGATAATGACGTTGTAAGCTTCTAAGAGTGGACAATAGTTGTAACTACTTTTAGTCAGTTTTTTTTTGATGATCAAGAGCGATACAAAGCGTTACATGGAGAAAATTGATTCACTCCATGGATATTTAGCATTGATGAGTTTGGAATATACTGCTATTTTGCCTGACGTGATACGATAACTTTAATCACTAATCAGAACAACGATCTAATAACACACGTGCTAGTTATAAATGCTTAGTCTATATAAGGCGACTCGCAAATTAAACCAGACGAATGTTGTAAGTATCAGTATATTTCGGGATGTACATATTATATATTTACCAACTAGCTGAACCCGCTACTTCGTTCGCGTAAGCAGATGTTATTGACTTATACATTAATTGGAAGTATCGTACGTCAAATATTTGGATAAGTAGTCATTGAAAAACCTTTTGAGTTTGAGTGAATTTGTTTTTCCACACAAAAATTTATTTAATTTTATCTTTATTTTTCCTTTTTTAAACAAAATCAAACATATTTAGTAAGATTTCGTAGTATCGAACATAGCCGTAAGTGTTAAGTTTGTAGGATTTTTATAGGATACATTATGAAAAGTCTGAAGCTAATGTGCATGATCTGATACCTATTTTTTTAACCTATTTCTTTTTATCCGCAAGCTGTTTTCTAGCTGTTACCCGCGACTTCGCCGGCGTAAAATTTTGAACGAAGCCTGTGTGGAATCAAAATAATTAAAATTTTGAGTTTTAATGATATTCAAGCAAGTTGAACCCGTAAATCTAAGCCCAGTCCTAGTGAAATGTTAATGCATGAATTTAATTGTAGGTAACACACAAAAAAATCAAGAACGAAAGAATCCAAATTTGGCATCATAATCCTTTTAGCAGCAAAAAAACTTATTAGTACAATTTAGAATACCAGTAACGCCACCTAGTGATGAAAGAAAAAAATACATACCACAATAGCAAAACATCGATTTAAATGGCCTTTAGTGCTTTTAGATTTAAACTGGCATTAGCGCCGTCTAATGAGAATATTATGTTGCTTGTTATTTTGATTGTGAACGCAAATCACCTATATTATCTACGCCAAAACGGGTGCATATTTTTTCATTTTTGGCTTTTACCTTACCATCACATCAAGTTCCTGACGAAAATATATGCTTATATTAATATGGAGTTAAATGAAAATGTAGACTTATTAGCCCATGTGAAATTTTAGACTCTAAACTATATGTGTTTCGTATGTCAACCCAATTCGTTGTGCCGTTTTGACGTGATAGTTAATATTTGTTTCCTTAGGGCCCATGCTTCTTTTCAGGTTGATAGGTAATAAATACATAAATGTGGTATTTCAGACTATGAGTTATTTCTGTTTCAATTTTCTACCAAATTTGCTTAGTCTTTCCTACGAAACAGTAACCTATAAGTAACCGATTTGCTATTACTGAGTTCAAACTACGTGTGTTTCGAATTCCATCCAAATATGTTCAGCCGTTCCAACGTTGTCCTGTAAATATTATGAATGTCACTGTTTGGATGTTTGTTACGTAATACATAGAGTACTTATACATAGGCAATGTGCTCTTCCAGACTGTAATCTAATTCTATTTCAAATTTCAACCCGTTCACTTGATACGTTCCGCTATGATTAAAGCGGCAATAGAAATACATCATCTGCGAAAATTTCAACTATCTAGCTATCACCGTTCTTGAGATACAGCCTGGTGACAGACGAACGGACGGATAGCGAAGTCTCAGTAATAGGGTCCCGTTTTTACCCTTTGTGTACGGAACCCTAACAACGGTCTGCTTCGGTCACCGAAGCTTGTTGAACACTACCTTTAAATTTTAAACAGTATTTGGACTGAAATAATACGTTTTCTAATAAGTTACGGCTGGTCTAGTAAGTTACAGCTGACCTAGTCGGGAGAACGGCGACTGTCGATCCGGAGACCCAGGGTTCAAAACCACGCGCACCACTATCTTTTCAGAATCATGTTCGTAATGCCGGTAATTAAAACGGTGAAGAAAAACACCGTGAAGAAACCGAAATCTACCTATAATCTAAGTTCTAAGTCATATGTCATCCACCAACCGACACTGGGCCAGCGTGGTGGATTATAGCCTATATCTCTCCTTGCGAGAGAAGGCCCCGACGCCCAGCAGTGGGAACATTTAATGGGTTGTTTATGCTGCTACTTATTATGCTGATATGTTTTCTCAAAATACAAAATCTACTTCAATGACAGATAATTTAATTCTGTCATTCGACTAAATTTTATAAGAAGGTATAACTGGCGTACAGATAAATCTAAGCTGATTTTAGTTTTTTGTTGATATTTGATATCTGTTTTCGATATCTAAGATCACCTCTGAAGTATTTTCTACCAAACAAAAAAGGAATTATCAAAATCAACTAACAATTAGCGGAGTTATCGCGTAAAATAAAACCAAATAAAAAAACATGCAACCCGATTGAGAATATTCTCCTTGTTTGAAGTCGATTATAACCGAATGATGTTTGTTTTTCCACACAAAAATATTTTTTTGACAATTATTTTATCATCCAAGATGACGGCGATCACGTGGGCACTTTCTAGTATTTAGAATCTAGATATTCTGTGGATCGTCTGTGATACACAGAATACTTAGAAGTTAGTATGTACCGAACACGCCGCGCGTGTCGTTATTATTTAATGTTTGTGTAATTTCCGAACCAACAGACCGATATTGTTCAAATTTTAACGGGACAATATAAAAAAATGTGTTCTTTCTAACAAAAAAAGAATTAATGAAATTAAACAACGCAAACATGAGTTACAACCAAATACACATGCTGACTTTCACCCCCTCCCGCAAGAAAACCGATCAGAATTTGGGGATCAAAAGTAGCCCACAGCAATGTCCTTAGTATAAACTAAAATCATGCCAAGTTTCAGCTGAATTGAATCAGTAGTTTCGGCGTGATACGTGATCCCTATACAGAAAGACAGATAGACAGACAGACAGACAGACAGACAGACATGAAAGAAAAAAAATGCAGTTTCGCCATCAGTATCGACTATGGAGTGCCCCAAAAAAAAAATTTTTTCAAAATATCTTCAATGTACAGAATTCGACCCGTTACAGTTTTATTATAAGTATAGATTATTAACACGGACACGATAATACGCCATTCTAACGCACTGTGTATGAACGACTGGCTAGTTATTACATACATTAATATATGTTTGCCATGCACACGCATGTCACAATGTGTCTGGGTCCCTACGATACGAAAATATAAATTATCCAAAAGTTACAATAAGTTATTAAAAATAAACTAATTTAATGATTCTGAGGAGTGCCCCTGGTGCAATGAGTAATGCTATAAAAATAATTAAATGGGAAGTCTATCAGTTCAAATAAAAACAAACAATTGTACGTAATAGTGAAACCACTATTGTTCTATTGTTTCACAAATAAAAAATACAGAGAATGCCTAAAGTTTCGTGTAACGTAACTTTATGATATTACAATTTTACGGTATAGTGACATCACCTCCCTCTGAAACTTTGATGATTTACATAAATCTATGTCAATTTTTAGGGTTCCGTACTCAAAGGGTAAAAACGAGACCCTATTACTGAAACTTCGCTGTCCGTCCGTCCGTCCGTCTGTCGGTGATACCTAGATAGTTGAAATTTTCACAAATGATGTATTTCTATTGCCGCTATAACAACAATAACTAAAAATAAAATAAATTAAATATTTAAAGGGGCTCCCATACAACAAACTTGATTTTTTTACCGTTTCTTGCTAGATACTAATAACGGTGACAGGTAGAAGTTTTAACTATTCACAGAATATTTAGAGTTAGTTTTTCTTTTATTTAATTAATTAAATTAAAATAAAACAAATAACTATGGAGGTTCCCATTCAAAATTACAGAGGTTTTCGCTGTTTATTTGCTAATGATACGGAACCCTTCGTGCGCGAATCCCACTCGCAAATGGCCAGTTTTTCATATTTTGATAAAACAAAAATAAACGTGTCCCATATTTTTTTATAATCTAACTAACAGATTAATTAAAATGGAATTTTAAATCGTCACCCAATTGTACATGATATTTCTAAATAACTATTAAACTAATAAATTAGCAAAAACAGCCAAAGTAAACAGATGGCGGTCAAGTGTAAACCTATAAAAGTTAAAAAAGTAACCCACTGTTTTCTTATTGACACTCTCATATATTTATTCAGAAAGTAAAGTCCTTAATCCACCACACTAAACAAGTAAAAAAAGAATTGTACTGCACTTGAGAAATTAACACTGAAACTCTGGTTGTAAAACTAATTTAGAATTGCGTTTTTTAAATGCCCTAACTTTTACTGGAAGTCGGTGTCTACATAAATCATCTTGGCACAGAAAAGAAACGAACAACTACTATATACGGTTATTATTTCTCTGCTTTAAGCCACGAAAAAGGTTACGTTCGTAGGCTTCAACCAAATCTGAAAGCAAAATCAATCAAATATATTCACACGCCTTTGGGTGTATCGTTCGCTATCAAAACGTACATTAAACTGTAGATGGAGCAAAATGATTTATTCATAGAATCCGCGTTTCACATGTAAATACTAACCGGTATGAAGAACATGATTTTAGAGTCAAACTTACGTGAGATATAATACATTGGATCTCCAAAACTGTATTACTTTATTGTGTTATTGTAATCACAATATTAACTGATTTGTGGTATTCAAAAGTACATACAGGTAGCTCTATATCACATATCTTAATTTTTATACAAGCTGCGCCCCGCGATGTAGTCCGCGACAACAGATAAAAAACAGACGAACCCCATTAAAATTGTTCATTTGTTTCTGAATAGGATTTTTTAAGTTTTAATTCTGTTTTCAAATTTAGAATCTTCGTCTGTATTTTGTTTGAAAACGACTAGATAAAATCATTTTAATTAAACTCGTTCAAAACTACGAAACATCTAAATTAACTTTCCACCCACGGCATTACTCATTCTCTAAATAAACAAAACAATTAAAAGATATATCCTCAGTGAAGTTGAAATTCGTAATAACTGAAAACATAAACAAGATGGTTTAGACGTCTGCATGATAATAATTTGCATCACAATTGAAATGCAAACGAGAATTCACTTTATAGAGTAAGGTTTCTTTGAAACACTTCAAGCGGACTATGTTCAATGAGCTTAACATAACAATTGAAAAAATAGTTGTTATTCAATTTATTCAGGGCCTTGAATTCAATTTTAAATTGAACGTCATTTTATTGCGAGTTATTACGGCATCGAAGCGTCTGGAATAAATGAACCAGATTTTTGTGAGCAAGTGATAAATTGCTTATAGAAATAGTGTTTGATTTTTTGTAAGCAAGATATCCTATATATATATTAATATTACTAAATATATATATATATATATATACTAGTATTATATTTATAAACTTTAAAGTTTGCCAGAATGTATTGATGTATCTTTGTTACTCTTTCACGCAAACGATACTGAAGCGATTTTGATGAAATTTGTTGTATAGATACATAATGGTCTGGAATAACACATTGACTATTTTATCACAGGTAAATAACGAAATCGGGTATTATGTGGCTGAAACCGTGGGGCGCTGATAATATTATACATATAACTTAAGTTGAAATAAAAATCATAATTTCTTTTGAATGTACAAGATCCAGCCACTTAATCTTTTTTTTTTTTAACTCTTATAGGTTTACACTTGACCGCCATCTCGCCTGATGTTAAGCGACGATGCGGTCTACGATGGAGCGTGTTTACCTAGAAGAAACCGATTCACTCTCGATTTGAAGACACAAAGATTGTAACCATCGGGGAAAACCCACTCAGGCAACGTATTCCACATCCTAGACGTTCTTATCACAAAAGTAGAGTCAAATCTTTTCGTTCGTGTCTTTGGAACATCAACCATGAAACGATGTCGCTTTTTCGAGCTACGAGCATTCCGATAGAAAAAAGGGCAAGGTGGTTTGTTGAAAGAACTGTACTACAAACCGTCCATAGCATAGTTTTCCAAAACCACAACGTAATTCGCAAGTGGCGTTTCTCACGTATTTTATTATTAACACAGGCTTAAAACAGATTGTAGCAGTAATATCGCCCTGAATGGACGGTACTGAATAGCTACTAAGCTGTACAGTTGTACGCTATTGGGTCTGCATCGGTTGTATGCAAAGCAGGCCGGTGAATACTCTACACACATGGGCTGTGGATTGTGGAAGCCTCTGACGGCCGCTGTTTGCGATGCATTGCTCATGTGCTTGGGTAAACGGATCGAATTTACCGTAGATTAGGCTCCTATTCTCATTCACCAACGTAGTACAAAATCTGAAGTTGTTTTTGTTATTTTCTTTACCTTCTTTGGTTTATGGATAATCCAGATGTGCTTAGTGGAAGTAGGTGTATAGTGATAATTAGGTGTAAAGTGTAGTTTTAATTGTATTCCGGCTTGCACCATGCACAAAAATTATCCATCGCTATTCAGCGGGGTAACGCTTCCAGTGTAATGGGCACGTTTGTGCCGAGTACTATTACAACCCACCCGGTTATGTGATTGAAATTATATTATTGCTATTTTTAATTGAGTAATATATGGAAAGGATAAAGGACAAACATTTTATTGACTTTATGCCGGATAAAGAGAAATAATATTCAATAAATAAAGTAATGGTATTTTAGTATTAATAATAAAAGTTCTGCCTGTTTTTTTTTTGAAGTTAACTCTTCCTGTATCACTTCAGGGATAATCGTATGAGTTTGCGTCAGTCACGTGTTAATAAGTTAACTTAAGTTGAAATAAAAATCATAATTTCTTTTGAATGTATAAGATCCAGTATAGCCAAGTAATGTTAGAACGGCAACGGCGGCGAAACAGCGAAGTGGAACGTGCGTGCCATAAACTTTTTGAATGCATGAAATCTTGTGAGTTTGCCTCACCTATAAATATCTGTAACAGCAATAATCTGTAGCTATACAGGTAACGTTTTGTGCATCATTAGTGCTGTATAAAACGAGTATATTCTATAAAATCAATCGAAATATATTGTTTTACCTTTCTTTATTGGACTTACGTTTTTGCTTGATTCTAATTTGGCATAAATAAGTTGATAAGCGCAAAGGTTTTAACTATACTATAGTCAATTCTGAACTTGCAAAATAAAGCCATACCATACGAGAAGCCGTGGATCAAGTTATTAAATACCTAATGAGAAGCCGTGAATTAAAGTAATGCGTACTCTATGAGAAGCCGTAGATCAACCCACTGCATTCTTTATGGGAAGCCCGTGGATCAAGTTGTTGCATACCTTAAGAAAAGCCGTGAATCAGTGTCAGATCCCTTACGAGGAGCCGTCAATGAAGCTGTTGCATACCCTATAAGAAGCTGTGAACCAAATTGTTGCATTCTTTATGAAAAGCCGTGGATCAAGTTATTGCATACCTTATGAAAAGCAGTGGATCAAATTGTTGCATACGTTATGAGAAGCCATGAGTCAAACTGTTGTCTACCTTGTGAGCAATAGTTGACGTTTTCACTAGTTGAGAAAACAGTTAATTTTAAAATTACAAATACCGCTTGTACCTACTTCTGAGTATTTTACCACAACCGATGAAAAGTATCGCCAAGAAAACAATGAAGATATTTTGAAAAGAGTCCTACCACTACTTAAATGTTTTACTACAAATACAAATGCTTAGCCAGATTCAGAATAATGATGAAATACTATGAGATGAGAAGAATTAATTATATTCTTCTCATCCCAATACATGGTTCACCAGAGTCGCGCCTTGTGATAGATACAGAAATGCTTAACTGAAACGTTAAATGCACTGTCTTTTGTTTAATTAACGACTACACTCGCCGCACTCGCCGCATTTGAAACATGTTCCCGCTTCACAAATGCGTGCAATCACAGTTGAAACAATGACAAAGTATTGTTTGACAAATGCGATCCCACCGCAGCGTGCTCGCAGGCCGTTCATATTGCGAAACGCACTGCATCTGTTTTATAATAATAATAGTTGTAACCTGCGTTTAATTTTCTACTTTGATCGTAAATTGGTAGTACTAAATCAACCTTCTTTTGATCATGTACAGCAACTTTGCTAAAAATTATTACATGATCAAACGCATAGTTAACGATTTTATAATGAACATGTAGACAAACATTCATTTGTCCACCAATATTTATTTATTTATTTATATACATAGATTTAAAAATACTTCAAAAAAGAGATTATGTGCGCGGCTGTTTAATCACATTTTCTGTAAAAATATTTGTGAATTGTTGTTATAGGAATTGAATGTATTTTTTATTTAGAAGTGTCCCGTGGTTTTACCAGCCTTGTTTTTGTTCTTGTAGTTTACTCGCAATCAGAAGTAACTTATGCATTATTCCAGATTATAATCTACATGTGTTTTAAGTTTCAATGCAATCGGTTTAGTCATCCCCTCGTGATGAAGCGACAAACATCCAAATATAATATCATAAGGATGAATTATGTTTTTAATAATAATTTATAGGCATAAGTTTGTTTTCCATAGTCTATGACACCACATTAACATAGAAACAAACTCATTTTTGGCTTGAGAACCTCTATTTTTTACAAGTTTCCACATGTATGCCGTTACATTTCACTTGTGGCTTTAACAGTATTTTAGTTAATTTATTTTATTTATTAGAAAAATTACTTGGAATGGCGTCTCCCGTGAAATGAGTTCCTTTTTATATTCTTATGACACGGAGTGTTGTTTCCCGCTATTGGATGATTTGAATTTTTGAAGTTTGTTGATTGGTCCACGACAGCGTTCCGTTTTACTAATACGGCCGTTCTATGATTTATGTGTTCCTTGAGACGGCAAGTCTATTTTTATTGGTTTGAAGGAACGGTTGTGTCGAACCGTTACAGCCGGTTTCAAAGTAATGTGAACGCGCGGTAAGGGATAATGATACGGCATCGCGCTTTCAACCAGAACGGAATTAGTGCTATTTGTTTTGGTGAGAGTTTGTAGTAATATACTATGTATATATTTACCGCCTATTCGATGGAATTTAGTGGCTAGGCATTTTGAGAACTCACGTGTTTCTTGAGCCCGATTTACTGAATGGAACAGTTTGTGCACAAGTTCTTTATGTTAATTATGGTAGTGGTAGGACTCTTGGCAAAGTCCGCCTGGGGAAGTACCTTTGCTATTTATTCTACCACCAAGCAGTAATGTGCAAACATTACTGTGTTCCGGTTTGAAGGGCAATGTTTCCAGAGAAATTACAGGGCTTAGAGATAAAACATCTTAGATCTCTAGGTGACGAGGTGGGCTTTTTATGTTCCAATAGCTGCGTGTCACTGCGCTGTTATGTGGCAGGCACGTTGCTTACCATCAGACACAAGTCCTGCTTGCCTCGTCATTCTAAAATTAAAAAATATTTTTGATAAACTTTTTTAGTCATTCTACTAATAATAAATTGAAAAAGCTTGTGTATCTGTTGCTCAATTACCCTGGAACAGCTAAACGGAGATACACTCCGCGAGGCATAAGCTGAGCTTTGCATTTGTGTGAGTGTACATGGATAGTGTAGGTGTGACAACCGGCCTTAGGCGCGGCGCCATTCTGTCTCGCCGCGCTCCTGCCTGATTGGTGATCACTCACACTAATGCAAAGCTCAGCCTATACCTCGCGGACAAAATTTCAAGCTCCTGCCTGATTGGTGATCACTCACACTAATGCAAAGCTCAGCTTATACCTCGCGGAGTGTACCTAGTTAATGTTTAGCACACACTTAGATTAAAGTTTGTAACAACACAGCACAGACATATTTTTATCGCGGGAAAGTATCAAAAAGTCGGGTTTCACAGGAAATTAGGGTTCTGCAAGTCAATCTATAACCAAATTAGACAATAACGTACTTTAAGTACGCTAATAATAGTACATGCTTTTTGCAAATACAAGCACAGTTTTTACATTAACCTGGTTTAATGGAATGTTGGGGTTTTGTCGGTTACATTTTGGAGGATGTATAAGCTGATCTGCATTATCAAATACCGGGCATAATTACTTATTCATTATATGAGGGTGAAAAGTGCAGTGCAATGCTAGGTAAATTTGAGACGGTTCGTGCTACAATACCTGCTTGGCAATGTGCTGTTATGGGCAGGCATGTTGCTTACCACCAGTCATATTATGTCCTGCTCATCTTATTATACGAAAAAAAAATTGGTTGCCTGTAAAGTCGGTATACGGGCGAAAGTTTTACGTGACAACGACTTTGAGTGGTAAAATAATTTTACGGAAGGGACGCGTGCCTTTCACTTTTTATGTCTCTCTCTCTCGCTCTTAGGCGGGCTAACCATGCCCGAGTGGAAGGGACGCGTGCCTCTCACTCGCTCTCGTTGTGAGCGCATAACGTGAGCGGAGCGTAACGCAGTTTCTTGAAGTGTCACCCGGCAAACCAATTTATAAGACGTTGTCACGTCAAAAAAATATCAACCTATTCCTGACTCGAAAACGCGACACAGTTCCTCGGTTGATGATCCAAAGTCTCGAAAAAAATAGTTTGATTCTACGTTGAAACAAAATTATCCAGACTTAAATACATGTCTTTTTCTCATAGGACACACAATGAAGGTGTATTCAAGTGGAAAATGATTCAGTTTTTTCTAGATAAATACGGTCCATCGCAGACTATCAGGTGGCCATATTCCAATCTACTATCCTCAAAAAAGGCTGATGAAATGTTGCCACCATTTTATTAAAAAAAGGTATTAAACTCGAGTTCGCAGTCAGAAGAGGGTTTATTTCGTAAAAAGAAAATTAGGCACTCAAAACAAAACATTACTACGAGCAACTTAACGATGGTCATGTAAGAAATTAACATAAAACACATGGGAATAAAGTACAGAGTCATATTCTGTACCATATTACCATGATAACCGTAAACGTTTCATCCTATACGGAACAAAAATTAAAAGCCCCATCTCAATTTGGTACGGAATTAGGTCAATGTTCACATTCCCCCGGACACGCGAACACCACCAATGGGCAATGTGGAAAACAGAAGCTAAGCACCAAAGAAAACAAAGCTAAAGGTTAGAGGTAGTGGTCGAACGAGGACAAATGAGCGATAAAAACAACAAAGGCTTGTTTTTGAGGATAACTAGTTAGCCCGTCCAGTTTTAGTGTGCAGTCGAAAAGTGTACACCTGGCACGATGGCACTGTACAACGTTAAAACGTAGTTGAGAACGTAACGTACCTGTGGCGATTGGCGTCACTTTTCTACTGTCCAGTAAAGGGCCTTATAAACCTAAACTAAATACACTTTTGCACATATGTAGAAAAATGAACCGAAAAGAACCGATACGCCTATATAAAAGGTTATCTGGAAGAAATCTATCGCTATTAGCGATAAGATCGCCTTTTGTACCCAAAATGTTTAATTTTAAGTTAATCACTTTTTTTCTTTATTGTTTTGTGGTGTAATAAAGTGTTTTGTATCTGTATTTGTATTTGTACGCCAAACCAAAAAGCTGTAATTTGATTTTATAAATTGTCTGAATACAATAATCTTAAAATTAGGCGTCTGATTTGTTGTTTATTGGAATTTAATATATGTATCTATACTAATATTATAAAGCTGAAGAGTTTGATTGTTTGTTTGTTTGAACGCTAGGATCTCGGGAAGTACTGGTCCGGATTGAAAGATTCTTTTTCTATTGGATGGTTCATTTATCGAGGAAGGCTATAGGCTATAGAACATAACGCTACTATTAATAGAAGCGGAGCATGAATCAATAATGTAACAAAATCGGGAAACAATATTCCTTTTTGAAAGTTTTCGTACGTTTCGTGCTTTGACATGACACATGACAGCATGTGTCTAAGATTGCGTCATTGAATATCACAGATTACATAACTCTTGAATATAAACCTTTGCTAAACATTTTTTTTTCTAAATCTGAGTTGGTACAACCAATTTCCGACTGGTGGCGTAGCAGGAAGCTGAAGAGGTGTTTTGTTTGAAAGCGATATTCTTAGGAATTACTGAACCGATTTCAGTCATTCTTTCACCGTTGTGTATGTACGAGATTCTGATGAGTACTATATAATGTACCACGGGCAACGCCGGGGCGGACATCTAGTACCTCTATAACATTGGTCTGTTAGAAATGTAGTCGTAGTCGAGGCTCTAAACCGGGTTGAGTGGGGCTTAGAAATTCATGAATGACGATGTTAAGTCGATTACTAGCAGAGTCCTAAACGGTAGTGATCGGCTCAAACTCGGACTAGCAAAGAAAAAAGAATAGCCCCTAGTAATAGGTTTCCCCCTATTTTTTGTTTTGTTCTCCTTATCCAAGACATAATCAAAAAACTGTAACCAAATGACAAAAGTTTGACCGTTTGATTGACTTTGGAGACTGTAGAGTAGCTAAATTTTATATAAAAAACGTTGAATATCTAAGACTCTGCATTTATGTGCGAATGTTTGGTTACTAAATACTAGTTAGAAGGACTCTATACCTTCAGCACTAGCCTATAGTTAAGTATAGGTAAGCAGAAAAGCTTGTTATGCTTTTCTTATATTTAGAGTTGTGATAAACTATTTTCGTACAAAAAACTAAACCGACTTCAATACCACAAATAGGCACTGAAAAGCAAAAAATAAATTAAAATCAATATTATAAGCGCTACTCTTCATCCATTTGAAGTCGGTGCTAGTCAGTTCAAAAAGATAGTAATAATGAATTTAATTTATTTTTTGCTTTTCAGTGCCTATTTGGTTTTGAAGCCGGTTTAATTTTTTGTACGAAAATAGTTTATTTTACCCTTTTTAGTGCAAAACAAGTTTTTATTGTACTAAAAAGGGTAAAATAAATATGCATTTACACAAAGTTGTATTGACAAGATCGATAACTTTTGTGAAATCTACAACTACGTCATCCAGAAAATTGTAAGCAAATTTAGTTTATGGTTCATATTTCAAAAACCACCAGACCGATTTCGATAAGATTTATATGGAACTATTCGGGAAGCATCCCAGAGACATCCGAACACAAAAATAATTTTTCATCCCACCAGCTCAGTACCAGGAATGAGTACTTTTGCTCTTCGATATCAGGGCGCAAAAGTAGTTTTTACCCTCTAGAGGTTAAAGTAAATTTGAATTTAGAACATCGTGTGTACTGAGGTTTTGAATTCAAAACATAATTCAACCTATTTATTTCTACCTCCTTGGTGCTGAATGCATCATACATTTTTTTTTAATATGTTAAAAACTCAGACTCGGAACCTCCTTGGTGTACTTACTTTTTTTTAATTTGCTTAGCGCGAAAACATTTAAAAATTTTAGTCATTTCCTCACTGAGGTGGAATGAAAAGTTACGTGTTGCACTCGAGTGCTAAGATTTTTCACCTTGTGCTCTTTTGATTCCCTTGCTACGCTCAGGATTCTAATTTTGAATCACGAGCGCAGCGAGTGATTCAAAATTAGAATCCTGAGCGTTTTATTTATAATTTATTATAATTTATTTTTTGCTTTTCAGTGCCTATTTGTGGTATTGAAGTCGGTTTAGTTTTTTGTACGAAAATAGTTTATCACAACTCTAAATATAAGTGGGAAAATATTATGCATGCTAACTTGAAAAACAGTATCTTAATTGATCAGGTCTTCTGCAACTCTTTCTACTAATGTTGTAAAAGTGGAAGTATTTATGTTGGAATGTTTGATTGTTCGACCCCGTTAGAAGGCTCGATTGTATCGGACGTACATTTATATTAAATATTTATTTATATTTATTTAACACTTATAGATCATTTGAAACAGTTTTTTATTACGAGATAATTGCAGAAACGGAAACTGTGGGGTGAACCCCAAAATACTGCTTAAAATTCTTTTCAACATAAGGTGTCTGTGATATCAAAAGAATTTTTAGTGCATTGCTTTACAAGTAACAGTCTAAACACCTATTGTTTGAAGCAGCCTAAATCATGTTTCAAAGGGGAATTTTCAAGGGTAAACTCACATCACATCCTTCAAGTGAGCTTTAGGAACAGTAAATTGACAGTGTGGGATCTTCTAAGTATCGATCATGTAACAAAGCGCTTTATCACCACACGAATGTACTCGTACATACATACCTTTGTCTGTAACTGTGGAATTCTACTTTTACACAAATGTATATTACATTTGTATGTATTGTGAATATGTTATAATATGTTTTAATATGTTATGATATGTTATAATATGTTATAAAATGTTATAAAATGTTATAATATGTTTTCAGTCGACTATACAAGATTCCGTAAAAATCGCTTAAGACATTAACGAAGACTGTCTTCCTCTTTCTACGGCGTAGACAGCAGGTACCATCAATTAGAACTGTCATCCTATAACTATGAACTCCTTATTTGTATTCCCTAATTTAAAATTATTATTTATTTTAAGGAAAAAAATTCAAAAAACGTTCTAGCAGTAAAAATGGTTCATGACAAAATTATTAAATCAACACAATTATCGTAATTAAATTTAATACATAGGTATTTTACGAGAGAGCCACCCAGAAAATCCTAATTCAAAAATAGCGCGAAAGTTATAATTAGATACCGAATCTGAAAGCGAGTTCAAAGGTGAAGCGTAGGGTATACTCATTAAACGTGTAATGTATCGTCCCACGCAAGGCGAAGAGATAAGATAGAGCAATAATAATACAACGCGATACAGATTTAAAAGACAATATTCATATTAACTTTAATAAATCTCAGTAATATTACAAATGTCAATGTTTGCATGTTTATTGTTCACTCACGTCGTAACGATCGGATTGGAGAACGGATCGAGCTGGAATTTGGAACACTATAAGATTATTGTCTGGAAGAACACTTAGGCTACTTTTTATACCAAATAAATACAATGGGAACGATAACTACGCAGATAAAAACGTGAGACGCTATTAGTTATATTATATTACAGTAGTATACACCTCTAGCATGAAGTGTTTGTAGTTTGAACATGGAAACAAATGGATAAATTGGAAAAAAAACATACTTCTAGTAGTCACGTAAAGATTAAGCTCTGGGCAATGAAAGTGATTGTTAACTATGTTAACAGCTTAAACCAACACGCACAGCAACTAGAATTTAATCTCTATTTATAAAAATGTTATGTTGGTTTGTATACGCTTCAAAAACTCAAAAAGTTCTGCACCGATCGAGCTGAAATTTTAGAATGATACATAATCCGCATCAAGGATTGTTTTTATCTATGTTTTGCATTACAATGTGCTTCAGCGAAGCATGGCAGGGTACAGCTAGTTAAATATAAGTAAATATATAAGTATTATATTATTCACAAACACAAATCAAAATCTTACAACACACTATTGGCTACAAGCCAACTCAACACATAGCATGTAGCCCTACAGCTACACACTTAAAAATCTAATTACTAGAGCGATAAACTCTCGTCGCTTACTAAAAAAATATATCAACGTCTGGCGAATAGGCGAGTAAGTCGTTGAGTAGGGCGAGGCCTGTGCGGTGGGCGCGAACTTAGCCGTGTCGGTGCGCGCGCGCGGCTCCTGGAAGAGTCTCCGCACGGCGCACGCGCGCGAGCAGCGCAGCCGGTCGGGGACAGCGAACGAGCAACGAGCCAAGGTCTCAGGATTATCGATACATATTTCGATCAACTGCAGATCCGGATTTGAACCCGAGAGGGTTCAAATCCCACCACGCGCACCACTGTCTATTTGAAGTCATGTGCGTAATACTGATAACTTAAAAACGAACTGTTCGAGGTCATGTGTCATTCACCAACCCGCACTTGGCCAGCCTGGTGGATTATGACCTTAACTCTCTCCTTACGCGAGAAGTCC
This sequence comes from Ectropis grisescens, assembly GCA_017562165.1. NCBI lineage: Eukaryota > Metazoa > Arthropoda > Insecta > Lepidoptera > Geometridae > Ectropis > Ectropis grisescens. Next base: position 29,631,494 of record CM029781.1, on the reverse strand, counting down.
CCGAGTCCCAGAGTCCAGAGTCTCAGCAGCGGGAACCTTTAGTGTTCTGCTTATACTATGCTATTTAGTTCAAGGTCAGAATGAAAACCACGATCTACGTCTACGGCAGATTTACTACCATAAGGCCTAAAAATCGTAGCAGTTATTGTAATGCTTCAAAATTTGGACGGGGAAACGACATGTCGCAGGGTATCGCTTTTTATCTGTCACCTAGGACAGAGAGTTAGTTACTCAAGCATGAAAAAGTTAATTATTGCTTTATGTATTGCGTTTACAGAAATACGGTTTGCAATTATTATGTTGCTATGACATAACAGTCGTAAAATATTAGACACGTATTTTACGTGCGTCTGTTATCTTCTATTGTTTTAATTGCTTGGTAATGATGAGATTTATCATTACTTTCTATTTATTATTTTAGATAGAGACCATTATATTAAAAAAAAAATGAGTAAATGCTCCCCGTATTGTGATTTAAATAATGTAACTATCTGCGTTTGCCTGTCTCTCGGTTTCTCCATCGAAGCCTGCGTTGGCATCAGCACCTAATCAGTAGGTCTACTACGAAGTCCGATAAACGATATATCGGCCGAAGTTATGGACGTTTTATACCACGAAACACAATCGGTCGGTTGATGACACAAAAACTGTCAAATCAGCGTCGGTCGGAATGAACGAAACACCCGATCAGATGAACCGACCGATTGTGTTTCGTGGTATGAAACGTCCACAACTTCGGCCGATATATCGTTTATCGGATTTCGTAGTAGACCTGCTGGTTCTATTGACCTAAGTGAGCTGTTTATTAGTAATTGACGACCCGCCCCGGCTTTGCAAGGGTGCAATGCTGATAGGTACTAAAAATTCGAATAAAATGGTTATTTCGGGTTACCCGTACGAGGTAGGGATATACCATTGTAGACTTTTTTGTAGATCATCTTAAGGGATATAATACTGCGTTACATTATTTTGATTTATCTCGTAGGATTCACCCAGGTTTTGCAATGTAAGTGCAAAAATGTGTTCATTTATGACACGACGTTAGAAACCTTTTAAATTGTGTTTCTCTATTATTGTGTGCATTTAATATATATAAACCTTCATCTTGAATTTATTTATCTATAAAACCACGTCAAAATCTGTTCTATCGTTTTAAAGATTTAAGCATACATAGGGACAGACGGACGCGGGAAGTGACTATGTCTTTACTATGTAGTGATGATAACGATAGTATTAATTTTGCATTTGTCAGCGAACCAACCAACCGACTGGTAATAAATAATAAATAAATTCTTCGATCTAGTTTTCTTTTAAGAAATACTCTAAGAGTCCATGAAACGATATACTAATGTACACAATGTGGACAAGTATCTAAAATACTACGCACTACGCTACATATATAGCTAACTACTTACACTAAGCACATCTGAATCATCCATAGACCAATGAAAGTCTACAGATAATCAAGATGTTTAACCTAACCAGTTGGAAGCGTGCCCAGCATACTAGGAGCATTACAACGCTGATTGGCATCAGCATCACTAAAATACTCTCATACGCTGATATGTTACGATCGAATGTTCAGCCATCAATATTATAACAGTATTCAAACTTGTCGCTAAGTACATAAATCAACTCTGTTTACTCTGTCCAGCAAAACAAAAAATACATACAAATGTCTGTAATAGTTTCAGGCACCAGATAAATTAAACGAAACGCCACCATACAATTTAAAAAAACTGAAACACACCCTGCTCACTTAACTAAAACACTCATAAAATCTACTACAAAATTCCGTTTCAGGAGTTCCTCTGGCAAAATGTTTAACACGATGCTAACAGGGTAAATAAAAAAATGTGGCGCGTAGTTCTGGAGTTTTTAAATTCAAAGCGGGAGAGATATAGTCAAACTATTGTACGGCGCGATAAGAGAGTTTTTGAACAATTGTGACACAGTGTGAGCAGTAGGTTTTTTGAATGGGTTTCAGATAGTGGAAAATTAAGTTGCCATTCATATTTTCAGAGATTTAGTTTGTAGTTAATTTAAGATGTTTTAAGTATCATTTGTAATAATATCGTTGGCATTTTGTGTGTAACATTGATTTTAGTCAACTTAACTACATATTTTTAACCGACTTCAAAAAAGGAGGTTTCTCAATTCGACCGTATGTATGTTCCTTTTTTTTTTTTAAGTAAAGTTGTATAACATTTCATTATTTTGTTAATTTAGAGTCATCTTTTTATTAATATCGGTGATAACTAGTGTCTTAAACTATACCTACTATCTAAACAAATGCCAGGTCGTTTTAAATTCCACTATAAAGCCTTTGTCGTATTATAAAAACTTTTGAAAATACATTTCGATACAATTATTATTTATATCAATTATAGATTACAATTCGATACAAAAAGATAAATAAATAAAATAAATAAATATTGGTGGTGGACAATTCACACACAACACCATCTGACCCCAAACTAAGCAAAGCTTGTGGTATGGCGGCCAGATAGCTGATACAATACTTATGTAGTTCTAAATACATACTTATTATACATAGAAACACCCAGACACAGAAAAACTAAATTATAAATCCTACTAATATTATGGATGTCAATGTTTGGTTGTTTGTCGCTCAATTACATCGTAACGTATGAATGGATCGGGACGAAATTTGGAACACAGTTTAAAACAAATTATGAGCTGGAAAATCCACAAGCTACTTTTTAACTCGGGAAAATTACGGGAACAAAAACTACTCGTACCAGTCGTGCCTCAACACAAACCAGATAATTATAAACTATACAAAAAATACAAAAAGTTTGTTTGTGATTAAACATGTTACAGGGTGATTATGTTAATTATTCTAAGAACTTTGGTACATATAATTATATTCATTAAGACAAATAAATACTAGTAACTCCTGCACTAGGGTAGACCTGCATCGAGGGGGTCACACCAAAAACGCTTACTTATCTTATGTAGGTACGGTGCGGAAATTCCATGTTTTACAGTGAAAATTGTTATGATTTATTACACATTTAAAAATAACAAAAAATAAATGCTAATTAGAAAATAAGGAAGTTAAAATGCTAATGCCACATAAGTGAAGAAAAAAAACAAAACAATAAAAAAAACAGGTGTTGAAGTGCATGTATAGGTAAAGGAGAAGACAGTATCAGCTTGTACAAATATGTGGGTGTAAATGTGTATATGTAGAGTGAGTGAGTGTTGGGGTGAGTGTGCGATAGTAAAATATTAGAACCGGATTTTTTACTCATTTTTTTTTAGCAAGGACTCTGTTTCAGCATAGGTATGTGAATGAAGGTAGTCAAACACCAAGCATTTACATTCTTTGTAGCTTGTATTTAGAATTTGGCATTTTTGACTGATCAAGTTATAGATGTAGGGGAATCTGAAATTAGGAAAACGCTGAACGAAACCAGTTTTAACTATAGGTTCAATAGCACGAGGAAGTCTTCATTTTCTAAACCATCGTCTAACGAACTAACAATCATATTTATATTTATTATGTTATATTATATAGTAGCAAAATCTAGGTACTCAAAAGACAATGTAAACTTCAGTCAAGTTTTCCTATACCTACGTTACAAAACTTTACAATTCGCGTAAATAAGTATGATAATGACTATGTGTTTTGCCGAAGTGAAAATTACAACACACACGCGTAGCGATCAACAAATCGATTAAGCAAACATTTTGCAACAAAACGGTGTAACATCTACACGATTACGCCGATCAAATGTTTGACGTCGAATTGAACCTGTAATCAGACGCCTGCCTTAATTGGGCGACTAGCTAACGAACCGAGATCGAATTATAAATGTTGATACATTTTAAAGAGAAGGTGATTAAAATATGAATATTATCGGCGATAAAATATTAAAGCAGTCATCCTAGTTCTACTATTATTATAAATGTTAATATTTGAATGTTTGTTGCTCAATCACGTAGTAACGTATAAACGGATCGGATTAAAATTAAGAACACGGATAGATTTATAGATCTTATATCTGAAAAAATAATTATCATAAAAACGATTATTTGAATAAAAATTATAAAAATACATTTTATGCTGTTCACACGAATAGTACGAGTACGTAGTAGAGACGAAAATCTGTTAAGGCTGGGGTAGCACCGAGAGACGTCTAGTCTAGTCTAGTCTAGAGCTAGTCTAACATTTTTTCACTTCTACCAAAATATAGTATATTTTCAGTAAAACCATAATATAACCTAAAGACTTGCTTTACCTACTACGTCCAATATCAAACCTTGTGCACAATAATTTGACCAGCTTAATATTTTGTTACCATACGGTGTAAAAGATCACTCCACGATTAGAGATCTTCTACGATAACATGGCCCGCCCCTTCAAATTACTGTTTTAATGTGTGTAGTCACATCCGTACGAAAGAGTTTGTATGTAGTTGTAATTATTCGTCTTCAGTAGCAGTACGCACACATGCATGGTGGTGCGTTGTATATACTTTCACAAATACTTTCAAACGTTTTGAATTCTGGAGGGACGGGTCATGTTATCGTAGTAAATCTCTGTTAGCAACCCCGTTTAAAAGCAAGAAAAAGGTGCATGACGTGGCAACATCGTGCGACGAAAACTGGCTTTAAGTAGTGGGTCGAGATAGAAGGGAGGCACTTTTACTCCAGACGCCAGCCACGCCGGACATACTGTGTTTGCCTTCGTGTCTTTGTTTGACTAATTGATGATTGTTGTCGTTAAGGTTATAGTAAATGTTTTAACGTTCCTTTAAATATTGTTTGCTTCACTCTCCCAATCTTCTGATGTAGATTGTTGACATCAGAAGTGGGATAACACGAGGCCTAGCTCGCCATCTAATCTTGAGTTTTATTGTCATTAGAGTTCTTTGAAGGTAAAACCTGTCTATAATTTGGATTGTAATGGGTTCAAAAAGAAGACGCAATGGTAAACATAAGCATGTAAAAAAGCGTGGTCGTTCATCATCAAGTAGCAGCTCAAAGGCAGTGATAGCAGCTGGTCTGGGATTTCACCATAAGCGCGCTACCCAGAAACTGACGAAGGTATCTTTAACAAACGATGCCACAACTGTGAGTACAAGTGCCAATAGTCCTACCCTCTATAAAAATTGATACCTGATTTTGATCCATTACGTAATAATTTTGTTTCGTGGATGAAACAGGCTTCGCTACTCTCGTGGTAGTATTTCGTCATCAGGTTTTGAATAAACTCAAAGGTTCTGCAAAGATTTGATACGACTCGTTATTGCGTAATGATAGGTCGCGAACCCCTGAGTATGGAGAAATATAATTTGTAATGCGTTTAAATTCTAAATAAATATGTTCAAAGTATCGAAAAAAATCGTGGACCAAAAAACCCGTCGAAAACTAATCGTTACACAATATATTCTTTGAGCAGATTGCAGAAATTTACAGTTTGTACTTGAATTTCATGTAAACCGTAATACGAATAACATCAATGCGTCCGTTGAGGCTAGTACCTAATTTCAAGTCAAGCGATAGTTTGGTAGGTTTTATACAGAGCAGGGTACGTATAAAATAAAACTGGGAAAACATACTGCAGGTAACACTACTCCTAGAGAGGGTAACGATACTAAAATTGTCCTACAAGTATTCACCCGAACGCCAAATTTTGTAGGTAGTTCTGAAACAGCTAGTCTTTCGATGATTATGACTCTAACGAGTTCGAGAGCCTTTGTTATAATTGTGGCGGGAACCACAAAAGTGTTCAGTTTACGGGAAAGTGCGAGTTTTGTACGAGTTATAAATTAAAAAAAAACTGAATAAATCGGTAAAACAAGAAATAAAGTACGTGCAGACGACTAAAACAAGATACATTTTGTAATAACATACAATGTAAATGGTGCAGTTACAGACGAGCTCATTTGTACAATACGATATTCATTGATACGAGGAGTGGTTGTCAGTAAAATCGTCAAAAGTAGCCAAAGCAATGACCCTTCAAGAGTGACGAATATTGTAAGTGACTAATTAAATTAGATTCTGTTCCTGTAAATGAAGTCGAGATGTATGTTATCGTCGTGATAATCGGATAAGACTTAATATGAAAGAGTTACCCTTTTTGATGACATACCCTAACATTTCATAATTACATCGAAGAATTAGCTGACGTTTGCAATGTAGCAGTTAATTCAAATATACTTAAACTTTTGGTAAATATGAGGGGTGCAAATGTATAGCTTTGAACATGAAGCAACTCGAAGTGGAAAGGTTAGCAGTCACGAAGTGATGATTAACCTAAAGAGCGACAAATCGGTGCAATTTAAGCCGTAAACAGTATACAAGTGCTTAGAAAAAAATGACTGAGTAAAGATAGGTACAATGGTATATGTCTGTACAGTATATGAGAGTCAGTGAGAGAGATAGTAAAGGCCTACAATGGTGTATAATAAAGTTTGCTAATTTTGATCTGTGGATTGAATACAATTAATAAATAATATGACGTGTTGGCAAGGTAATTAATGAATTCTCAATGTTGTGATACAAACATAATTATAATTCCTATAAAGAGAGAGAAGTCGAACAATTTCAGAAGATTGAATTGGTACATTGCAAGAATCCAACAGTGAGCTAACACAGAAATTTCCTAAGCCTAAAGGAAAAGGGAGCTGTACTAGGCACTGGTTGGGTGTGGTAATGACTGAGTAATCGAAGGGGTTGTCTAAGTATAAAGTCAACAGCCCTCGCTCTGATTGTTCAACTTAACTTTCTTTTCTTTCAAGAGTGCCAAGAATTTGTACGTTGGTAGAATCCAACAGTGAGCTAACACAGAAATTTCCTAAGCCTAAAGGAAGAATGAGCTGTACTAGGCACTGGTTGGTTGGTAATGACTGAGTAATCGTAGGGGTTGTCTAAGTATAAAGGCAACAGCCCTCGCTCTGGTTGTTCAACTTAAATACGATAAAAGTTTCAAGAATGCCTAAGAATAAAGGTATCTTTGAATTGACTTCATGTTATCATTCTCGTATGAACTGAATATGTCATGATAGGCCGAGCTTTGTTATTATTTTAATAGATTGTAATGCTAAGTGTTTGTACATTACAGCTTTATCGTGCCTGGGGCAGGCACGGTGCAGGAGGGCCGTGTTAGCAACCCCGTTTAAAAGCAAGAAAAAGGTGCATGACGTGGCAACATCGTGCGACGAAAACTGGCTTTAAGTCGAGAGAGAAGGGAGGGAAGCCTCCGTCTGCCGTCTCTCTATGACTGGCCACGCATCAATCACTATAGCGTCGTGTTATCATTCCGGTAATAAGGAACTCCTTAAGAGTGATCTTGAGGCACTTCTATCCCTCGGAAACTCTGTTATCCTTGCAGGCGATTTTAACAGCAAACACCTCATCTGGGGTTGCAACTTCACCAACACTAGGGGCAAGACACTCTATGACCTCTCCTCAAAATTGGGCTTCGATGTCCTCCCCCCCGCTTTCCCGACTTACTTCCCCTTCAACAATAACTATCGCCCGGACATTCTTGATGTGGCACTTCTAAGGAGTCACGCTTCGGCTGGGCTCCTTGGAAGTGTTACACGAGCTTGATTCGGACCACCGACCTGTCCTAATGCGGCTGGGGCCCGACCCGACTGACCGTACTCTCCCGACTAAGACTGTGGTGAACTGGAAGCAAGTAGGCGATCGCCTACAAGCCACCGGACCATCACCTGACCTTGACCGCATCCCTGACAACATCACTACACCGACCGAGGTATCACTCTCCATCGACGCTCTCACCAACCACCTCAACACCGTGATCGGTGAGTCCTCGCGGCAGGTTCCAGCCGAGGACACCCAACGCTGGGTCCTGCCGGAGGACGCGAGGCAGTTGCTGAAAGCCAAACACGCCGCTAAACGGATTTATGACTGGGTCCGCACCGATGAGAACAGAGTTACCCTGCGCTTCTACGAGCGTGCCGCGAAAGCTCGCATACGGGAACTCCGTAATCAAAAGTGGGACGACTTACTTTCGGAGATCAAGCCAACTCACCAGGCCTTCTGGAAGTTGACTCGAGCTCTGAAATCCGACACGACTTCTGTCATGCCCCCTTTTCCGCCCGGCCTTCCCTCGCCTTCGAGGACGAGGAGAAGGCCGAGTGTCTGCCGACAGTCTCCAAGCTCAATGTACTCCCTGTCTTGACAAGGTCCCCAACGCCACCGAGCCACGGTGGACCGCACTGTCAAATACCTTTCCTCTATCCCTCTAGAAGACGACCTCGAACCGGTCACGGTCCCCGAGGTCGAATCTGATATCAAAGACCTCCGCCCCGCAAAGCCCCTGGTGCCGACGGCCTCAGCAACAGAGTCTTCAAGCTTTTCCCCAGCTCTAGTCACACTGCTAGTCTGCATCTTCAATGCAGCTATTAGTAACGCTATCTTTCCCGACTCATGGAAGTCAGCCCGTGTCATCGGAATTCACAAGACAGGCAAGAAGGCGTCAGAGCCCTCCAGCTATCGCCCCATCAGTCTGCTTAGCTCCCTAGGGAAGATCTACGAGCGTATCCTAGTGAGACGCATCTGGATCTTCGTGACGGACAGCGAAGCTATTCCCGACGAACAGTTTGGCTTTCGAGCCCGACACTCCTGCGTCCAGCAGGTACACCGCCTCACGGAGTACATCCTGGACGGTTTCAACAAGGTCCCGACCTTCACCCAATCCGCCACGTGGCCTCCGGAACACACGGTCGCGGTGTTCCTCGACGTTGCGAAAGCCTTCGACAGGGTATGGCATAACGGGCTGTTATACAAGCTATACCAGCTCGGTGTGCCAGATCGCCTCGTACGAATAGTACAGGACTATCTCACCGGTCGAACCTTTCGATTCAGCGTCGGCGATGCACTCGACACCCCGCCCAGTTGCGGGCGGTGTTCCGCAGGGCTCAGCGATGGCCCCGATCCTCTTCTCGCTCTTCACAAGCGACGCGCCCCGCGCGCCCGACGTGGAGCTCTCTCTCTTTGCCGATGACACAGCTCTCTACTGCCGGGGATTCAGGTTGCATAACCTGATCGCCAGACTCCAAAAAGCCCTTAAGCAATGGGAGGTATGGTTCAAGCACTGGGCGTTCTCAGTCAACTCTGATAAAAGTGCAGCAATGTACTTTATCAAGAAGATTGGGTATCGCGCAGGTTTGGCTACCACCAGATCTCTCATGCTAAACGGCAAACCCATCCCCTGGGTCAAACGCACCAAGTACCTTGGTGTAACCCTTGACTCCAAACTGTCCTTTGGTCCCCACATCACAGCCTTTCGTAATCGAGCGGCATTCTTCCTAAGTCGCCTGTTTTTCCTGCTCAACAAGCGTAGTAAATTGTCACTTAGAAATAAGCTGACGATCTACAAAACTTGCATCCGCCCCGTCATGACGTACGCCTCAGTTGTGTTCGCCCAAACCTCCCCAAATCTCATTAACAAACTTCAGGTCATCCAAAATAAGTTCGTTCGTGGTGCGGTCGGCGCTTATCGGTATGACCGTAACGCCACCCTTCACTGCGACCTCGAACTACCATCCATCCCCCAGTACATGAAGTACATCTCTCGCCGATATTTCGACAGCGCTCCTCACCACCCCAACCCGCTCGTCGTCCGAGCATCCAACTACCCCGACAACTCTGTGCCCAACCACCCCGATAGGAGCCGACGGCCGCGAGACGTTCTGGGTGACCCGGACGACCCCATCGGCGCCGCTACCGCGGCGGCGCTGGGGTCGGCCGATCCTCAACTCCCGGCAATCGGAAATATGCCGTATTTGGTGTAGGCGCCGGGTACCGACGGCAGCACCGCCCACCTCGCCGGCGAGGCTGGCGGCCCCTCTGGATCTATCAGCAGATCGGTTGGTTTCACTCCTGCAATAGTCAGTCAGCCGACAGCAGCTCACCCCCGCAAATGGGACACCCGCCGAACACTCTATCAATCGACCCGGTAATAATCAGTCAGCCGACAACCCAAGTAAATACCACAATAATCAGTCAGACGACAGATGATGCCCCTGTTAGCAGTCAGTCAGATGACATCTGCTCTACCACTCAAATCAGTCAGCCGACAAAGCACCCCTTGCTTTTGCTGGTACACCCCCCAATAATAAGTCAGCCGACATAGATTCACGCGTTTAGAAGCGAACTCGATACCGACGCAAGTCGGTGGGTGTCTCACCCCCCACTCCGCTAGGGCACCAAGAGGTGCCAAACACTATGTCCCCCCGGCACTAGCCCGAGCCGTGGTCGAGCCGTCTGAGGCGCCCTCGTAGCTAGCAGCCGTAACGCGTCCCAGGTATCATCCCATGCTACAGTGCTAGCATACCAGTAGGTTTTTATATAGGTTAGGTTCCTTTTGGGTCCTGCGCCCCCGGCGCTAACCCGAATAGTCAGATCGGTAGTAAAGGCGACTAGCGGCCAGCTGCCATAGGTTAATTCAAAAAAAAAAAAAAAAAAAAGAAGGGAGGCACTTTTGCTCCAGACGCCAGCCACGCCGGACATACTGTGTTTGCCTTCGTGTCTTTGTTTGACTAATTGATGATTGTTGTCGTTAAGGTTATAGTAAATGTTTTAACGTTCCTTTAAATATTGTTTGCTTCACTCTCCCAATCTTCTGATGTAGATTGTTGACATCTCTACCTTAGTCAAATGTTTGACAAACATTGGAACCTGTAATCACACGTGTATAGTAATTGAATGTCTAGTAAACAAAGAGACGTGATCGATTTAAGTATATACTAAAATTATTATAACGTTGAAGAGTTTGTTTGTTTAAACGCGATAATTTCAAAAGCTACACGGCTAATTTCAAACATTATTTCACCGTTGCACAATTACGATGATCCTTGAGCTCTGTGGGATATATATTTACAACGGGCAAAGCCGGGACAAACCGCTAGTGTTTTATGTTAATATATATCAAAGTGTCAAAACGATTTGGACAAATATTTGTGGTGCGGTGGCACTAAATCAAAGATGTGTAGCAAGGGTTGGCAATAATATAATAGTAGCAAGTCGATCATAAGTATTTGTCAAATTGCATTCGTAAAATGTAAGATACCTATTTGTTTTGGTGTGGCTTTGTTTTTTCTGTTTGTTTGATTCTGTCTCTAATTTTATTCTTGATTGATTGTGATTTTGGCAGTGAAGTTCGAAAAAACGAAACCCGCGCCTTTGCTTAACATTTAGCAAGATTATAAGTACTTGAATTATTTTCGATTAAGAATAGGTAATGAAACAATTTTTGTTGCGATTACGGCACAATAATAGTCATCATCACCCGCAAGACACCCACTGCTGAACATAGGCCTCCCCCTAGATTTCTACAACGACCGGTCCTGCGCAACCTGCAACCAGCGGTTTCCAGCGACATTTGTGAGGTCATCTGTCCATTTTATGGGAGGCCGTCCAATACCGCGTCTTCTGGTTCATGGTCGCCTCTTGTCAGTTCTGCGAGCAATGTAGTCTACCCATTGCCACTTCAGCTTGCTTACTCTTTGAGCTATGTCAGCCACTTTTGTTCTTTTGCGAATATCCTCATTACGGTTACAATAATAGTAATCAGTCTATATTGTCAGAGGGATTATTGTTTTGGGGCATATTAAATACTAGCAGCGCCCCGCGGTTTCATCTGCATAGTTACCGTTCCCAGTATTTCCCCGGAATAAAAATAAGCCTATGTATTCCTCCAGATTCTAAATGTGTTCCGAATTTCAACCCAATGCATTCATACGTTACGACGTCGTTGAGTAGCAAATATTTACATTGACAATTATAAAATCAGCAAGATAGTAGGATGCTCAAATATGGGATAAATTTCATCCTATGCAACACTAAACACCAGACACATTGCCCTCTACAATTGCCCCGCGCAGAATTAACATGGAAATTTCCACTCAAAATTTTACGTTCAAACACGGAGCGGCAAAAATTAAAACGCTAATAGGGTAATCCTCCCATAATTCTTTATTACCGCACCATTTATGTGATCCAGCGTTCAGGCCAGGTGATATTGATCGTTCCTATTTCCCTTTTGCATTTTGTTTATGACTGCGACGAAACTCGTAAACTACGGATATCGCGAACCGTAAACCGCTCGTGCGAGTTTACGTTACGTTACCTATCGTAAAATTGATAGGTTCAGCGAAAAAGGTTTTCCATGTTCGTGTAATTCGGAACGCGCCGTGCTTTGGAATGCGTGATGAGAATCGTGTGACGTTTTGACAGTTATGGTCTGATGGATCGAGTGTGTGTCGGTGCTGGTGTATTCTAGACTAAACTTTGATCAGAATATTGTGTTCTCATCGTGTGCACATATCTCTGTGTAGGACGCGCGATCGCAGCCCGAAATATATGAAAAGGTCGCTTTATCCTGACTACCTTGGATTTGGAATTTGTGCAGTATTATATTAGTCAAGCCGTTTCATTTGATACCTATGTTGAAGGAGTTGTGAAAAAATATTTCAATCACTACTTTGTAGAGGCGGCTCATTTGAAGCTACATTGACCAATCATAGGTAGGAACTACCGCAAAAAACTGCCTTTCAATTTAAAAAAGTGCATCGAGAGCGGTACCTATACTAGATAGCTTAGGTGCTACAGACATACATACACACAGACGGACGTCGGGCGTTGGCGTCAAACTTATAATACCTCTGTTTTTAATCCTCCCTTTTCTATCCCCTGATTCAAACCCACCTCACGATTATAATAAAATCAGACGTTCTACTCACTAATCCCCCATATTTTCACTAGTTTATGCTAATGTTTTGAAATACAAAGGTTAGCCCCAACCAACTTCTAAACTCTAAGCGCACTCAAAACTACCCGCATTTACCTAACAGCCGAAAACATACCATCTTCACGCGACGCGCGTGGAAACATCTCGAAAACTTTCGACAACTTTATTCTAACATCCTAGTAAAATAGTTTTCGGGGATCAGGGTTAGGGTTTAAGTGTGAGGAAGGTTTTGGAGAGTGTCTCGGAATTATTCTCTTCTTGAGAACGAGACTAAAAGTTTGAAAGTCGGAATAAATACATTTTTTAAATCTTTTCTTAACTTGGAAAAGCAATGTTTTAAAGAAGCAGTTGTTTGTTGAAGTGAAAAATTATTAAGCTGGTAGGTACATTTTAAGGGTTTATGTTTGACATTCTAATGTTGGGCGGTGGAAGAAGTGGCAGCGTAGCGGTGTAGAAACGTAGCGTTCAGAGTTTCAGAGCAGCAGAGTCGGACGTGCAAGTTTTGGATAGGTGAAATCATATGAGTTCGTGTGCGTATTAGCAATATATGTGTATCTAGCGCATTATACGCTTTTCGGATAGGTGAAATCATATGAGTTCGTGTGCGTATTAGCATTATATCTGTATCTACATAAACCGTTAGCATTATATCTGTATCTACATAAACCTTAGAGCATTCAGTTACTTGTGTGAGATCAGCACAGGTCACGTATTTTGCAACATTCACTTACAACAATAAGGCTTGTGATACGGACTGCCAATAGTAGTTAGAACTTATAACTTAGAATTTTAATATTAAACAGCGCTAATGTTGCACAAGATTCTCAGACAAGTTTGCTCTATGGTAATACGCACACGATCGGGTTTTGTAACTGTTAACTACGAGTTTTTGTTTTTTGCGACGTAAAGTGGACTTTGCAAACTGTTTAATTGTAGTGATGTGTATAATTCATCGCCATAATAAAAAACTACTTTGTACATTTTCCTATCAAACCACTCGTCCATCCAAAAAGCGATAACTTTCATGTTTAATCTTTCAAAGATTCGAGAGAAGGGATGTGACTACACTTTCGGATCAATATTTAACATCTAAACTTGAAATTTTGAAATCTGATACAGAATATAATGTTGCCTTAGTGGGTATTCCCTAAGATACAATGGTTAAAATAACAAACTAGCTATTATTATCGATCAAAAATACTCCGTTAATAGTTGTAGATAGATAGATACTCTTTGTTATGGATCCACGTTCCGGCCCCTTGATTTTCGATGTGGACTGTATTAAACATGCTCGATGATCATTCCAAGTTTATTTCGTTTTATCTCGTACAATACAAAGGTGCATATCGAATGCGCTTATCGGTATATACTTATACTATTTACAAAGTTTGCCTTAGTCTGCGATTGCGCAGCGCGCGCGGAGGCCGCCGGCCAATCAGTGGGCGCGCTGCGCCATAGCTCCATCTCGCTTGCACGTCGCGGCGTCTCGCTCAGCCGCGGTGAGGTCCGCCGTCCGTAACACTCTTTATTGGTCACACCAAAAGGAAAATAGATTTACAGACACTTACAAACATCAAAAATACCTAGTGGTACAATAACTGGTAAAGGTGTGTGGTACTTCCCCTCTCAGACTGCAAGAAGTCCTACCACTACAAAAACTTGAACCGAGCTGTAGCCTAAACCGAATTAAACAATGGCGTCTTTAGTCTCTATAATGATTTATAGTTAATTAAAAAACCTTCGACTTAAATCAAATTATACTATTAAAATCCGATTTCGAAAGAAATATATACGAAGTTGCGATAAGACTTTTTTAGTTCGTTGGTGAATCTAGAAAGAAAACTCTAATCGCATTAAAGTTGTTATAAAAGTTTAAGATATAATCTGATTGTGTTAAAGTAAATTCAAAGTAAGCTTAGCTCATCTCATTAGTGAACTAGGGATTGGAAAGAAAAAAAATTGAAGGTATAATGTAGTTTTTTATAAAATACACCGTTATTTTCTTTTTGATATGAAACTATCATGGTGTTAATTGTACAAAGAGATACAACAGTAGCAAGCACGTGCTTGCATGACCGGGCGTAAATTTACGGTTGTTTATATAAATAAAGTCAGTTTCTCTTAATAATGTAACTACACTGTGATTTTACAAGTAAACAACAACGACTGGACGTATAGTTTTGGAGCCAATTTTATTTTATTATTTTTACTGACGAGAGAAGTGAATTGTTACTAACAACTTACAAGCACTATTGTCGAATTTTAATTACACAGAGTTATGTTTAATCAGCCTGCATCCTTTTATGGGGATGTCAAGTACCTATATTAGATCCGTCAACTTTTGTGCTATAGTTCATAAAAATTCGATGGTTTTTGTTCCCACACACAATATAAAAGTGGATTTGCCCGGTGTAAAAACATCCAACAAAACATTGTTACGAAGAACCATAACAATTCGTAATAACAGTGCGTGCGCTTTTAACGCTCGATAAATGATGTGCCAACTTGATAAACACTAAACAGCCGCTTAACAGAACAACAAACATTACTTTTTTGGATATGTATTGAGTGTTACCAAAAGTTGTTTATCTTATACCTTTAAACGACCAATTTTTGTAGATATATATAATCTGATCTCGGAAACGGCTCGAACGATTTTCATGAAATTATGTATACAGGGGGTTTCAGGGACGATAAATCGATCTAGCTAGGTTTTATTTTTTTAAAACATCATTTTATGTGCGTCTTTAGACTATTAAAAACTCCTACAATGTCATTAGAATACGATAACTTATTTCGCCACTGTTCTTTAAGTCTAAATGGCTCAGACGGAATATGCTCGCCCTCGGAGTCAACAGGCCTCGGTTTGAATCCTGATGGTTTCACTCGGGATTTTTCTTTTTGATATTTTTTTTTCTGAGAAAATCTTATACTTAGAGCCGCATATTTTATTTTTAGTTATAAACGCATTTAATTCGTATCTAAGTAGGTCTAAGTAAGTCATCTCTATGTAATTCGTACATGCCTAAAAAATTATTTAAAAAAACCGAGAAAAGCTCGATCAACCAGGTACTTTAAATAAACAGAACATGTTCTTAAACGGATGCAAGCTGATTGCCAGTAACCCTGTATATTCAGAATTACCAAATCACGAGGTAGTTATGAATAATGACTGTTCAATGTTAAACATTTCTTACAAAACAAAGGGTAAGTACCCAGGTGTGGTATTCCCCAGGCGGACTTTGCAAGTCTGCCATTATAACTCTACACCCAAACACATATATGCGAAAATAAAGTTAAATTCCACATGAACTTACTTGCTATCCCAAATATACTCATGGACTTACTTGCTATCCCAAATATACTCATACCATAAGCTGGTTCAAAAAGATATAATAATCAAATTATATGACGTCGAGCCTGTGACTGCTTCGGTTTATTTTTTTCTTCTTCCTTATTTTCTCCTTGAATTTCTTCATTCAGCTATCTGCACATGAATCCAGTTCGTAAAACAATCCCTTTTATTGCAGCCATCGTCACTTTGAAAAATAAAAACAGCGCGGTTTCGTGAACCATAAATAATACGTCTTCTCGTTGCATCCTGTTTAGTCCAAGGCATGAGATGAGAACAAAGGACAATTGAATGACAGCTGCTTTTAGAAGTTACGTAGTAATCTTGATGAAGTAATCGGTTACTTCATCAAGATTTACTCAAAATATAATCGTACTATGTTTGGATTCTATCCTTGTTCCAAATCCAAAGTTTTGTATCCAAAGTGTGCTTCTGTTTGATGGGTTTCTTGCTCAATCACGGAACGGATACGTTTGAAATTTGGAACATAGATATTTTATGGTATTTTTTTACCTTCAACGTATGAATAAGATTCCGACTTTAATCGGCGATGTATTTAATTAATTTGTTGATGATTTTAAAATGCTAAGTTAATAGTATGTTTTTAGTCTTTTTTTGCTTTTAAAAAAGAGTTTTCTTAATGTATTTTTTGGTATAGTGTAGAGTGACGAAATGACCACAACA
This sequence comes from Ectropis grisescens, assembly GCA_017562165.1. Classification (NCBI taxonomy): domain Eukaryota; kingdom Metazoa; phylum Arthropoda; class Insecta; order Lepidoptera; family Geometridae; genus Ectropis; species Ectropis grisescens. The sequence continues at coordinate 29,614,701 of CM029781.1, read as the reverse complement.
TGTATCTGATGATCAGAATCACGCTTGCCCATAACAGCACAACGACACGCAGCTATTGGAATATAAAAAGTCCAAATAATTACCTAGCACTGTACTGCACTCACCATCCAGAGATAAAAGACATGTTATTTCTATGCCTCGTAAATTCACTTGAAACATATCGAACTAGCGTGGCAGTCATTGCGCTTCTTGAACAAAGAGACCCAGGTGACCGAGTTGATCGACTGCAGTAACACATTGCGCTTCTCAGCACAATCTGAAAGCTAGACGAAACGCAATTCGATCTAATAGACTGCTGCAGTTAGATCTATTGAAAGATTGCAAAGCCTTTAACAAAAGATCCGATTCCCATACAGACAGCAAGGATTCGAGCACAATTCGCGATACTAGGACACGTATCGAGAAAAGAGTTAAATGCTTGATTACAGATTATTTGGTTTCACTCTTTTTGATATCACTTTAAGATCTATAAAAATCGATCTTTAGATTTTTTTAATAATGTGGTTTTGTAACGGATTTTGGGGTTTCACTATGAATATTGTTTTAGACTGTGTAAATTGTAAAGCATGCAAGTTCATAAAAAATATGGGAACAAATAGGCAGTAGCTCATAGTTATAAAGTACCTGGGTAACCGAGCTTTGCTCGGTTAATTAGAAACATACTAATTTTGACAAAAAAAATTACATGAAAAAAGAAAGGCGGCCGGTTGAATTCGAACCCGGACCTACCATATTATGACCGCTCATCTTACCGACTGAGCTTATTATATTGTCGGGCGACGTCGCGAAATTTACCGTAACATTCTAATCTTTATGTAACAGGTTGTCATTGTCTAAAAACGCGCATAAAACGGCGTTTTTTTTTTAAATAAAGCCTGGTTAGATCGATTTATCGTCCCCGAAACCCCCTGTGTACATAATTTCATGACAATCGTTCGAGCCGTTTCCGAGATTCAGATTCTATACATATATACTTACAAGAATTGCTCGTTTAAAGGTAGGTATAAGATACCATAGAAGTTAAAATATTATCAAAAGGCTTATTACACCTGGCTAAATATAGTCAACTGAAGTTAGTTGCTACTGAATTCAGTGGCTTTTTTTTATACTTTTATAGGTTTACACTTGACTACCATCTCGCCTGATGTTAAGCGACGATGCGGTCTACGATGGAGCGTGCTTTCCTAGAAGAAACCGATTCACTCTCGACTTGAAGACACACACACAGTGGAGTGTAAATAGCATTATCTAAGCTACGATATGTAATAAATTCAGAAGCGAGAATACTTTGATTCTGAATTCAGTCCACTAACCTTGCTACAAAATTTTCTTCTGAATTCAGACACTAAATTTGTTCAAGTGTAAAAAGTAACTAAATTAACAATTTTCCGGTATTATATCTGCTTATTTCCTTTCTCATAATTTTTCCACGACAAAAATCAGATAATCCCATATGCTTTTCCAAAGTAAAATCTAACTTTTTTTTCAATTTCAACCCGATTTATTCAGCTGTTTCGACGTGATTGAGCAACAAAAATCCAAACTTCCACATTAAAAGTATTAGTAGGATTTGATGAATTTAATATCGCTTCCCCAATCACTTGTACCACACAAAGTAGCAACGAATACAGAGGCAAGTAGAGCAATAAGGGAAACGGGTAATTGCGCGGCTGGACGCACGCGAAATTATCGTTTCACGACACAAAAACTATTCAACGTAGACCTTATATAGTATGGGTAACTAATAACATAATAAAAGCTTACTAAAATTACTTTTGAAGGTGTTTGAATTTTGTTTTTGGAACGCATTTCTTTACGGCAGGCTTTTTTTTAATAAAGACGAGACGAGCAGAACTTGTGCCTGATGGTAAGCAACATGATATAGCACCACATTTACACGCAGCTATTGGAACATGAAGAGTCCAAATCATTACCTAGCACTGGACTGCGCTCATCACCCAGGGATCTAAGATATTATGTCTCTAAGCCCTGTAATTTCTCTGGAAACATATATATATACAAAATGTATATTTCCTCCAAGCCTTTTTGTGTAGTGTTAGGAACTCTTGGCAGAGTTTACCTGGGGAAGTACTACTACACCTTTGCCAGTTATTCTACCGCAAAACAGTAATGTACAAACATTGTGTTCCGGTTTCAAGGGCAATGATTCCAGAGAAATTACAGGGGTTAGAGATACAACATCTTAGATCTCTGGGAGACGAGTGCAGTGCAGGTAATGATGTGGACTTCTCATGTTCCAATAACTGTGTGTCACTGTGCTGTTATGTGGCAGGCATTTTGCTTACCATCAGGCACATGTTTTGCTCGATCCGTCACTCTATGGTATATAGAAAAGAGTATTCGTAGATCTTTATGTATATAAAATCTTTTCACAGACCCCCTTCTAAGACCAATGCACAAAAGATAACAACTTGGAAATGGACTCCAAAATCGAGACAAGATCCATTTGCTATGTTTATTTAGGACAAAGTCGTCTCTTATACAGTTTCTATAAACGAATCTTTCAAAATCGTTTTTCTGTACACAAATCGTATTTGATGTCAGCTGGTCTGAAAGTGATCGCTTTAGAAAATATATTTAAGAGTTCGTATATTTTTATAATGGAATTGCAGCTTTGTTACCAAACTTTTTTTAATTAGCGGATAAGTTTAACGTTTTCTTCCGAATTTCCTTCGTATATTCGGAGAGCTTGGAGTAGTGGCTTTAGCTTGAAGCTTTTATTTAGGTTCAATTTATACTTACTGAACAATGGCCACTAGATATATGTCTGAGTTACTACAAACTTTAAAACAAACTTTTGATTTGTATCTCATATATTTTTTCTAAAGACGAAAGTCTTTAACCAGTGCGTGTTGCCAGTGATGGCTTATGGAACTGAGACGTAGCCCTTAACCGTGGGCCTCATAACGAAGCTCAAAGTCACACAGCGAGCTATGGAGAGGGCTATGCTCGGAGTCTCTAAGAGTATTTGCATTTGAAATTAATGTTATGTGTCAAAAATTCATTTTAATAGTAGTAAAATATAAAATAAGGCGAGATAGTGGTGAAACATAAATTTACTGGAGAGAAATAGAAGGTAACATCTTCAAACTTTAAACTGCTGTAAATTAAACTATATATTAAACCACAAAAAGAGCATATAGCCATAGCGACAGCTACAGCATAAATAAGCCTTTTGGAATCAAAACTTGGGTATGGTTTAAATGTTTTTAGTCAAATCACTGCACTTAGAGATAAAAACAAGAAAAAAATACAAATTTTGATTTGCCCTCGACTACTTTGGATTAGTAATCTGTACAACATTTCACTTAACATCCATATTGAGGTAGGTTGTGAAGAAATATTTTGTCCACCATTTTATGGAGGCAGCCATCTTGAATCGATGTTAACTAAACATAGCTAAAAATATCCGCACGGAAATTAACCTTCAAATAAATAAAAAAAAAATCGAAATCAACTCATCCATTTGGCTCATCTATGATGCCACAGACAGACACACAAACAGGGAGACATACATCGACGTCAAACTTATAACACCCTTTTTTTGGTCGGGGGGTTAATAACATCTTGTATGTCTGAGTCAAGCACACACCACCACAAAATGCAAGGTCAAGTGAAAACCTTTTATACAGTCATAAAATGAAGCTAGCAATAGGAGCACAAAGTAGCCGTCTCTACCCGAAAACGACATATGTATGGCTCTAGAGCTGACCGCATAGAACAGATATTTACATTCTCAAATATTTACAATTACTACATTTCCACATACAAACTATTAAACATACGTATGTATTTTAGTAATTTATTTACTATAAAATTTTAATCCTTCGAAATTGCGGAATTTCAACCGATCGGAACGCAATTACACTACAAACTGCCAAATTGAATTATTACGCGACCAAACATAGTTCGAGAGGCTACGGCTAAACCAATAACACTACAAACTCGAAGGAGCTCCTAAATAAACATCTCTCTGCCGGGTCGCTGCCCAAACGACTGCAATAAAGTAATTACTACAAGTTATAACTATAGTTTACTGTCTCTCAAACTATCGGGTGAGCTGAGATCGTGTTCCTTGGGATGTAGTCTATAGAGTTTGGAAACAAATTTTACGGGAATTACATGTTTGGTTATGACGTCACATGTCTAAGAATATGGGATCACGTGATGTATCCTCAATCATCGATATAAATCAATGGAAGTGCTCTTCCAAACTTCAGGCGCACGGAATCATGTTATCATTGGGAAGAGTGAGCTCGCTCTTTCCTTTTTAGTCGATTGTAGGAAGCAGTGAACGCCGGACGTTTATACATATTGCTAATCGTTGTTAAAAACCAAAATAAGTAGAACCGTTACATACCTCGCCGCTGCCGATTCTAGGGGTCAAGTAGGTCCGTAGTTGTAAACCACTACGCTTCATACAGACACAGTTTGTTAACAACTTGAAGGTGCTCAAGGCACATCTTTTGATCCATATCGATGTCCTCAATTAAGTTGACCATCCACTCAGAAAACCTAAAAAAACAATGTTCAAGGAGAATTTCAATCAATTATAAAACTATCCTTCTTGTAACAATGCGTAAACATCACCGTGTTCTTATTTGAGATCCAATGTTTTCAGAAAAGTTCCAGGCATAAAGATAACCTTATATCTCTGGATGACAAGCGTAGTGTAGTATTTGGCTGGAGTTTGTGCTCTTCATATTCAAACACTGTGCTATTATTCACACGCAAATCTTGCCCTATGAACTACTCCTTACAAATTTTGAAAACTTATCTTACATTATGCGAGTGTTTATTACCAAGCAATAAAAACTGAATGAACTGAATGACATGAAAATGAAACTAATTTTACTAGAGACATATAAGTCTCAAAACTATAAAAAACTCATTTATATTAATACTAAATAATTAAATCACATTGTCACCATGAAAACATTTAAAAACAGCCCTTAGCTAGAAAAAGCGACATTGTTTCATTGTTCGTGTTCTCAGACTCAAATGAGGAAGTTTCACTCCACATTTGTGATAAGAATATCTAGGCTGTGGAATGCTTTGTCTGAGTAGGGTTTCCCTAATAGTTTCAATCTTTGTGTCTTCAAGTAGAAAGTGAATCGGTTGTTTACAGCAACGTGCTACAAGGCAAAAAAGGGCAAGCATGTTTCATCTAGACTTAACGAGGTCAATAGGTCAATATGTTTTATCGTAGACGACCGCTTCGTCGCTTACCATCAGCCAAGATAGCGGTGAAGTGAAACATGTAATAGATACAAGAACATTTTTTTTTTTAATTGATTTACCTCTGTATTGTACTTGGGAACTCAGATTTGAAATTTGTCAAACACTGTATTAGTCAAGTCCTTTCATATACCCATAATGAGGGAGAAGTGAAAAAATAAATGTAATTCGCGATTTTGTGGTGGAGGCCGTCTTGGATTTAAAATTTGTTGTAGTTCTACCCATATCGAGCCTTTTCATTTGACATCCCTATTGAGGGATGTTGTGAAGACCTATTTTGTCCACCATTTTGTGGAGGCAGCCATCTTGAATCGATATTAACCAAACATAGCTAAGAAACGGAAATTAACCTTCAAATTAAAAATTTTGGATCGAAATCCGTTTTAGCTCTACGGTGCTAAAGAGAGACACACACAGAGACACCCTGACAGACAGACATCAACGTCAAACTTATAAAACACCTCTTTGGTCGGGGGTTAAAACATCATTTGTACTCACAAGAGGGCTACCTGTTAGATATATCTTCGAATAAAACAACTCGTCTAACAGAAATTTCAGTAATTATTTGACCAATCTTCATCTCATCTTCACTTAGAAGTTTGTTTGTTCGTCTATTATTCTCCAACAAATCTTAGCCGTAGTTGAGTAATGACTAACAAATCGAAAGTACTGACAAAAAGTTCGAAATTTTTGGAAAACAAGCTGAATAGTACAGCCAGAACTTTGTCAATATAGTCGATTGCATTTATTTCTCAGCGGAGAACCGGTTCGGTTCCTTTTGTCAAAGTTTTAACTGTTCAAGCAATTTTCTGGACCCTTTCTCGTGATTGCTTTACATAAGTTTTTGGACGCTGGGGCTCTGATGGGGGGTTTAATGCAAATGAACTCAGAAATATGTTAAAATTATAAATAGAATTCACAGATGGCCCAGTCGAGATAACGGCAATTGCCGATGCGGAACCTCTGGCTCGGATCCCACACGCACTATTATATTTTTGAAGTCATGTGCGTAATGCTAATTTGAAAACGGTGAAGGGAAACGTTGCGAAGAAACCAACATGCTCCCAGAATATTTAGACGTTATGGTTCCTTCACCAACTGGTACTAGTTCAGCGTGGTGCATTATGGCCTTGACTTTTGCGAGCACACTTCTTGACATATGACTTAGAAAATACAATGGTGCACGTGGAATTTGAAACCGGGGCTCCGAATCGGCAGTCACCGTTCTCCCAACTAGATCACCTTAACAGTGATGATGACAAAGTTGCATATCTGCACTTACTTGAAAAAAAAAACAGCCAGAACCGCAAACAGGATCTACCTACAAACCTTACGATTGTGGACCTTATTCGGTAATTGATGTGGTGAATAGGACATGTCGTCATTAGTCCACATATTAAGAATAATTATTTCTGGTATACTCTACGTACGGGCGAAAGTATGGTTACTGGTCAATAAGTTTAGGTTAGGTTAGAAGAACTTTGGGTAAGCACAGGGTCCTACCCTGTGCTTACCCAAAGTTCTGCAGGCAGTTGAAAGCCAATAGGCATGGTGACAAAAAACTTATTAGTCTGACAATTAAATTATTTAAAATGTTGTCCACATATTTTTCATTTGTTTCACAAACAAACTATGACTAAAAGCGTCCACACACGAGTCCTAAAATCAGAGGAAATGACGTAAAAGTAGTGGGGAGGAGCCTACATCGCACCATATGATTGGTGATTTATGGTGCGATGTAGGGTCTTCCCCACTAGTTTTACGTCATTTCCTCTGATTTTAAGGTTCGTGTATAGAGGGTTTTAGGTATAAATAAGGCCTAGAAGTTTCGAATGAATATATATAATCATAATAAATAAAAATAATATAATCTATATATGATTTTTTTATGTAGACGTAACGTCACAACCGCGCATTCCGGAAGTTTCATGATCTTTTGTATCTATACATTTGTAAGTTTTTAATAATTTGCTAAAACAAAAAATGCTCATACTATATTATTCATAATTTACATACATGGTGGACTTATTTGAATAGTATACTTTTGACCCAGACATCATCATAATTACCATAGGTATCTACATTAAAAAAAACAGTAAATTTATTCTCATGGAATACGAGCAACGTTTGTAGTAATGTGTAATTTTCGTAATGTCATTAGAATACGATTACTTATTTCGCCACTGTTCTGTAAGTCTAAATGGCTCAGACGGAATATGCTCGCCCTCGGAGTCAACAGGCCTCGGTTTGAATCCTGATGGTTTCACTCGGGATTTTTCTTTTTGATATTTTTTTTCTGAGAAAATCGTATACTTAGAGCCGCATATTTTATTTTTAGTTATAAACGCATTTAATTCGTATTTAAGTAGGTCTAAGTAAGTCATCTCTTCGTAATTCGTACCTGCCTAAATATTATTTTAAAAAAACCGAGAAAAGCTCGGTCAACCAGGTACTTTAAATTTTTATTTATTTATTTATTTATGTCATAGCTACTTAACATACATAATATATATAATAATAAACAGAACATGTCCTTAAACGGATGCAAGCTGATTGCCAGTAACCCTGTATATTCAGAATTACCAAATCACGTGGTAGTTATGAATAATGACTGTTCAATATTAAACATTTTTTACAAAACAAAGGGTAAGTACCCAGGTGTGGTATTCCCCAGGCGGACTTTGCAAGCCTGCTATCATAACTCTACACACAAACATATAGATATATGCGGAAATAAAGTTAAATTCCACATTGATTTACTTGCTATCCCAAATATACTCATAGAAAATAAAGTTAAATTCCACATGGACTTACTTGCTATCCCAAATATACTCATACCATAAGCTGGTTCAAAAAGATATAATAATCAAATTATATGACGTCGAGCCTGTGACTGCTTCGGTTTATTTTTTTCTTCTTCCTTATTTTCTCCTTGAATTTCTTCATTCAGCTATCTGCTCATGAATCCAGTTCGTAAAACAATCCCTTTTATTGCAGCCATCGTCACTTTGAAAAATAAAAACAGCGCGGTTTCGTGAACCGTAAATAATACGTCTTCTCGTTGCATCCTGTTCAGTCCCCAAGGCATGAGATGAGAACAAAGGACAATTGAATGACAGCTGCTTTTAGAAGTTACGTAGTAATCTTGATAAAGTAACCGACTTTACTCAAAATATAATCGTAGTATGTTTGGATTCTATCCTTGTTCCAAATCCAAAGTTTTGTATCCAAAGTGTGCTTCTGTTTGGTCGGCTTCTTGCTCAATCACGGAACGGATACGTTTGAAATTTGGAACATAGTTTTGGTATTTTTTTGCCTTCAACGTATGAATAAGATTCCGACTTTAATCGGCGATGTATTTAATTAATTTGTTGATGATTTTAAAATGCTAAGTTAATAGTATGTTTTTACAGTCTTTTTTTGCTTGTAAAAAAGAGTTGTCTTAATGTATTTTTTGGTATAGTGTAGAGTGACGAAATGACCACGACATGTATTTGATGATCAGAATCACGCTTGCCCATAACAGCACAACGACACGCAGCTATTGGAATATAAAAAAGTCCAAATAATTACCTAGCACTGTACTGCACTCACCATCCAGATATAAAAGACGTGTTATCTCTATGCCTCGTAAATTCACTTGAAACATATCGAACTAGCGTGGCAGTCATTGCGCTTCTTGAACAAAGAGACCCAGGTGACCGAGTTGATCGACTGCAGTAACACATTGCGCTTCTCAGCACAATCTGAAAGCTAGACGAAACGCAATTCGATCTAATAGACTGCTGCAGTTAGATCTATTGAAAGATTGCAAAGCCTTTAACAAAAGATCCGATTCCCATACAGACAGCAAGGATTCGAGCACAATTCGCGATACTAGGACACGTATCGAGAAAAGAGTTATATGCTTGATTACAGATTATTTGGTTTCACTCTTTTTGATATCACTTTAAGATCTATAAAAATCGATCTTTAGATTTTTAAAATAATTTGGTGTTGTAACGGATTAATTTTGGGGTTTTACTGTGAATATTGTTTTAAACTGTGTAAATCGTAAAGCATGCAAGTTCATAAACAATGTGGGAACAAATAGGCAGTAGCTCATAGTTATAAAGTACCTGGGTAACCGAGCTTTGCTCGGTTAATTAGATACATACTAATTTTCACACAAAAAAATACATGAAAAAAGAAAGGCGGCCGGTTGAATTCGAACCCGGACCTACCATATTATGACCGCTCATCTTACCGACTGAGCTTATTATATTGTCGGGCGACGTCGCGAAATTTACCGTAACATTCTAATTTTTATGTAACAGATTGTCATTGTCTAAAAACGCGCATAAAACGTCGTTTTTTTTTAAATAAAGCCTGGCTAGATCGATTTATCGTCCCCGAAACCCCCTGTGTACATAATTTCATGACAATCGTTCGAGCCGTTTTCGAGATTCAGATTCTATATACATACTTACAAGAATAGCTCGTTTAAAGGTATAAGATAAGATACCATGGAACTTAAAATATTATCAAAAGGCTTATTACACCTGGCTAAATATAGTCAACTGAAGTTAGTCGCTACTGAATTCAGTGGCTTTTTTTAAAACTTTTATAGGTTTACACTTGACCGCCATCTCGCCTGATGTTAAGCGACGATGCGGTCTACGATGGAGCGTGCTTACCTAGAAGAATCCGATTCACTCTCGACTTGAAGACACACACACAGTGGAGTCTAAATAGCATTCACTAAGCTACAATATGTAATAAATTCAGATGCGAGAATACTTTGATTCTGAATTCAGTCCACTAACCTTGCTACTAAATTTTCTTCTGAATTCAGACACTAAATTTGTTCAAGTTTAAAAAGTAACTAAATTAACAGTTTTCCGGGATTATATCTGCTTATTTCCTTTCTCATAATTTTTCCACGACAAAAAATCAGATAATCCCATATGCTTTTCCAAAGTAAAACCTAACTTTTTTTTTCAATTTCAACCCGATTCATTCAGCTGTTTCGACGTGATTGAGCAACAAACATCCAAACTTCCACATTAAAAGTATTAGTAGGATTTGATAAATTTAATATTGCTCCCCCAATCACTTGTACCACACAAAGTAGCAACGAATACAGAGGCAAGTAGAGCAATAAGGGAAACGGGTAATTGCGCGGCTGGACGCACGCGAAATTATCGTTTCACGACACAAAAAAATATTCAACGTAGACTTTATATAGTATGGGTAACTAATCTATACTAACATTATAAAGCTGAAGAGTTTGTTCGTTTGTTTGTTTGTTTGAACGCTAGGATCTCGGGAAGTGCTGGTCCGATGTGTCACAGCATGTGTCTAAGATTGCGTCATTGAATATCACAGATTACATACCTCTTGAACATAAAACCTTTTTGCTAATCTCTGAGTCGGTACGACCAATTTCCGACAGGTGGCGTAGCAGGTAGCTGAAGAGGTGTTTTGTTTGAAAGCGAAATTATCAGGAATGACTGAACCGATTTCTAAATTTTTTTCACCGTAGGATATGTGCGGGATCTCGATGAGTGCTATATATGTTCCACGGGCGAAGCCGGGGCAGACATCTAGTAACATAATAAAAGCTTACTAAAATTACTTTTGAAGGTGTTTGAATTTTGTTTTTGGAACGCAGTTCTTTACAGCAGGCTTTTTTTTAATGAAGAGTGACGAGACGAGCAGAACTTGAGTCTGATGGTAAGCAACATCACATAACACCACATTTACACGCAGCTATTGGAACATGAAGAGTCCAAATCATTACATAGCACTGGACTGCGTTCGTCCCCCAGGGATCTAAGATATTATGTCTGTAAGCCCTGTAATTTCTCTGGAAACATATATATAAACAAAATGTATATTTCCTCCAAGCCTTTTTGTGTAGTTGTAGGAACTCTTGGCAGAGTTCACCTGGGGAAGTACCACACCTTTGCCAGTTATTCTACCGCAAAACAGTAATGTACAAACATTGTGTTCCGGTTTCAAGGGCAATGATTCCAGAGAAGTTACAGGGGTTAGAGATGAAACATCTTAGATCTCTGGGAGACGAGTGCAGTGCAGTGCTAGGTAATGATGTGGACTTCTCATGTTCCAATAACTGTGTGTCACTGTGCTGTTATGTGGCAGGCATTTTGCTTACCATCAGGCACATGTTTTGCTCGATCCGTCACTCTATGGTATATAGAAAAGAGTATTCGTAGATCTTTATGTATATAAAATCTTTTCACAGACCCCCTTCTAAGACCAATGCACAAAAGATAACAACTTGGAAATGGACTCCAAAATCGAGACAAGATCCATTTGCTGTGTTTATTTAGGACAAAGTCGTCGCTTATACAGTTTCTATAAACGAATCTTTCAAAATCGTTTTTCTGTACACAAATCGTATTTGATGTCAGCTGGTCTGAGAGTGATCGCTTTAGAAAATATATTTAAGAGTTCGTATATTTTTATAATGGAATTGCAGCTTTGTTACCAAACTTTTTTTAATTAGCGGGATAATGTCAACGTTTTCTTCCGAATTTCCTTCGAATATTCGGAGAGCTTGGAGTAGTGGCTTTAGCTTGAAGCTTTTATTTAGGTTCAATTTATACTTACTGAACAATGGCCACTAGATATATGTCTGAGTTACTACAAACTTTAAAACAAACTTTTGATTTGTATCTCATATATTTTTTCTAAAGACGAAAGTCTTTAACCAGTGCGTGTTGCCAGTGATGGCTTATGGAACTGAGACGTAGTCCTTAACCGTGGGCCTCATAACGAAGCTCAAAGTCACACAGCGAGCTATGGAGAGGGCTATGCTCGGAGTCTCTAAGAGTATTTGCATTTGAAATTAATGTTGTGTCAAAAATTCATTTTAATAGTAGTAAAATATAAAATAAGGCGAGATAGTGGTGAAACATAAATTTACTAGAGAGAAATAGAAGGTAACATCTTCGAACTTAAAACTGCTGTAAATTAAACTAAATATTAAACCACAAAAAGAGAATATAGTCATAGCGACAGCTACAGCACAAATAAGCCTTTTGGAATCAAAACTTGGGTATAATTTAAATGGTTTTAGTCAAATCACTGCACTTAAAGATAAAAACAAGAAAAAACTACAAATCTGTACAACATTTCACTAGTCAAGTCTTTTCACTTAACATCCATATTGTGTCTGGGTGTTTCTATGTATAATAAGTATGTATTTAAAAACTATATAAGTATTATATCAGCTATCTGGCTGCCATCACACAAGCTTTGCTTAGTTTGGGGTCAGATGGTGTTGTGTGTGAATTGTCCACCAATATTTATTTATTTTATATTTATTTATATAGAGGTAGGTTGTGAAGAAATATTTTGTCTGCCATTTTATGGAGGCGGCCATCTTGAATCGATATTAATACATAGCACAAACATAGCTAAAATATCGGCACGGAAATTAACCTTCAAATAAAAAAAAACATCGAAATCAGCTCATCCGTTTGGCTCATCTATGGTGCCACAGGCAGACACACAAACAGGGAGACAGACATCGACGTCAAACTTATAACACCCTTTTTTTGGTCGGGGGTTAATAACATCTTGTATGTCTGAGTCAAGCACACACCACCACAAAATGCAAGGTCAAGTGAAAACCTTTTATACAGTCATAAAATGAAGCTAGCAATAGGAGCACAAAGTAGCCGTCTCTACCCGAAAACGACATATGTATGGCTCTAGAGCTGACCGCATAGAACAGATATTTACATTCTTAAATATTTACAATTACTACATTTCCACATACAAACTATTAAACATACGTACGTATTTTAGTAATTTAATTACTATTAAATTTTAGTCATTCGAAATTTCGGAATTTCAACCGATCGGAACGCAATTACACTACAAACTGGCAAATTGAATTATTACGCGACCAAACATAGTTCGAGAGGCTACGGCTAAACCAATAACACTACAAACTCGAAGGAGCTCCTAAATAAACATCTCTCTGCCGGGTCGCTGCCCAAACGACTGTAATAAAGTAATTACTACAAGTTATAACTATAGTTTACTGTCTCTCAAACTATCGGGTGAGCTGAGATCGTGTTCCTTGGGATGTAGTCTATGGAGTTTGGAAACAAATTTTACGGGAATTACATGTTTGGTTATGACGTCACATGTCTAGGTATATGGGATCACGTGATGTATCCTCAATCATCGATATAAATCAATAAAAGTGCTCTTCCAAGCTTCAGGCGCACGGAATCATGTTATCGTTGGGAAGAGTGAGCTCTCTCTTTCCTTTTTTAGTCGATTGTAGGAAGCGGTGAACGCCGGACGTTTATACCTATTGCTATTCTGTGTTAAAAACCAAAATAAGTAGAACCGTTACATATCTCGCCGCTAACGATTCTAGGGGTCAAGTAGGTCAGTAGTTGTAAACCACTCAGGCTCCATACAGACGCAGTTTGTTGACAACTTGAAGGTGCTCAAGGCACATCTTTTGATCCATATCGATGTGCTCAATTAAGGTGACCATCCACTCAGAAAACCTAAAAAAAAACAGTGTTCAAGGAGAATTTCAATCAATTAGACAACTTCTCTTCTTGCAAATATGCGTAAACCTCACCGTGTTCTTATTTTAGATCCAATGTTTTCAGAAAAGTTCCAGGCATAAAGATAACCTGACATCTCTGGATGACAAGCGTAGTGTAGTATTTGGCTGGAGTTTGTGCTCTTCATATTCAAACACTGCGCTATTATTCAGACGCAAATCTTGCCCTATGAACTACTCCTCACAAATTTTGAAAACTTATCTTACGTTATGCGAGCGTTTATTACCTTGCAATAAAAAAACGGAATGACATGAAAATGAAACTAATCTTACTAGCGACGTATAAAAGTCTCAAAACTATATAAAACTCTTTTTTTTTTAAACTTTATTTAAAGAGTGACGAGACGATCAGGACATGTGCCTGATGGTAAGAGACATGCCTGACACATAACAGTACAGTGACACGCAGCTATTGGAACATGAAGAGTCCAAATCATTACCTAGCACTGCACTGCGCTCGTCACCCAGAGATCTAAGATCTTATATCTCTAAGCCCTGTAATTTCTCTGGAAACATTGCCCTTCAAACCGGAACACAGTAATGTTTGCACATTACTGCTTGGCGGTAGAATAACTGGCAAAGGTGTGGTACTTCCCCAGGCGGACTCTGCCAAGAGTCCTACCACTACTCACTACCACTTTTCATTTATCTTCATACTAAATAATTAAATCAAACAGTCACCATGAAAACATTTAAAAACAGCCCTTAGCTAGAAAAAGCGACATTGTTTCATTGTTCGTGTTCTCAGACTCAAATGAGGAAGTTTCACTCCACATTTGTGATAAGAATATCTAGGCTGTGGAATGCTTTGTCTGAGTAGGGTTTCCCTAATAGTTTCAATCTTTGTGTCTTCAAGTAGAAAGTGAATCGGTTGTTTACGGCAACGTGCTACAAGCCAAAAAAGGGCAAGCATGTTTCATCTAGACTTAACGAGGTCAATAGGTCAATATGTTTTATCGTAGACGACCGCTTCGTCGCTTACCATCAGCCAAGATAGCGGTGAAATGAAACATGTCATAGATACAAGAACAATTTTTTTTTGATTTACCTCCGTATTGTACTTGGGAACTCAGATTTGAAATTTGTCAAACACTGTGTTAGTCAAGTCCTTTCATTTACCCATAATGAGGGAGAAGTGAAAAAATAAATGTTATTCGCGATTTTGTCGTGGCGGCCGTCTTGGATTTAAAATTTGTTATAGTTCTATCCATATCGAGCCCTTTCATTTGATATCCCTATTGAGGGATGTTGTGAATACCTATTTTGTCCACCATTTTGTGGAGGCGGCCATCTTGAATCGATATTAACCAAACATAGCTAAGAAACGGAAATTAACCTTCAAATTAAAAATATCGGATCGAAATCCGTTTTAGCTCTACGGTGCCAAAGAGAGACACACACAGAGACACCCTGACAGACAGACATCAACGTCAAACTTATATAACACCTCTTTGGTCGGGGGTTAAAACATCATTAAATTTGTACTCACAAGAGGGCTACCTGATAGATATATCTTCGAATAAAACAACTCGTCTAACAGAAATTTCAGTAATTATTTGACCAATCTTCATCTCATCTTCACTTAGAAGTTTGTTTGTTCGTCTATTATTCTCCAACAAATCTTAGCCGTAGTTGAGTAATGACTAACAAATCGAAAGTACTGACAAAAGTTCGAAATTTTTGGAAAACAAGCTGAATAGTACAGCCAGAACTTTGTCAATATAGTCGATTGCATTTATTTCTCAGCGGAGAACCGGTTCGGTTCCTTTTGTCAAAGTTTTAACTGTTCAAGCAATTTTCTGGACCCTTTCTCGTGATTGCTTTACATAAGTTTTTGGACGCTGGGGCTCTGATGGGGGGTTCAATGCAAATGAACTCAGAAATATGTTAAAATTATAAATAGAATTCACAGATGGCCCAGTCGAGATAACGGCAATTGCCGATGCGGAACCTCTGGCTCGGATCCCACACGCACTATTATATTTTTGAAGTCATGTGCGTAATGCTAATTTGAAAACGGTGAAGGGAAACGTTGCGAAGAAACCAACATGCTCCCAGAATATTTAGACGTTATGGTTCCTTCACCAACTGGTACTAGTTCAGCGTGGTGCATTATGGCCTTGACTTTTGCGAGCACACTTCTTGACATATGACTTAGAAAATAGAATGGTGAGCGTGGAATTTGAAACCGGGGCTCCGAATCGGCAGTCACCGTTCTCGCAACTAGATCACCTTAACAGTGATGATGACAAAGTTGCATATCTGCACTTACTTGAAAAAAAAATAGCAAGAACCGCCAACAGGATCTACAAACCTTACGATTGTGGACCTTATTCGGTAATCGATGTGGTGAATAGGACATGTCGTCACTAGGCCACATATTAAGAATAATTATTTCTGGTATACTCTACGTACGGGCGTAAGTATGGTTACTGGTTAACAAGTTCAGGTTAGTAAGACCCTGTGCTTACCCAAAGTTCTGCAGGCAGTTGAAAGCCAATAGGCATGGTGACAAAAAACTTATTAGTCTGACAATTAAATTAGTACCTGGGTGACCGAGCTTTGGTCGGATCTTAGATACATACTGATTTAAAAAAAAAAAAAAAACTTGAAAAAATAAAGGTAACCGGTTGGATCCGAACCCGGACCTACCATATTATAAACGCCCGTCTTCCCGACTGAGCTAATATGCTGTCGCGCGGCGTTGCGATTTTTTTTTTTTTTAAATAACCCCTTTCTAGATCGATTTATCGTCCCCAAAACTCTCTGTGTACATAATTTTATGAAAATCATTTGAGCCGTTTTCGAGATTCATATTCTATATAAATACACATTTACCTACAAGAACTGCTCGTTTAAAGGTATAAGATTTAAAATGTTGTACAAGTATTTTTCTTTTGCTTCACAAACATGACTAAAAGCGTCCACACACGTCCTAAAATAAGAGGAAATGACGTAAAAGTAGTGGCGCGGAGCCTACATCGCAACATAAATCACCAATCGTATGGTGTGATGTAGGCTCCTCCCCACTACTTTTACGTCATTTCCTCCGATTTCGGGGCTCGTGTGCCGAGCGTTCAACGTATAATGCCTAGAAGTTTCGAATGAAGTCACGTCTGTATATGATTTTAATAATAATAAATACGTTTATTTCAGGCAAATAACCCATAAAAAAAAAACATCTAATTTTAGAGAAGAACAATAAGTACGAGTATGTCAATTATGCTGTACATTACAATAAACACTCTACATTATTCAATTTAAATATTATTATATTAAAATCCTAATACAGAAATAACTATAAAATCTTAAATACTATTTGCGATTTTTGCTCTGGTGGACAGCAATCCACGATCTATATATAGGACTATATAAATCCTCGGACATGGTACGTATTATGCTGTTGTTCGATGTGCGTATCCTGTCCCAAAAGGATGCAATACGCGTCCGAACAACAGCAAAGAAATCAGGAACCCGTGCATCCGCGAACATGGCCGACGCGCTGCAAAACCTCGGTTTTTCATAAGGATCCGAAATGCATCATTATATTGGATCCTTATGGTACTATATGCTGCTCTAGTGTACCCCGTCCAAAGCTGACATGTATATAGGCACATACAGTAAGCCCTGAACAGGGTCAGCTTCACTTCATCCGAACATTTTGCAAAACGTCGCCCAAGCATGTTACACCTGATGGACAGGCTCCTTCTCTCCCGCTCCATGTCAAGGTTGTCCGTCATATCTTCCGTCATCATGTGGCCAAGATATTTGAACTGCCTAACCACCTTTACTGGCAAACCTGTCAAGTAAACATCTGGCACCGTCGCCGGACCTCTTCCGTTTCGGAATACTAACAGTTCTGTTTTAGTTATGTTGTATTTTAGCCCGTGTTTAGCAGCATAACGTTCACATACTGCTAACAACTTTCTTAATCCATTAACCGATGGACTGAGAAGCACCATGTCGTCCGCGTAGCTAAGGTTGTTTACACACAGATCGCCAATATGACATCCGACTCTGGTGCTTCTCAACTCTTCGATCAGGTCATTTATATATAAATTAAAGAAGTCCGGCGAGGTTAACCCCCCTTGACGAACACCGCAGTCCAGTCTATACTCACTGGAAGTCGTGTCGCCCCATCTTACCAGGTTGGTTTGGTTTCCGTACCAGTATTTAAAATGTTTATGACTGATTCCGGCACCGGAGTCGCAGAGAGCTTGCTCCAGAGAACGCTATAATTGACCAGATCAAAAGCGCGACTCAGGTCCAGGAAACAGGCATAAACTGACGTTTCACGGGTCAAGTAGTAATTTACAGTTTGTTTTAAGCTGAAAATAGCTAAATCTGTTGATAGACCGCGTCGGAAACCAAACTGAGCATCATCAATTTTCAGATTTTTTACCAATAAAGGCTGCAACAATCGCTCAAACATCTTACCCATTACAGTACCTAGAGATATAGGCCGGTAGTTAGCAGCACTACTTAAATTACCAGTTTTATTTTTCGCTATTGGCACAACAATAGTTTTCATAAAACTTTCGGGTAAATAAGTGAACTTGAGAAACAAGTTAAATAATTCACTCATTTTCGTGTACAATAACTCTCCAGCATAAAGAATGTGTTCGAGACTCAAACCGTCGTGCCCAGGAGACTTTCCACGCTTCATATTGCGGGCAGCTGTGGCGACATCCTCGGCGGTGAATTGGACAGCATTCACGCCGCAAATATCGGCTCTGGCTAACGTTTCAAACACATTCTCTTCCATCTCTGGTTGGACCTTAAAACGCATGGAAAACAAATCAGCTATTTCTCTAGGGCTGTGCAAGCCGTCAACCGCCACTGGCAAGGATTTACTTTGGTTTAGGTTTTTTGTGGAATTCAAAATTTTACAAAGTTTTATTATGTCTGTGTGTCGCCAGTACATCCATTTTAATTTGTAGTTCATTGGCTTGACACCATTTAATTTATTTTAAACTCTTTACGAGATTTGTACATATTTGTATAAATCTCACCAGTGGACAACCTCCCGCGAGAACCCAGCAGTTAAAATAGATCCTTGCATTTTCATGACTAGCTTTCACATGATAGTTCCACCCTATAACTTGTTTTCTTTTGTGCTGTCCACCGGAGCAAGAAGCAGTGGTACTCTTAGCTGACCTCTGCAAAATATTCACTAATTTCAGATATAAATTATTTATAAAATATCTATGTTCTTCAATTTTAATACAGTTATTATTATTATCACAGTCAAGACACTTAATATTAGTATTTACATCACTTAACATTATATTACATTGCTTGGTGTATTTTTTAATTTGACTAAATTTCGAGTACCCACATTACTCCCCTCAACGGGTTAACAACGTTTTCACTTAAATGTTTACTCTTACAAGCCTCACCGATAGAACATTTTACAACTAACGGAAAGTGATCCGACCACTGGACGTCGTGCATAATGTCTATACAATCAACTGTCTCGAATGCAGCTTGAGTCGCAAGACAATGGTCTAACCAACTGCCCGTACCGTGAGCCTCACTAAGATACGTGTAGGTATCACTGTTATGACCGAGTTTAATCAAGTCAACCCAAGCCCATGTCTGCTCAGCACAGAAATCCTTAAGTTCAGTCCCAAAGGTGGACCTCGGTTGAGAATTGAAGTCTCCTACTATATAAGCCACTGGTATTTGACATTCTTCCACTATAGAACAAATACTTGCCAGTACATCTGTAAATTCCGGAATATTTTCGACATGATCTTGTGGCATATATACACAAAACACCAAAAAAAGATTTCATATCAACAGTAACCTGGATAGCTGCAAGTCGATCGCTGATACAATCAATTACTGTAACCTGACTGAACTTCGACCTCCTCCATAAAATCGTCAATCCACCCCAAGGGCGGCCACGAACCACGCCCCGACTGGTATCAATTGAAGATTTAGAAAAACAATCAAAGTTATTATCGGCGGTGTTAAAAAAAATCAGTTTCATGAGGAAATAACCAGGTTTCCTGTAAACAAACAATATCCATACTTTTGCATAATGTTTTTACATGTTGTATACTTCTCTTAGCCGACTTACAATTGAATGATACAATTGAAAACATTGTATTGTAACTATCCATACTGGTTTTGTAGGTTACGGTTATTTAGCGGGCGCGAATATTCACGGTATCTTCTAAACTTGACTCCGGTCGGCCAAAATGTATCGCTTAGAAAAACTTCTAATTTATTTCGGGGTATTGTAATTTTAAACGAATTAAAATCAGTTTCCTTTTGTTGCTTCAATAGCTGTACATCATTACATTCTTGTCCCATATCTGTCACGTGTCCTTTAATATTCTCGACTGTAGTCGATTTCGTCAACCTTGATATATATATGGGATATAGTTGCTCCACTACCTGAATTTTGCTGGGTCCAGTTGCTGTTCCACACTTATTTAACTTTGATTTTCGTTTTTTATTCGTTACTAGCGAAAATTCATTATCGACCTTATTCTTATGTGCAGCAGGGCTCACATCGCGCGATCGGTTATTAGATGCCATTATGTCCCGATATGATGGTGTGTAAATAATACCCGGTGACCTTGACCGTGAACGAGCCGAGGCGTTAGGTACGGATGCAACTGGTTTTTTCTTATCAGTGCATACCTTAGACAGCTGTTTTACCGGTGTCGTAATAATTTTATTGGAATCTTTACTGCTTGTTGTTATGATCTGCTGTACGTTACTAGATCGTGAAGAACATTTATCCATCTTAACAATAGAAATTCGTAAACTAGCCAATTCTGAGCTAATTTTTGTCTGGAAGTCAGTCATTTTAAGAAGACGTGACGTCACGACCGAAAGTTTCATGATAATAATTTGATAAAACAAAAAATGCTCATACTATCTTTTTTATAATTTACATGTATTACAGTCATACTTATTTAAATGGTATACTTTTGACCCAAACATCATCATAATTACCTTAGGTAACTACATTAAAAAAAACAGTAAATTTATTCTCATGAAACACGACTAACGTTGATATATTAAACGTGAAAAATCCTAAACACGTACTGACGTTCATCATCAACGTAATATCCATTACATGCATCGGAAATTAAGCCTGTCTCCGGCGGGTGTGTACGTAATATATACATTTACATGACTACACGCACGCACCTGTAAATACTTCTATAAGACTGATTTAGGTAATCACTGTTTATGGAAAATTGTGCTTTTCTAATAAATTTAGGAAAACTTACAGTACAAGTTTCATAGGACTGCTTTAGCCACTTTGTTTATGGAAAATTGTGCATTTGTAATAAATGAAAATGTTACTTGTCAAATAGTTACAGTGTGGTATGTGATAAGTTACGGCTGGTCTAGTCGGGAAAACGGCGCCTGCCGATCCGGAGACCCCGGGTTCAAACCCCACACGCACCATTGTCTTTTCGAAGTCATGTGCGTAATGCCGCTAACTTAAAACGGTGAAGGAAAACATCGTGAAGAAACCGACATGGACCTAGAATCTTTCGAAGTCATGTGTCATCCACCAACCCGCACTGGGCCAGCGTGGTGGATTATGGTCTTAACTCTCTCCTTGCGAGAGAAGGCCCCGAGTCCCTGCAGTGGGAACATATAGTGGGATGTTGATGATGATGATGTGGTCGACATACATACACACTGATAGCCAGACAAGACAAAAAAATGCAGTTTTGGCATCAAAATCCAAAATTTTAATATATCTCAACTGTGCAGAAAAAGCATGCT
Source organism: Ectropis grisescens (assembly GCA_017562165.1). Lineage (NCBI taxonomy): Eukaryota > Metazoa > Arthropoda > Insecta > Lepidoptera > Geometridae > Ectropis > Ectropis grisescens. The sequence goes on along the minus strand of CM029781.1, from coordinate 29,593,082 downwards.
GACAAAAAAAAAATAGACTATTAAAAATATTGTACCCGATTTTTTTCTTTAGTTTAACAAACAAAAAATTACGACGATATTTTAGTGCTTTCGAGTTTCGAGTGACGTCATGTCTGTGTACAATTTTTATGTTGTCGTAACGTCACTCTCACTCATGCCGGAAAATTGACGATAACTTTGTGGATTTTAAAAATTGATGAAATAAAAATACGTGTGCCATTTTTTCCATAATCTTCCTGACGAATTAATTAAGTAGTTATATTTTTGTTTCCAGAGAAATTACAGGGCTTACATCTTAGTCGAGACGAGAGGTGACGCGCGCAGTGCAGTACTATTTAATGATTTGGACTTCATGTTCCAATAGCTGCGTTTTACTGTGCTGTAAAGTGACAGGCACACAGGCGCTTACCATCAGGCACATGTCCAGTTCGTCTCATCACTCTTTGTTTAAAAGTCCATACATATACTAATTGTATAAATAAGTAGTTACAGCGTGATATGTGGTCGACATGAAGAGAGACTATACATGAAAGTAAAAACCGGTTATAGCATCAAAAACAATGTCTTTTGTTCATACAAAATTTGAAAATTTGAAAATTTTACAAAATTGAAGCAAAATTTTTGTACACTTTTTTGAAATTTCACTGGTTGAAAGTTGGAACACAGATTATTATAGTCTGAAAAAGTACATTGGCATTTTGTAAAGGAAAATAAAGGGATATGGAACTTCGTGGTCAAAACTAAAGGGCATTGCTAGTGTCAAATACATTCAAATTGACACCGTTATCTGTTTGTTCAACTATATCTAAATTATATCGAACTTTAATGGTGGTTGAAATTTTAACAGAATATATTATGAATGTCGCTGCAATTTGGAATGACATATGGACACTTAAATTCTATTTATATTTATATATGTATAACCATAGACTTATAACGCCTAGGAACCAGGTCCACGCAAGAAAAGTGAGGCAAATCATAGTGAGCCAGATTGAGTCAGTCCGTTCGTAACTACCATCAGTTGTCAAGGTTATGCGCTAGTGCATGCGTCTACGACAATTAAGCACATTATGATGGTTTGTGTGTCACCACATCATTAAAGTTTTGTTTGGCGAGCTTCAGTACTTGCTTGCTTGCTAGTTTGTTTACGCAGAAATCAATCTGATTTTTCCTCACCTTAAATAATTAAATAAATTTTAAAAAAACGCCATCTGACCCTAAACTAAGCAAAGCTTGTAATATGGCGGCCAGATAGCTGATATAATACTTGTACAGTTGTAAACACATACTTATTATACATAGTAACACCCAAATATACCTAGTACAAATATTCGAATTCATCACACAAATAATTGAACTGGGTGGGAATTTAAACCACGACTCTGGCTTCGCAGGCTGAGTTAAACCACTTAGCCATGAGACCAGTCGTTTGTTTGAAGATTTTTGATCTAGGCGTTATTAATCTATGTGTATAGCTTTTTGTATCACTAGTTGTTACCTTTTAAGCAATTCAATGGCCGTTATGCAAACATCGAGGTCTATAATCGACTAACAATTCAGACTGCAGTGCGTTTTGGCACGATACTGTACGACGGTAGAGACCGCGCCTTCTCAATCCCTGCGGCTTAATCGTTGAACTTGTACATTCACACAATCGAGTTTGTCTAAACGTAAAACACAAAAGTGGTGCCACCTTTCAACGGTCAAAAGTGATGTGAAGTCTAATCACGATTGGAACCCGTTCCACCGACAAATGTATGGAAATATTTGTCGAATCGCGCCCAGTTAGTGACCGGTATTTAGACGATACGACGATTTCGTTCAGCTGTTTGTGCTATTATTGGTTTTTAGGTGCATGCAGGTTTAAGGCGCGTCCCTGAGCAAAATGAGTTTTTTTTGTATAGTTTTCCGAGCTATCTACTCAATGGCCGAAACAAATTTAATATCAACTGGTAAAAAATACATTTAATCTCTTGGCTTCAAAATTATAGTGTCTTTTTTTGTTATTTAATGTAGTGTTTAATTAATCTCCTCTCGAAGATATCGTCAAAAATAGTAATAATTGTAATTATCATGCATCTACACGAAAAACCGTCATTATTTGGATTTTTTACTATCATTAGATAGGCAATTTGATTACGACCATTATGGTAGGAACTTCTTCTTTGTTTCTCAAAAGATCGAAATCAGATTTTATAAAGAGTTTATTGTAAAATTTGAGCGTAAAACAGTGACAAATCCTACTGTTTTTTTCTTGTGCTTTCTTGTGGCGTGCGATGAGCTTAGATGAAATACTGATTTGGTCGGGGTAGGGCCTTTAAAAACAACAAACAGTACACTCCGCGAGGCATAAGCTGAGCTTTGCATTAGTGTGAGTGATCACCAATCAGGCAGGAGCGCGGCGAGACAGAATGGCGCCGCGCCTAAGGCCGGTTGTCACACCTACACTATCCATGTACACTCACACAAATGCAAAGCTCAGCTTATGCCTCGTGGAGTGTACTAGTGTAGTATTTGTTCTATCCAACTTTCTGCTAATATTATAAATACAAAAGTTTAAATGTTTGTTGCTCAATGATGTCTTAACGCCAACGGATCAAATTGAAATTCGGAACAGGTAAATAAAAATAGAAAATGAAAAGGATTATAGCCTTGAAGAACACGTAGGTCCCCGAGAAAATAATGTGAACTAACTAACGAGGATAATAGGGAAAAGCTGAAAGTTGATTAAATAAACTAGTCACCAGATGATTTCTATTATTTATTCAGTGAAATTATATCATGTGTTTTAATGTATAATTATGATGTGATTTAATTGTCATTTTTTATTTAATTTACTCAATACTTTGTATAGAAGTAAGAGTATAATTTATTATTATTTGGAAAAATTGTCATGGAATACTTTATCATTATTTGTAAAAATTGACTTGTAACTCATATTGTTATCAATAAACTACTATGACTATAATATATCCGTGGAAAATGTATATTATATATCAATATATTCTACTAGTATATCATGAATGTGTATGTATATAAAATTTCTGTAGTGGTAGGACTCTTAGCAGAGTCCGCCTGGGGAAGTACCACACCTTTGCCAGTTATTCTACCGCCAAGCAGTAATGTGCAAACATTACTGTGTTCCGGTTTGAAGGGCAATGTTACCAGATAAATTACAGGGCTTAGAGATACAATATCATAGATCTCTGGGTGATGAGCGCAGTGCAGTGCTAGGTAATTATTTGGACTCTTCATGTTCCAATAGCTGCGTATCACTGTGCTGTTATGTGGCTGGCATTTTGCTTACCATCAGGAACATATCCAGCTCGCCTCGTCACTCTAAATTATATTTTAAAAAAAACTAGGTGCGCTACGTGATGTTATCCACCTACCTAAAGGTAAGCCGCGGATTACATCGCGTAAAAGGGTAACATCCCTGTAAATAGTTTACTTTACTATACTATAGTTTGTTAATAGTTTACTATTATCAGGGATTTTACACTTTAAAGCTAATGTTTTTACAAATTTAATAATATGTTATTAAAATTATACATTTTTTTTAAATTAATTAATTAAAAGCTTAAAATTAAGTGTTAAGCTTCTTGTAATCACATTATAATCAAACTAATGAAGCTTCATTAGTTTGATTACAGTTTCACTTGATTTTTTTCGTGGGGGAAATGCATTTATACGCATGTCTGCCGTACGGGTGACAATGGGGGTATGTTGAGGTTGATACGACTTAAAGTGTGTACCGTCTATAACCCTGCACACGCAGTTATGTCACAGGTATCTTCGGGCGTCGATTAGCGGCAAAGGCGCGGTAACACTTTCGCATTCCACAAACACCCTGCCAGTATCCTTACAGGCACTCCTTAGGGGGCACAGCATAGCGTTTTGTTCGAGAGACGCGTCAGTAACCGAAATATCAATAAATATAGTAGCTTCGCGTCACCTCCTCGGGATGGCGTTACCTACTCCTACCCCTAGGTGAATATCGGGTCTCCAAGTGTCTTCAAATCGAGAGTGAATCGGTTTCTTCTAGGTAAACACGCTCCATCGTAGACCGCATTGTCGCTTAACATCAGGCGAGATGGCGGTCAAGTGTAAACCTATTAAAGTTAAAAAAAAAAGACGAGATGTGAATCAGATCTTGCTTCGGGCTCACTTTCGTGTCCGCTTTTAATTCATAGATGAGCGAGTCTTCTTGTGTCCAACACCGCTACAAATAAGGCTGGCTGCGTCAGGTCTACCCTCATGACCGCAGCTAGACATGGCCGCGGTTTAGCTTCTGTGACCGAGTTGCCTATCCCAGACTAGACATTGCAATCCCTATTCGGTATTCTAAAATAATATGGTGAAAACTAAAACAAAATTAATGACCGTTTTTTAAATAAATTATAACACAATCGGATCGTCAATTATGAAATCCGCACACGTTATTCAAATTTTAATTTGACGGAATATTTTACCTTAATTGCCGTGTTGAGTTGCGGTTAGGCCGCTAGCGGGTTCCCGGGTCAAATGCGTAAATAAATCATTATTTACGTTCACGCTTTGTTATATAAATGATGGGATAGTTCAAGCCACATTACATGCGCTAAATACTAGTTGCTATAGTGGATGTCGTGGCCTATTGGCCCAGTGATGTCAACGCCCTATTTCACAATGTGAAGGCTAAAATTCAAAATCCAGTTGTTTACTTCAGATTTTTTTATTGTATCAAAAGTATAAGGTCATACTCGTAAGTGGCTCCAGATGGTTCGTGTAATACACGATTTTGTTCGCTAGTTCTCTGCGATTTAACTTGGCATGAAATTGCTACGGCATGTCTATTTCACTGTATAAAGAAACGTTTGTTATTAACTTGATATTAAAGATGAAAGAAAACAAGGTGAGGAAACCGACATGTGCTACGGATACTTCTTACCCACGTCATTCGGATGCACACTTAGCCAATCCCCGAGCCCCAACAGAATGAACATAGTAATAAATGGTCTGCCGTATGTACAATGACATTTGTATTGTTATTTTTTATTTTCTTGCTTTAATATTGACATTGTTGCTGTTATTATGTTTTTGCCATTATAATTTTCTTACTTCTTTATACATTTTTTTTAAGTATTTTATAATTAAGTAAATTTTAACGTCTTTTTATTTTGATATATATGTTATTAATTTGTACTTAATTGTTATTGAATTGTAGTTTTTATTCATATTTAAATTTTTGCTTTGTTAATAATCCTGTGATAATGATTAATTAATGTGCTATATTTAAATTAACTTTAGATTTAATAGCGGAAAGGTTATTCTCATTGGTGTAATTCGGTATTAAACCGGTACTGATTGATCAAATAAATAAAATAAATAAATGTAAATTAAACTGTTTTTTGTTTATTCTAAACACCCATTTTCCATACAAATTTTAACATATCTATGAAACATTGTAAGACTGCAGAATTATATGCTTTAAGCACTTGCTTGACGACTGATGCAATTGACTCGCGTCCTGCATTCCGTTCTGCCACTTATTGGAGTGCCATATAGGATCACTAATGCACATCAACCTAATTTCACAAAACACACAACCACTAGCTCCACCTACGCTGAGCATTTCTGTACATTTCTCCACAAATACGCTTGTAAAATTATTGTTGGCAAGTTGCGTAGAGCAATACGCAAACATTGCATGTTCGACGGCAATAACAGAATGGTTACATATGTTTACCTAAGTGTACTTCATTTTGTGTTGGTCTGGTGCATAAATTGAGGTATCAATAATGTGGAAGCTATTTTTCAAAACTTTTTTGCATTGGAAGTTTTTTGAGATAGAAAAAAACTTAATTTTCAACACTATAATTGTTAGGTACTAATATAACTGGATATGAATATTATATCTGTTCAGTATATTAATTTATACTCTTTTTTATAATTTTATACCCTTCTATCATCCTACATAGGTCTCCTGCTGTATCATATGACCCATAAATTTTGTTCACGGGCCTGTAGTCTATAAGTTTAATTAAGTAATTCGTCCAATGCTATTCAATCTAATCTGAGACTAATCAACAATAATACTTATTTACAGAGTTTTGTTTTAGTTGAAAATTGAATTTAACTATGCGTTTTTTTATTCTAACTTTTAAAGGTTTACACTTGACCGCCATTTCGTGTGATGTTAAGCGACCATGCCGTCTATTCGTCGGTGGAGCGTGTTTACCTAGAAGAAACCGATACAATCTCGTCTTGAAGACACAAATATTGTAACCATCGGGATAAAACCACTCGGGCAACGTTTTCCACAGCCTTGACATTCTTATCACAAAAGCATAGTCAAATCTCTTCGTTCGTGTCTTGGAACATCAACCATGAAACGATGTCGCTTTTTCGAGCTGCGAGCATTCCGATAGAAAAAGAGCAAGGTGGTATTAGATCGTGCAAATCAGATATTTTAACGTAACGTAACGTAAGTAAACTATTATTATTATTGTATTGATAATTTAACTATTTCCGGAATCACATTCTAGATTTTGATGTCTGTAAAGCCATTTCTGACATTAATTTTGGAATTATATTGTTTGACATTTTCGCATTATTGATTTTCGATTTATGACTTGTAACCTTTGTTTAACGATAATCTACATATATTTTTATAATCTGGAATTATTAAGTCCACACACTTAATAATTCCCAAAGTTATACAATAAACAATAATTAAAATTAAGTATAAATTTTAAACAAATTATACAAAAACTATTCGATAGATCGGCACAGGACCGTGGCAGATGGCAAAGTAAGAGAGAAGCCTATACCCAGCAGTGGGATAGAGAAGGCTGTGGACGATGATGATGATAATTCGATAGATCTAGAATAATACATATACTTTTTCTTATTTCTGGGAAATAACGGGATACGGAACGACATGGCTGAAACCACGGGAAGCTACTAGTAAATAATGATAAGTTAGATATTTCATAGATGTTTCATATCTAATACCTTTAAACAAGCAATCAGTGTAATTACAGTCATTCTGAATCTCGGAAAGGGCTCGAACAAATTTCATGAAAGTTGTTCCGAGAACAGAGCGTTTCGAGGGCAATGGGGGCAATAAATCGATCTGGCTAAGTTTCATTTTCATACAATGTCGTTTTATGCTTGTTAAAGTTTATGCTTGTTACTGAGGCAAGCTCGTTAGTCCAGGTACATGTTACTTTAAGCTCTAAAATAGTGTATCATTCTCGTTTCTCGTTTTCACGGGAGTAGAACCCCGCCGGTTTAAACAGTGCACGGCGCTCGCCGAAAATTTTTCAAGCAACTCCCAAACTTTTAGAGTTTATCGCTCGCGCATTCGAGGCAGCTACAGTGGAGGATAAACTTATCAGTACACTATAAAATTCTGTTTTTTAACCTCCGACCAAAAAAGGGGTGTTATAAGTTTGACGTCGATGTCTGTCTGTCTGTCTGTGTGTGTGTCTGTGGCACCGTAGAGCTCAAACGGATGGGTCGATTTCGATGCGGTTTTTTCATTTGAAAGTTAATATCCGTGCGGATGTTCTTGGCTATATTTGGTTAATATCGATTCAAGATGGCCGCCTCCACAAAATGGCGGACAAAAAATTTCTTTACAACCTACCTCAATATGGGTATCAAATGAAAGAGCTTGACTAATAAAATACTATACATTACAAAAAAAATCAAATCCAAAATGGCCGCCACCACAAAATGGCGAATTATATTATTTTTTTCACTACTACCTCAATATGGAAAGGGCTTGACTAGTAGAATAGATTGCACTATGACAAATTTCAAATCCAAGATGGCCGCTTTCACAAAACAGCGAAATACATTTCTTTTTTCACAACTCCTTTAATATGGGTATCAAATGAAAAGGCTTGACTAGTAAAATGGTGTACAAATAACAAATTTGAGGTAGTCGGGGGGTTAATCAAAAATTTTAATTTTGTTCTTGTATATAGTGACGAGATAAATACGACATGGTTATGGTCGATTGATTTTATGATGGCTTATGATCCGATGAAGTGTCTATTTTGAGTATTTTTTTTTTAACTTTTATAGATTTACACTTGACTATCCACCATCTCGCCTGATGTTAAACGATGATGCGGTCTACGATGGAGCATGTTTACCTAGAAGAAACCGATTCACTTTCGATTTGAAGACACAAAGATTATAACTATCGGGAAAAACCCAGTCAGGCAACGTATTCCACAGCCTTGACGTTATTATCACAAAAGTAGAGTCGAATCTTTTCATTCGTGTCTTTGAACATCGACCATGAAACGATGTCGCTTTTTCGAGCTCTTTGGTATTCTTTGTACACGTTTATTTTTGTGTTTACTGATTGCACGTTGATTTAAGAAATTAATTAGTGATCTAGTAAAGTAACATAAATAGGGTCATATGGCAGTAAAGTTAGCGTCAAGTGGCTTCTGCCAAACTTTGAGATAGTGCAGTGGGTACGGGACGTTATAAACGTAATTTTACCAACTATATAACTACTCAACGACTTATATATCTCGTACGACGACTAAAATAAGAAATTTTCAGACCGTACGACTTTGGTTTTAGGTTGCCGCTGGTAAAAAAGATCAAGGAACAACATAACATCCTTGAAGATGCCCTACGACTCAAGCAGGTAGAATTTAGAACTTGCCTACTTGTTGCCAGTATGTAAGCTAAAATTCTCTTTTTGGTAATAGTCAGATATCGGTGCTTTATGAATTGATAGATTGCGTTGCAAAAATGTATCGAAATCATTTTATCAATGTTACTAGATGTCCGCCCCGGCTTCGCTCGTGGTACATTATATCACTCATCAGGATCCCGTGAAAGAATGACTGAAATCGGTTCATTAATTCCTGAGAATGTCGCTTTCAAACAAAACACCTCTTCAGCTACCTGCTACGCCACCTGTCGGAAATTGGTCGTACCAACTCAGATTTAGATTAGCAAAGGGAGGTGTTTAATCTGTGAGCAAAGGTGAGGTATGTAATCTATGGCAAAGGTTTATATTTAATGACGCAATCTTAGATACATGCTGTCATGTGGCATGTCAAAGCACGAAACGTACGAAAACTCTCAAAAAGGAATATTTTTTCCCGATTTTGTTACATTCTTGATTCATGTTCCGCTTCTATTAATAGTAGCGTTATGTTCTATAGCCTAAAACCTTTCTCGATAAATGGACTATCCAAAAGAAATATAATCTTTCAATTCGGACCAGTACTTCCCAAGATCCTAGCGTTCAAACAAACAAACATTTCAGCTTTATAATATTAGTATAGATTAACATGCAAGTTAATCATTCATGCATTTTTTACAAATTATGACAGATTTATTATTATAAGGATAAATTTGGGCTTACTTACTGGCAGGCTTACTGAATATTAGTAAGAGGCTAGTTGCCGTTTATTAATATTAAAAATGTAAAGCTTGTGTTGTCTTAATTATTATTTTCGAAGGATTTAAAAGCGATGTAATGTAGGTTCTTGTTTGCTAGACTGGTTGTTTAACGACTGACGTAATAATGTTGAAAAGTTAAGAGATCTGCTGAAAATTTATTAGATTTTTGACAATAAAGAAATAAACTAATAAATGGACACAAAAACTTATTAGGTATGTAATGAACGTGAGTGATTCCATACTAGTTCTGCAGAAATGAAATATTTATCATTCGTTTGTATCTGCCATAAGCCACAATAGTGTCCGCGGTTGCGCTCTGCCTAGGAAGAAACCAAGAGATTGAAGTTGATGAATTTTAAATTGAAGCATGCTTCATTGTAGATCATACTCGTATGTTCACAGAACAGCAAAAGGCAAAATCCATAAATGAAAGAAATAAAATATCGAGGTTAGCTACTGTGGTCCGCAGATTCAGGACGAAATGCACTTTCCTGGTAGCCTTTTTTCGATCCAGCATTGTTTGAATAGAGACAGTTCCCGAGTTGGAAGAAAGTTGCCTCTTGTTGCGATTTCACGGCGCGGTAGTTATGACAATTTTTCGCTTTATGCAAATTTTTCTTGGACTTTGTACCTTTGTTGACTGGGTACAATTTTACAGAGTGCATTCACAGTTACAATACGATATGCAAATGTTTTTTTTAGTAATTGTAGTCGCAGTGAATGCATTTACGAAGTATTGTATTTTATTTTATTATTTGTGTCATAAGATAATATTATTATATATTTTATTTAATCGCTTTCTCGCTTGGTGCGACAATACGGTCTGTAATGGAGAGACCTATAAGATATCGACATCACTAAGACTGTAACATAATTAGATTATTTTCATCAGGAAATACTTACGAATTCTAAAGTTTAGATTTTTAAGTTCTACAGTTTTTAAAGACGTGTTTATTACAAAAGTAGAGTTAAATCTCTTCGTTCGCGTCCTCAACACAACAATAATAGAATCAATTTTAGAATTAATTCAAAATCCGAGATAGTCCCGTTTAAAACTACGGAGCTACGGACCGTTGCTAGTTTTAGACAAGAATACTTTAGCACAAAAAAAAACAATGTGAATAGGCGTGACGACAGGTCCTGCAATTACATTAAATTATTTGATATAGCAACAGTATTTAGTATTTATATAAAATATGTGCCAATTTTAATTTGGAATTTTTTTTAGTCATACTTACTTTTGATCATTCAAAACTGGCTGGGCAATTCCATTTTAGAAAGTACGAAATTATTAGCAAATGTATTTACCATTCAATTTCAAGTGACTTTTGTTATGAAACCAGTTTCCTAAACGCAATATTTAAGGGTATACCCCGAGCAAATGACCTTGAGTATTTCTTACTTCATCGCACACCGCACGTAAGAGCAAGAGAGAAACAGTAGGATTTACGCTAAAATTTTAGAATAAACTCTTTATAAAATCAGATTTTGGTCTTTTGAAAATAATATTTTTAAGCCCCGACCAAAAAAGGGGTGCTATAAGTTTGACGTCGATGTCTGTCTGTCTGTCTGTCTGTCTGTCTGCCTGTCTGTGGCACCGTAGAGCTCAAACGAATGGATTGATTTCAATGCGTTTTATTTTATTTTAAGGTTAATATCCGTGCGGATGTTCTTAGCTATGTTTGGTTAATATCGATTCAAAATGGCCGTCTCCACAAAATGGCGGACAAAATATTTCTTCACGACTTACCTTATTATGGGTATCAAATGAAAGGGCTTGACGAGTAGAATACTATTCACTATAACAAATTTAAAATCCAAGATGGCCGCCACCACAAAATGGCGAATTATATTATTTTTTTTAATTACTACCACAATATGGGTATCAAATGAAAGGGCTTGACTAGTAGAATACTTTGCACTATGACAAATTTCAAATCCAAGATGGCCGCTCCCACAAAATGGCGAAATACATTTTTTTTTCTAATCTTCCTTAATATGGGCTTGACTAGTAGAATGTTGTACAGATATAAAATCCGAGGTAGTCGGGGGTAAGTCAAAATTTGGAATTTTGTTCTTGTTACCAAAATGTTCGTAATGGAATTGCCTATCCGTTGGTGTAAGTACAAAATCCAAATGTGAATCACCTACCGGTAAATCACAGCAAAGAATGGGAAAGGGCTTTTTGATTCGATTATTGCTGGTTTTTACTTATTTAGCTGTTAGTTTTTTTTTCTGTATAGACACTCTAAGGATGTTTGTGGTTACTTAGATGTCTGACGTATTCTTGTGTTGTACGCTGATATATCTTTCACTCATTCTGTGTATGAGCATTTATATATAGATTACCCTCATTAATTTAAAAAATTGTTAACTTTGTCGTCATTTTATTTTCTTTAATACTAGGTCAAATAAATGTAATAGAAAGAGCCTGGACTCCCACAACACAGGTCACCCTAGTGTGGCGTCCAGTGCACACTAACACACTATACTAAACCTGTGCCACTTACTATATTTTGTCGCATATCCTTTGTCATGTGTTTTTATTTTATGATTGTTTAATTTTGGCACAATAAACGTTTTCATTTCAAATAATGGCGGATTTTCGAGTAGATGCATGATAATTACAATTATTTTATTTTTATAGTTTTGTTGCGAAGAAATTACTCAAACAATAAATTCATTAACATAAAAATAAACTACCATTTTGAAGCCAAGAAACTGTAGAAATTTTATGTATCTTTTACCAGTTGATATTTGTTCTGGCTAATGAGTAGATAGCTTTGAAAACTGGTCAAAAACTCGTTTTGCTGGGGACGCACCTTAACATAGCTACCATACAAACTTTACGTGTGACGCATAGAAAACAAAACGACACAGTGACGTCACGCTTCTGTAGTGTTTTTGTATGAAACGTTTTTTGGACAGTCTACAATTGTGATTTAAAATCGTGATATCACGAGAAGATTTTAAGATAACAAAGTCATTATTTCACCTTTGTTTCAGTTATTGAGTAGCCTTTTGATGGCACATTAAATAAAAAATAACTCGTCATGCCTATTCCCAATAACAAAACAAACTGCATAATTACTCATAATTTACGCTTAAGTAAAGCCCTTAATCACATTTTTGTAAGTAAAAAAGAGTCTATTTGTCGAAATAAATAAACGACTGAAATATTTCACTCAACAGAAATTTACAGCACATATATAATTCCAAAGATAGGTATTGAATTGTGAATTCCCACTTGTCATCATAGCTCATGTCTTATCATCGAAGTACAACCCAAAGTCCCGATCTCCCGATTCGTAATCCCATTTCTAAGCGGCTGCTAAGTCTGATATCAGTTAACTGGCGTTACTATTAACGCCCGTCTGCAACCAGTCGGGGCCATGAGTACAGCGGGAAGCGACGCGGGAGCGACAGCGGGAGAGATTTTATGCCGTAATTTTACATGACGTAATATTACGACTATATTTACTTTTTATAATGATAATAGCCTGGCACTTGACTGTCATCCACATGTTAAGGACGATGTGGTCTATCTGTGGTCTATCTATGAGGGAACGTGCCTATTTAAAAGAAGCCAATTCACTCTCGGCTCGAAGACACAATCATTGTACTCGTAACTTTTGAACGCAGCCAAGTGTAGAGGAGTCTTGAATAAAGTATTGTTTGCACCTTTCGGATGGGTCGGCAAAGTTTCAGCTGGAGGAACTAGAGTCGGTTAAAGACGAACCAAAAACCTTCTAGATCTTCATTACCACCACCACAAAGGTACAAAAAACAGGCACATAAGTTATCTTTTGTCGTAGTGAAAACTTCTTTTGACGCGCCTAGACAGATTTTTCATAGACTGTGAATTGAATTCTAGCGTCACGCTCGGGTATGATAAGAAATCTTCGGATAAACTCGTGACCATGGCCATTGCCCATCTAGAAATGCGTCAGCCAATGGGAAATGCTGACGCATTTCTAGATGGTCATGCCCTGTTGAGCAAGCCACGCCCTCCGGTTACACTCGTGTAGTTTCCAAAGAAAGTTATCAAATTCTGAGTTATAAGTTTTCACTTCTAGCGGCAGTTCCTATGACTGCCCATTTTTTTATTATTATGTATAGCTAGCTAATCTTCATGATTTAAAATCATATTTCCGTCATTTCAGTAGGACTGTACATGGCTTGTTTTCGTTTTATTTATAAACTTTCAAAGACTTCAAACAAGAAGGTTTAACTCCTTTTTGTCATCTTAAAACAAAAAAATAACGTGAACGAACCTAAAAAAAGAAGTTGAGCTTGAAAATATATTGAAAAACAAAGTATGAAGAACATTAAATGATTATGATATTTTGAACATTATATATCCCGTTGTTAAAATTCTTTATGAACATGAATTTGGCAATTTTGACAACATGTTGGTAAAATCGTTCTCAACACCACATCCGCGCCCGCTTCTGTCAAAGCTCTAAGAGGCCTAGAACTCTAGACAAGGCCTTAGTTTGGAATAGTTGCTTCGGCCCACAAATTTCGCGATTCGCCCGGGACTTGTTCAGGTGACTCAAGGGAGTGTATTGCTGAGAGCTTGCTGAAAAATTGCCAAAATGTTTTGTGATTTATTAAGCTACTAGCTATTAGGTGAATTGTATTGCTGCGTAGTGTTTTGTGATGCCGAATCATCATAATATTTATATCGTATATATTTTTTTGTTATTTCTTTTGTGTATATCGTGGTCCTCTAATATAGATTTATTATGTTGTGTTGTGTTATGATGTGGTATTTTTGTGCCACGCCATGCATTATTGTTTAATATTGTATTTTATGGCATCGTTTATAATATTTGTCATTGAGTAGAAATGTTTTTTCGTGCCGTGGCTGTCTTTGGTTTGAATCTCTCGACCTCCGATTATTTTTCTAAGTACAAACGTACAAGTTTTCCATCATCACTGGTTTTAGCGATGAAAGAAAGCATCGAGAAGAAATCAGCAAGTTCCAAGAAAGTCATATTTTTCGGGGGCATCTGTTATCTGTATTCACAGAGTCGTATTTATCGAGCTTTGTGGAAATTGCCTTGACTCTCTCCTTGTGGGACAAAGTCAGCAGTAGCAATTTAAAGTGAGCTGCTTATACTAAGCCTTAACCTCAATTAAACCGATTATATAGAGAGACAGTAAACAATACAGACAAGGACTTATACTTAATGTCACAATTTGAGATACAGTCAAACGTAAACCTAAAAAAATTGCAGAAACAGAGACTACCGATAGAAGTGAAAGCTTAAAACTTAGAAGTTAAGGATTATTCATTCGTATTGTTGACAATACGAATGTCATGTTGTCATGTATACCTCTACAGCCTCAATAGTGTCAAACTTTACAGCCATAAATATACTGGTATAACACAAATGTTGGTGGCGCAAATATACAACATTTCACCCATCCCAAAAGCCTGATACCCGCTCCGTCACTCCACAACCGCTTTTTCACCACGCTACTACCGGCGCTGCCGCCTTACTATTATAACAACTTCTTTGCTCGTATACCATGTCTGTAATGTCAACCCATAAGACTTCAACTTAAACCATTACTTTTGGCTTTCATTCGGTAAAGTCACCGTAATTTCGCCAATATCCAGCGTTTGAGCATTGGGAGTATCTTAAGACTTCCCTGGATCAAAAAGTGATCAATGTAGTTTTCACTTCAATGTCAGCCAACATGCTCACTACAACCGCTTAGTTTATATTCCTCAACCATAATAGTTCCAAGACAGTATCCAAGTTTCGATGCAGTTCGCTCCAACTCTCGTAACTCGATAAATAACTGTATTACGCTTGCCTGCCGCGTTTAGCGACTCAAACTCTGACTTAGATCGGCTGAGACAGACAGAATTTACTATATCTTCAATATGTCGTAGGAAAATTGATTTGTATTTTGACGGTTTATACGATTTAACAGTGCTATATAATGTCAGAAAATAAAAGATACTGTCATGTCAAATCGATGATGTTGTCGATTTTCAACCAATCAGAGAAAATTTTATTTAGCACTGCTATTTTTGACCAATCATCGTTCTTTATTCGTAATAGCCGATGAGTAGAAAAAAAAGAAGTAGAACAGGCCAGCGTTTTTGTAGGAAGATTGAGAAATTTCACAGCCAATAGCTAATTATCCGTATTTTAGCGAAATAGCAAAGGTTTTACTAAAATACGGTGTATCGTACTAATCATCCTACAATATTTACATTTAAAATTTACTATTCTAATTTTACTCATTAAAGTTTCTCGTATTCTGGTCTAGTCGGGAGAGTGGCAACTAACGTTCCGGAAGGGGGTTCCGGAACGATAGTTGTTTGATTACCGTCTTTTCGAAGTCATGTGCGTAATGTTGCTAACTTAAAATTGTAAACAAAAACATGGTGCTGAAAGCAACATATTCCAAGAAACTTTTGATGCCATTCGTCACCCACCAAACTGCCTGAGGCCCGCATGGTGGATTATGTGTCTGACTATATACTATATAACGTTCTTGCGAGAGAAGGCCCTGAATTTCAGCAGTGGGAACATTTAATGGGCTACTTGTGCGGATGCTATGCAATTTAAACTTAATAGATTAAATATAAGTACCTGGGTGACCGAGCTTTGCTCGGTTACTTAGATACATACTAATTTTCACAAAAAAAATGAACTTGAAAAAAGAACGCGGCCGGTTGGATTCGAACCCGGACCTACCATATTTCAACCACCCATCTTCCCGACTGAGCTAATACACTGTCGCGCGCCTTCGCGAAATTTACCATCGCATTCTAATCTTTATGTAATAGTTTTTCGTTGTCTAAAAACGCGCATAAAACGTTTTTTTTTAATAAAACCTGGCTAGATCGATTTATCGTCCCCGAAACCCGCTGTATACATAATTTCATGAAAATCGTTCGAGCCGTTTCCGATATTCAGATTCTATATATATATACTTATAAGAATTGCTCGTTTAAAGGTATAAGATAAAACAAGATTAAAAGAAAACAAACACCAACTTTCTCATGCTACATAAATTAATACATCCATTAGGCAGTAGAGTCTGTTTGCCATCATTTATTCTCACTGTCGCGCCGTAACTGACTCATTTCTATTAGATACTCAATAATTTCGCTTTTAATTTTGTAGTTCAAGAATTTAGCCAGAAGACATGACTTCTGGTGCAAACTCTACTCTAAGTCAACGTAGTAATCACGGACTTAGAACGATAACGATGACACGACATATAAAGGTAAATGTTAGGTTAGGTTATTAAAAAAGGTAGATTTTTTACCAGCAAAACCGGTATTCTTAATATTCCGGTATCCCGAGTTAATGTGGGGATCTCAGATACCTTACCCGGGAAACTGGACCGATCAACGAAGCGATAAACTTGGGCATTTGTTTTGATATCGCTTTGTAGAGCCTATTCTGTAGTTTGTTCAATTTTGAGCAGTTTCTATCTACGCGTATACTTTCATGGTAAAACAATCAATATAAATAATATTAAAGAGTGCTACTTTGAACTAAAATTACAGGGCATAGAAAAAAAAAAACACTTATCTGAGTGGCGAGCCATGGGAGAGGCCTATGTCCAGCAGTGGACTAAGATAGGCTGATGATGATGATGCTGATGATGCTGATGATCTCTTTGGGGACGGGCGGAGTGCGTTAGTAGGACTCTTCATGTTTGAATAGCTGCACATTGCTACTTGGCGGTAGAATAACTAACAAAGATGTGGTACTTCCCCAAGTGGACTTGAATCCTGTCACTATATACTTATTATAAGCTGTACCCTGCCACGCTTTACTGGTGTGAAACATCGTGATGCAAAAATTAGATATAAACAATGCTTCATGCGCAAATTCCAGCTTAATCTTAATTTTATTTATAGAGATGTGTCGTAGAGTAACAGTGACACAAAATCAATTGTTGTTTCTCAACTCAAAACAAAAACCAACGCGCTTAAAGAAGTAAAGTTTTCACTTTATGGTTCGAAAAAATTAATTGAATTTCTGACTAAAATCCTATGTAACTTAATCACATTCATTAAAACGCACGCATCTAAACGAACGTTATATTCTCATTACCTGCGCAGAAAGTTCCTTCAAACAGTTGGATTTCCCCAGCGAGAGTGGAAAGTTAAAACTCTAGCCATAACAATTTAATGAAATGTTCCGGTAAATAGACACTTTAATTAGAAATGCCCTGCTTCTGTAGATATTATTAGATTGGTAACGATTTCAAATAAAATACATAAAAACTGAAAGACTAAAATGAACGTAGCAATGGGACCTTGTGAATTAAAATAAGTCATTAGGTACAGCAAGACTACTGTTCCTATAGCAGTTCAGCTTAGTTGAGTCTTACTTTTCGTTTTATTACTATCGTTATACTACCGTCATGCAATAATGTACACAATTAGTACAATTGCAATAAAGACATTATACTCGTATAATGCTTGACAGTTTTCTGTACAATAATTATTGTAATACAGTAAAGTAGTAGTTTCAAACTTTGAAAATGTATACAATTTGTATGCTCTTTCTTTTGTTTTTATTTTTTATTAATTGACGTGTGAATTGTACATTTATGAATAAAGTACTTTGACTTTGACTTTATTTCTAGTTTTCTGAAGTGAACACTTTTTAAAACATTAAGCGACACAGGCGTTTTTTTAGACACATTTTTGAGTTCTGAAAATACGATTACAAATTTTAAATAAGTAAATTTTTATTATTGTATTTAAATACATACTTATTATACATAAAAACATCCAGACACAGAACAAACATTTGTATTTATCACATAAATATTTGCACTGGGTGAGAATTGAACACACGACCCTCGGGCTTTGCCAACAGACTTACTACTAACAAAGCCACGAGGCCAGTCATTTCAACTCATCTTTATGTCACGTCATGTCAATTAAACTCACAACTTTGTTCCCATTTTCACAACTGACACCTTAATATTTATCACACATAGGTACTTAGAGATGAAACGTGCCCTAAATATGGGCATAAATTAATAGCTCTTAGTCTTTATCACTGACTGGACTATATACTTAGTGGCTATGTGATCTTGGACCATATATTACTTGGATAGTGTGCTTGACAATCTTTAGATCTTCATTAGTCAAAGAACTATTCAGATATGCTTAGTGTAGTTTACAAACTACACTAAAGTGTTAATCAGTAAGGTCTTTAAGAATAGTTGTTGTGAGAGCAAGGTACATTTTCGATGTAAATAACATAAAGGGACAAAACTTAGCTTAAGTCCGGTTTTGCAATATGTATTTCAAGCTTACACCGAGTAAATTCAATCACAATTATCAAGTGTGGCCATTTTAGTATCGTTTTTGTGAAGGGTATATATAGTTCCTAGAGAAATTACAAGTCAAAGAAATTCAGTCTACAACCTCAGTGCACTGACACTTTGTACATTTACATAGCTATGTGGTACTGTGATTTTGTGGTGAGGTGTGTCATCAAACGTAAATTTTTTGACTTGACTGCCCTAGTGGCTTAGTTGGTAGTAGCTCTGCCTGCGAAGCCGAGGGTCGTGGGTTCGAATATTTGTGTGATGAATTCAAATGTTTGCACTGTGTCTGGGTGTTTCTATGTATAATAAGTATGTATTTAAAACTATATAAGTATTATATCAGCTATCTGACTGCCATCACACAAGCTTTGCTTAGTTTGGGGTCAGATAGTATTGTGTGTGAATTGTCCATCAATATTTATTTATATTTATATTTTTATTTAGTATTTTACTCGTTCTTTAACTTTTTCTTGTAAACAAAAAAAACGTACTTAATTAACAAATAATAGCAGAAAAATAATTGTAGTATGAAAACTAACGTGGTTATTACACACATTTTAAATGAATATACGGGTAACTCACGTGATGTACAGTCAGTATAGTCCGACTTAAGTTTCGGCCGCGTCCTGCAGCCTTTTTAAGGAGAGTGCACGCGCGCGACCGCTGCTCGTTTGGCACATAACGCGGCCGAAACTTAAGTCGGACTAGACTGACTGTACATCACGTGAGTTACCCGTATATTCACTTAAAAAGAAAAATAATTAATATAAAAAAACAAAAAGCGACATCCATTTAAACTTAGACACTGGATAAATTTAGCAAAAGAAGCTATCATCACTACGTCGCGTCATCTAAACAAATGAAAGCAAATTTATTATAGTTTTTGGTGATATTTCGAAACGCACTACGTTATTTTTTGTAAAATTTATAAGAGGCTTCCTTTAAAGTTATGCTGTACCAAATAAGATAAAAGCCATCAAAATCGACTCAAAATTGGTGGAGCTATTGCGTAATAAGCGTCTACACGCGAGAACTAAAATCAGAGGAAATGACGTTATTTTATTATATTTATTTGTTTATATTTATTTAAATATTGGACGCGGATAAAAAAAGGAGACCATTTTGGTGTCGAATAAAAAAAGACAGAAAAGAAAGAAATATATACTTAGTCGAGTGATTTCAAAATAACCCCATGCAATACACATCTCGTTACCTTTTATCCGTTCGAACTAAGCGCGGTTTGAGAATTATCGGATTCGTTTTATTGAAATTTCGAGATCAAAGGTACGCCATGCAGTGAATACGGAAATTTTGAAGGAAAACGGTCCCATATTGCCCTTTCGAGATTGCTTTTTACGTGTCTTTAGATGAAATCTTCGATACAGTAACAAACGACTGAGTGAGGGAGTGGAAGAGCGATAGCAAACTTTATTTAGTAATTGTTATTACGAGTATAATTATGTGGGTATAGGTAAGGAATTATTATTTAATTAATTGATTTATTTGATTAATTGATCCAAGATTCGGCGTAAGTAAGCGCATCCCTAATATTATAGATATATTATATTATAGTTGTGAGTGTAAGTTTCTTTGTTAAGCTTTAACAAAGACTTAAAGATTTAACTACTCGGCTAATCAACGTCAAACTTTGTGTAGATACTCTGGGAGGTATATGAAGTAACCTAGATTCATTTTTATCCTGGGAACATAACAAGACTGGAATTTGATTGGGTGACATAAACAACAAAAAAAAACATTAGAAAACGTCAATGATGGAGTTTGTGTGGATGTGTGCAAGCACGCATACTATTAAATGTAGGCGAAAAAATGGCCTTTAAGTTCATATTTTAAGTATCAACTTTTTACATTTTCGTATAACCATTTATCTAAAACCTTCTTGTCCTGGCAACACATACAATGCAACAAAATCACACACAACATTTAGTCATATAATTTGTCTGAGCTCACGCATGATGCCGTGACCAGACTAAATAGCGACCTATATTGATGTAGAAAGATTATTGAATAAAGTATTACATTTTGTCCTAGTTTCAATTAAAAGCAGTAGATACAAAATACTAAAATTCAAAACATTTGCATCTCAACATTCTTAAGTCAATTACAATTTAGAATCTTACTAATATTATATTATGTTAATAGGAAAGTATCTCACTAACATTATAAATGTTTGTTCTTCAACGACGTCGTAAAGGCTGAACAGATCTGGTTGAAATTTTGAACATATATAGTTCATGGTAGGGAATATAAGATGAGCAACAATAGAGGGAAAGTTATAAAAATAAGAACTGCATGGATAAAACCACGGAGCGCTGTTAGCAAACACATAAAAATAAAACTTAGTAAATCAAATTCATCATCATCCATATCTTTTCTGGTATCAATTGCTTAAGGCAAATGTTTCATGGCCCACTTCCACAAATCGTTCGAAACAAAATGAAAGCCATCCTTTATTTGAAACTGTAACACATGTCCTGAGCTAAAAACTGCAATAAAACATTCCAATACGGCTTCGTCGGTCTAAAGCGGTTTTAGAGAATAGGAAATTCAACAAAAGTGATATTAAATCTTGTAGACTAAAGCCGACATCTTTTACACCAATGTGTAAGGGTTTTTTACTAAAATGCTCTAGCAGACTAGTTAGCCCATACTGCCTACTACATAAGGAGCCCACAAAATGTTCCTACTGCTGGGACTCGGGGCTTTCTCTCGCTATGAGAAAGTTAACGCCATTATCCGCCAGGCCCACACCGAGTTGTTGGATAACACATGTCCCTCAAAAATTCTAAGAACATGTCAATTTCCTCACAATGTATTCCTTCGGAATATTTAACTGACTTCTAAAAAGGGCGATGTTATCAATTCGACCACCGTGCTTTTTTATGTACATATTTATGCTACCTGATTTCCCGAAAATGCCAAGACCGATTTTAAGATTTATTTATTTTGTTCGGATGGAATATCATGCTTTCCGAATGGCTCATATAAATTTTGACAAAATCGGCCAGGTGGTGTTCAAAATATGAACATAAAACTAAAGCAAACAAAAGGTACACCCATTACACAACAGAGACAATTTTTGAAGTGAAAATTCTTTAGGCACTTTAAGGCGCTGAGCACTTTATGGGTGAATAAAAAACACAAATTTCACGTTATCGTCAGCTAACGTATTTCCAGATGGCCATGTTTGGAAGACTAATCTAGATGGCCATGCTTTGAGGAGTTATTCCAGAAAGCGGTTTCACCCGCGTAGTTTCCAAAGTGAGCTATGAAATTCTAAGTTATAAGTTTTCATTCTATCGGCAGTCCCCATGACTCCCAAATTTTTTTTGTTAGCATCTAACGGAATCGGTGTAAGATGCAGCCTGAGTTGGGATAAAGGAATTCCACATGTTATTACCCTTATAACTTTCTGACTACACTTTATCAAGGATTCTTACATCCAACCATTGTATTAAACTAGAATTGTCTGTAACATGTATAATGTAATCGAAAATTTATATAATTCGGTCGGGGAAAAGATGTTGAAAAATTCCACATGCGTAAGTTAAGGATACTGTCATGTTCCAAACGTTTTAATCAAAACTCTTTTACAAAATGCTGTTGTTTTTGAGTCAAACCAAATTGTGTTTTTAACATTACATAAGACCACAGATTATACACTAAGACGCTTTGAAATTAGATAGAGTGACGATCAAAGAGTTTACATATACTACGTATAGAGTTGGCACAAACGCTTTGCACTGAAAGCACGGGTAGCATCTTTCTCTTATGGAAGCGTCATACTTTTGTCGCGGCACATTACTCTGTTGCCATTGAAAGGACACACGTGACCTGTTTACGATTGACACAAAGGAACCGTGTGGAAAATCTAACTTTTTACGTAGTATATGTAAACTCTTTAGTGACGATCCAAAGCAGTGGCTGGAAACGTCAAAGTGGCAATTAAAGTAACGCTAATCTTACGAAAACTATAATTGTACAGTATACTTACAAAAGTTATATTATCGATTCCAAAAGTAATTTAGGCTAAGGTCAATGGAAAAACGACGGGATGTAATGAGTTTCGCGTATCTGTATGTTTATGTCTGTTTGTGGCATCGCAGCGCACGAATGGATGAATTGATTTTTTTTTAATTGAAAGGAGAATATAGGCGGAAGTTTTAACTGTTTGATTAAATCGGTACAAGATGGTCGCCGCTGCAATATATTTTTACATAACTCTCTCAATATGGGATCCAAATGACAGAGCTTGACTAGCAGAATACAGCATGCAATATTTCAAATCTAAGACATCCGCTACCACAAAATATGGTTTAATTAGTTTTGTTCTTGTTGCAACAGTGTTGCATCAAACGCGTGTATAAAAGCAGTAGGTAGGTAGATATGTAATATTTATAGTTTCGAACTACCATAATCCAAACATACAGGATTGTCTAACAAACACCTTTTAAATTGTAATGTTTAGTCAAATTAATTTAGAAGTGTTCTGCATTTATGTCTTCAAACAGATTCAATGAGATAAATTTGAGCTTATGTCAGGGTTTGTAGTAATGAAATCTACGAAAAAACGAAGTCAATGAAAAAAATTTAAGCTTAAGTCAGAGTTTGCGGCCCTGAAATTGACATACATTTTTTGCAGAATTTTTCCGCATATGTGACTTTACACGAATTCAATGAAATAAAAAATTGGTTGCCTGTAAAGTCGGTATACGGGCGAAAGTTTTACGTGACAACGACTTTGAGTGGTAAAATAATTTTACGGAAGGGACGCGTGCCTTTCACTTTTTATGTCTGTCTCTCTCGCTCTTAGGCGGGCTAACCATGCCCGAGTGGAAGGGATGCGTGCCTCTCACTCGCTCTCGTTGTGAGCGCATAACGTGAGCGGAGCGTAACGCAGTTTCTTGAATTGTCACCCGGCAAACCAATTTATAAGACGTTGTCACGTCAAAATTTGAGCTTAAGCCAGGTTTAGTAATACGGCGCTGAGGCGGTGATATCGAATATCTCATAAACACCAATCGAGAGCTCTCGTTAGTTATCCTGAAAACAATTCGATACTAATTGCAATTTGGACTCGTTATCGATATTGGGAAAGTTATACCACAATCGTTATCGTCTAAAGGTTGACGCACATTGTGTTGTTTATTTTTGCTTTTACATGGGCAACCGCTTGATACACTACACCAAGTTTCGATAGCGTCTTTTCAAGAAGAGTGCGCGAGGCTAAACGAGATGCGAACACGCGCGCACTCTCCCGAAAAAGGTCGCCAGACGCGATCGAAACTTGAGTCGGACTGAACTGACTATATCATACGTGAGTTACCCCTGTATTTATTTGTAAAATGTGTTAACCACGTTAACACATTTTACAAAACCACGTTAACACCACAAAAAACCACGTTAGTTTTCATAAAAAATATTTTTGAAATTTATTTTTATTCTTGAAGTAAATAGAAAGGTTTTACAGGTTTGACTTGTATCGTGGATCGGTATATTCTGTGTATTGCTGTACTCGTGTGTTTATGTAACCGTGTTCTTATTCGTATAACCATGTACTCGTATGGCCACGAATACACCTGACCACGTATCCGTGTGCCGGTTGATTCATGTACTTGCATCCGTGTTTCCGTGCATTCGTGTTTTCGTACATCCGTGTTTTCGTACATCCGTGTTTCCGCGTATCCGTAAAAAAACGCTCAGAGAAAATACTAATTATAAAATCGAACATTCTAGTCGGAAAACCTAAAAAAGCTTATTCGAATAAGCTTTTTTGAATTGCCACAAATTAAGTTACCATGTGCGACTAGCCTTACACCACAATCGTTAGCGTGTTAATTGTTCCCTTGATCTATCAATTTGTCGACGATCTGTCAATGAGTATTAAATTAACGTTTAATAACTACTGGCGTTTAAATTATTTTAAACTGATTATGAGTGATTCCGTTCGCTAAATTAAATAAATAGCGTAGCTTGGCCTGGATATGGGCGTTAGTACGGTAGTTATTTATAGTTAGAACGACTAGATTAGTATCGCCGTCCACCTACACAGTCTAGTCTAAGTTTTGATAGTCGGCAGAAGCCACTTGAGGGAAACTTGTGGGAAAAGCGATTCCAAGGCACCAATAAAGTAAAAAAGATGGCTTTCATAGGGACTGTCGATAGAAGTGAAAACAAATAAATCAGAATTTGATAGCTCGCTTTGAAAACTACGCGGGTGAGACCAGAGAGCGTGGCATGACTATGGTTCCCGAGTTTACCCGAAGATTTCTTTCGTTTACGAACGCTTGATTTCAATTAACAGTCCACAAAAAATCTGTGTGCAGTGCGCCAAAAGAAGTATTCACTTCAAAACATTTTTGCTGCGTGGAAATGAACAAGACCATTTTTTTTTTAAATATATTGTTTTGTCTTTCCAGAGTCTACCAGATCATCTGAGATACCACAAATCGTTACCAGTTATTTCATCATCAAGTAGTAATGTGCAAAAAATATTGTACTCCGCTTTTTAGGATTTTTGTTTATGTTTCTTAAAAAGATCTGAATAGAATAATCTTTGGATTACGAGTGTGCAGTGCTAAACAGTAATTAAATTTTTCATGTTCAAATAACTACGTGGCAGTGTTGTAATGGACAGGTGTGTTGTTTACCATCAGACGCATTTTCTGCTCGTCCCATGACTGTATATCATAAAAAACTAGCTAACATTATAAGAGTATAACCAAAATGGCTGTCAGCATCCCGATCACGCTTCTAACTGTTAGTGAGCTTGATCATCTTGATTATTCCTAGACCAGATTGTTATAAGCTTGACTCCACATTTGTCATAAGTACGTCTAGAATGTGGAATGCGTTGCCTGAGCGAGGTTCTTGATAGTTAAAATCTTGCTTTCATTGGGTCGAGAATAAATTGGTTTGTTTTTAGTAAGCAAACTCTATCGTAGACCACATCGTTGCTGTCAGACAAGATGTCGGTCAAGTTCATATCTATTTAAGCTCAAAAAGGCTTCATCGATCAATTCTGATGTATTTCGTGTAGTAAGGTATAAGACGTAAATACAAAGAGTTGACATATACTACATACAGAGTTGGCACAAACGCATTACACCAAAAGCACGGGTAGCATCTTTCTTGCCTTGTCGCTCTTGTGGAAGTGTCATACTTTTGTCGTGGCACACACAGATTTCTAAACAGATGAAACCTTCGTGAACGACACTGTGAGGCCAGTAATTAGTTATGTATGCCTGACAGCTCTCACCGACGTTGTCAAATTACTCACGTTGGTGTGCGTGTAATGTTCCCAGTCTTAAGAAAAAAATCCCACTATTGTTTTCTTAGCTTCGGGAATCTTCGCGTATAATAAACACATATATTATAATGTTAAAATAATTTATTATTACACTGATTACATGTTATGCAAGGATTTCTTGTTATTACTATTTCCATCCTATGAAGTTAAGAATTTTGAGTTTGCATGCAACTAAAAATTCGAATATTTGTACAGAAAATTCGGAATAAAAAGACAACGCCGAATAGTAAAAGTCATATGTGTGTTTATTTTGAGTATTATATCGGAGCTTCTTGAGAAATTTTGACTATTATGCTTGACAAAAGGTGGCAACTACTCATTTAATATCGGTGAACACAGGAGGTGCAGAGAATTTTTGTCAACTGATTTGATGTTGGGGGGCCAGATCATTCAATTTGTTTATTATCCAATCTTTGTCTGGACGCGTGTCGCAAACGAAAAGTTCACCTTTTCAAAAATGTTGATACAAACCAACGAAAACCTTCTAAGAGTTTTTGTAAATCAGTTGAACATTATTCACATCGCCACCCAAAGTTCCGTCGTCCAAGTACCAAACGTTTAAATTGGACTGGAGACGTTAAATGATAGAGCGAATGGCCAGGGCGAAGGTCGCATGGCCGAAGGTTCACCAAGTTGATAGCCAACGGAAGATAGCATAGGATTGTTTTGATAATTTTGTGGGTCCGCCATAACATTGCAAAAGAAAATTGTAGAGGTCAAAAATTTTATTCTTCACTTCGGACAACGGGGCTCCACGATCAACCAAATTAAAAGCGTTTTGACGTCCACCTTTAACATCTCTCTCCCCGATTTTGGACGAAGAAAGTCAGGACAGAATAAATAGCAGCATCACGTCCACCCAGAGAACCAAAATCAAGTTTGTTGGGACAGGGAGCTCGAAAGAGCAACGTTTTATACCTACAACTTACCTTAGCAGCAAGGCCAGTATTTTTTGTGGTGCCAACAGCGATTGCCCTGATCCCAACATCTTTTTTTCGGTAAGTATGTACGCACAAATTAGCACCGTATAAAACTTCGACAATGTCACTACTGACTCGACCAGATAACATGAGGTTAATGAAAACGATTAGATCTCTCAAAAGAACTCGCCTACTTTTTTAAGCTCCACTGTACCTACTTACAAGTATTAAAAACTTGCTTCATAACTATAGTTTTCATCAACACTATTAGTATTTTTATAAACACTAGTAATGACGTGGATTTAGGCTAGGTCTCGATCCACATTAAATTAAAAAAATACGATTATAAAAATAGGGTTTAAAATAGAATAATACAATCTACATAAATACGAGTAATTTGGTCTAAGAGTATCTTCATAAAAATATATATTTGACCTTAACTTTAGGGAAAATAATTTCAATTTAGCATAGCAACACTAACCAATTTTTGTTGAGGTGCTGTGTTTCTATTCATCAATCGAAATGAAATCGCCTAAATTATATAAATAACAGTAAAAAATATTCAAACTTTCCTATGAAATGATATTCCTCTTTACTTTTCTTATTTTTGGGAACAATGTTTGCAATGTTTGAAGACACAAGACGGCATAATCTTAAACAAAACTTAAAATGACACGGGACTCCCGTACGAGACGGAAGTCCGTTTCGTACTGACTGGAGTTTGTATTTGCTTTGGAGTTTGATATTTGCTTTCTGGACCTAAGGATCTGCGTTCCGCACGTTCCATCTGCCTTTTGTTTTAGAAATCTGTGGTGGCACAGCACTCTGTTGCCATATAAAGTATCCACGTGATCTGCTTACGATTGACACAAAGAAACCGTGCGGTAAATCTAACTATTTACATAGTTTATGTAAACTCTTCGCGTAAATAGATTTCATTGTGATTCAGTTCTGTCAATAAGCTTCTGCCACACATTCTCATAGATCTCCTCAACCGTAAACAATATTATGGTTAGGCAGGTAATTCCAGCTACCTAACCCCAAGTAGTAAACAGACATAACACAACAAAGGTAAGAACGCTAAATCTCGGGAGAGCACAAATTATGCGGATATTTGTCAAGGACAAACTCTGGACACAGCATATTCATAACGTTATTTTGTTCAGAAGTCCAACTGAATATATTGAGATACATTTTTGGTCGTTCGAAAGACTACTTGATGTAGTAGACGATGTGTGTGTGTGAAACAAACATACAGACAGCCAAATATTTAAGAAACGATATTTTGGAAATCTGATAAATATATACATATTTTTTTTAATAAAGAGTGACGAGACGAGCATGATATGTGCCTGATGGTAAGCAACTGGCACATAACAGCACAATGACACGCAGCTATTTGACCATGAAGAGTCCAAATCATTTCCTAGCACTGCACTGCGCTCGTCACCCAGAGATCTAAGAATATCTCTAAGCCCCGTAATTTCTCTGGAAACATTGCCCTTTAAACCGGAACACAGTAATGTTTGCACATTACTGCTTGGCGGTAAAATAACTGGCAAAAGTGTGATACTTCCCCAGGTGGACTCTGCCAAAAGCCCTACCACTACTAAAATACTACATACATTCTACATACAAACATGTATAATAGAGGTATTTTGTAAAAGCATTTCATTTACAAAGGAGAAATAAAACAACTTACAAAAACAATAATAGTCAAACTGATTACCTACCTCCTCCTTTTTGAGAATCTATTAAAGAGACACTTCAATTATTATTTTTTTATATTTCTTATGATTGTGTATGTAGATTTAGATAAATAATATTTGTGGATGGATACCCAGTCCCAGTAAACCAATACGTATGTAGCTACTAGTTTTTTCGACACAACGTCCTAATTTCTGAACTGTGGCACGTCCCCTGTCACCTTACCGACAATCCCGTAAGACGGCCATGGCACGAGAATTGATATGTTTCTCTTTGTATGGGATTTAGACGAGGATCTCCGAAGACCTTTGTTGGAACTGCTAGGCCAGATTTGTGGCACTTTTATTGGATCTGCGAGTGTTTTAATCGTAACTTATTCTTTGGAGTTTGTTATGTAGGATCTCAACGCAAAAATAACAAAATATTTGTGTTTGTATTACAGGATCTTATGTAACTATATTTTGGTTCGAAAATAACTTCATAGTCTTGTACAAAGTTGTAAATAAAGATAATAAATTAATGATACTCAATGATACTTTAATCGTCAGGGAATGTCAGGGAGCAAAGTTGGGTCTCACTAGTCCCCACCGTGGATGATATACAGACACTTTTTGCTTCTGTTATCAAGAATACTTCCTCAATAACAAAAAAAAAGCCGAGAAATTAATAAAGTTTAAAAATCTTTAAGACAAAAGCTCTGTGTTGAAAGTAACTCTGTCTGTCTGTTACGCTATATATTATACTTAAACTACTGCCAATGAAAATTAAATTGGGTACATATGTAGATAGGCTAGAGCATCAGACATACGTTTCGGTACACATTGTTCATGCAAAATAGAGTTTCAAGAGGTCCAAATAGCGCGCAATTTGTCTAGAATTTTTTTTTAAATTAGAAGCTTCAATCTTATTTTTAAGCATTTCATTAGAAATATGTGATATTAAAAAAGTTTTCAGAAATTTGAACCTTGAATCATTTATTGTTAAAAAAACCAAGCCATGTTACACCGCAAGGCAGGCTGTTAAATAAATGCTGTTTATACATTGCAACAATGTTATGTCACTGTAATATCGACGCAAGTCAAAGTTGTATCCGTCTATCGCAGTAGAAGTCACGTTTCGCTACATTTTCTGAGCTAAAACAAGAAAACGAAATAACCAGCCTTGCGTGAGACTCGACAAGTAAGTTTTTATAACAGGAAAAGTGAAGAAAAAGCACGGCCTGCTAAGTAACGTCACCCCAACACGTTTTTTTTCCGTTACGGTTCCCGAACACCGTTCCCTGGGGGGCTACTAAAATTTATTTTGTGTCGTATTTGTTCTAGCATATTTTTTGATGACTTACATATTCGTACGTCATAATCTTTTTTTGTTGAACTAAGTTCGTGATAAAATTAGGTTTTGCTAATAGGAAAAACGTTTCACAACATACCATTTATACTCGTGGCTTAGTGGGTGGTAACTCTGCCTGCGAAGCCGAGGGTCGAAGGTTCGATTCCAATACAGTGCAAAAGAAATACATCGTTTAAAGACCATACACTATGGTCATGTACATTGTACATCTATGTCTTGAGAAGAAAGTCAACTCTCTTATTTCCAACTGTGGCTGCCTATATTATTTATTTTCTGCACTATTTTAAGGTGTGAAAAATAAAGAGTTTTCATTCATTCATTCATCATTCTCTATGTAAGAGAATAATGAATGAATGAATGAAAACTCTTTATTGTTCATATTATTATGCACATATCATAAGCATCGCATAATTTCTTATCAAACATTTCGCACATTATATAGCAATGGCGCGGGTTGCTGTTAGCCCGTTCTACAATGGGTTAATGGTGACCAGCGGTTCTAACCGCGTAGTTTTTGTTCCCGTCATTTTTCTGAGATAAAAAAGCCTATCTGTCCATCCAGAATACCTATCCAACATCTTACATCTCTGGGTGACGAGCGCAGTGCAGTGCTAGGTAATGATTTCGACTCTTCATGTTCCAACAGCTGCGTGCCACTGTTCTGTTATGTGGCAGGCATGTTACTTGCCATCAGCCACACATCAAGGTCGTCTCGACACTCTTTATTAAAAAAAATCCTAATGTATTATAAATTTCAACAAAATTCGTGTAGGTGGTATGACGTGATTGAGAAACATACATCCTAACATCCAAATATTCAAACCACCAAACACTGACATTTATAATATTTGTAGGATTCAGCGCAGACTTATTTTTCACATCTTAATATAAATATGAGATTGCTGCCAAAGTGTCAAAAGTACTGTTGTTTCAACTATGACGCCAATTTTCGAAATTCATTTTACGCAAAAAGCTTACAAAACATTATATACCACAGAACCGTAGAATGTAAAATAAGAAGTCACATATTTCAAGAACAGTTTGTGGTAGAACCCCGTGAAAGCTAAGGACGCGTTGATTCGGACCATACGTGGTGGGAATTTAAACAGGTTGTTTTGGGACGCTGGTGGTGCATGGAATAATGGAATAGAGTAATTTTTCCTGGTGAGTAGTGGATTTAGGTTCTGGTAAAGTTAGCTGTGTTCTTATCTTAATAATCGTGAAGTTAAACTGTTTGGTTATCTTCGTTTTGCGCAAAGAATCCTTATTATAGTTTTTTAAGTGCAATAAAGAGTTTATCTATCTGTCTATAAACATTGAAGTGCTGTGAAATCCAAAATAGTTTACAACGTTAAACTAGTAGTGTCCCGCGGACGTGTTTCTTTTCTCATTTTTTTAACTATTATAGGATCGCACTTGACCGCCATCTCGCCTGATGTTAAGCGATGATGCGATCTAAGATGGAGCGTGCTTACCTAGAAGAAACCGATTCACTCTCGATTTGAAGACACAAAGATTGTAACCATCGGGGAAAACCCACTCAGGCAACGTATTCCACAGCCTAGACGTTCTTATCACAAAAGTAGAGTCAAATCTCTTTGTTCGTGTCTTTGCAACATCAACCATGAAACGATGTCACTTTTTCGAGCTACGAGCGTTCCGAAAACAAACGAAACAATACTACACATGTAATTCTTTACACTTAACGTATTTAAATTGCCCATAAACAAATAAAGGCAAAAAACAAGCAGTATAGGGACTGGCTATAGTAGTGAAAACTTTTAACTCAGAATTTGATAGCTCACTTTGGAAACTACGCGGGTGCAACCGGAGGGCTCTGCTAGTCTGGAATAAATATACAAAACATTGCCGTTTAAATATAATAAAAGCCTTTTAACCATGGCCATCTAGACTAGAAGTGTAAATGTGTAATGGTAAACATTGCGTGTTGTGATGGTTACCATTACACGATAGCTGTGGTCTCGAGTTCGCCTAAAGATTTTTCCATTCCCGAGCGTGACGCTTGCGCTCAATCCACATCGCACGGAAAATATGTGTGTGGTGCGCCAAATAAGCAGTTATCACTTAAAGTTACACACAAAAATAACCGAGATGACTATGGAAATCAGGCGTAAGTGTGTTCAGCATAGGTAATAAAGGAATTAGTTCAGTAGTATTTTTAGCCACCGATCAAAGAAGGGGTGTTTTAAGTTTGACGTCGATTTCTGTCTGTGTGTGTGTCTGTCTGTGGCGCCGTATAGCTCAAACGGAAGGACTGATACGTTTTTATTTTATTTTCAAGGTTAGATTTCGTGCGTGGTTCTTCGCTATGTTTGATTAATATCGATTCAAGATGGCTGCCTCCACAAAATGACGAACAAAATATTTCTTCACAACATCCCTCAATGTGGGTATCAAATGAAAGGCAATGCTCAAAGAAAAGTGTGGTTCGAACATCAGCCTATGATGAACATTTTATCAACTAAAATCAAAAGTATTTGACACAAATAAGTAGTATCCAAGTGTCAATAATTTAAAAATAATTTTGTATTTACAATAGTCATGGCGACTATAAAACTAATATAGAGGTAAGTCAGTTCGTTACGTTATTAAAAAATCTTGTTACAGGTTTCGAATGACGTCTACATAAAAATCGTATATAGACGTCTATATACGATTTTTATGTAGACGTGACTTCACAACCCCCACTCTGGACGTTTGACGTATCTATAATAATATAATAAAGCTGAAGAGTTATTGTTTGTTTGTTTGTTTGAACGCTAGGATCTCGTGAAGTACTGATCCGAATTGAATGATTCTTTTTCTATTGTCATATTCTATAGATAGTCACAGAACAGAACATAAAGTTTATATCAATACAAGCGGAGCATGAATTAATAATGTAACAAAAACAAGAAAAAATAATCTTTTTTGAGAGTTTTCGTACTGTGCTTTGACAACACAGCATTTGGCTAAGATTGCGTCATTGAATATAAACAAAATATAAATCTTTGCTAATCAAATTTATTTATAAATCTGAGTTGGTACGTCCAATTTCAGGTGCAGGTAGCTGAAGAGGTTTTTTGTTTGAAAGCGATATTCTCAGGAATGACTGAACCGATTTCAGTCATTCTTTCACGTTAAATATGTACGGGATCCCGTTGAGTGCTTTATAATAATATATGTACCACGGACAAAGCCGGGGCGGGCATCTAGTGTATGTATGTGTGTAAAAAATACGTGTAACAACCTTATTAATTTTATACTATAGTACTTAAAAAGTGATACAAATAATGTTTACCACGAAAATTATCAATACAAACGGAGTAACAACATCGTTTGAAGGCAAACCAAACGCGAAAAAATCACTTTTTCTCGATCAAAAAACAAGCGATCGAATAACGGTTCACTTTTGGAAGACACTTTGATTTCTTTCAGTTATCGCATCAAACGACACGAGAGAATGTACTTACTGGAAGCGGGATAGAAAATATCAATTTCCTTTTCCTAGATGGGTTGACGCACACTTGAGAGTTTTGTGGCATGATAGGTTATATGATATTTATATTTAACTTTCGCCATCTTCTATATATATAAAGAAATGTTTTTCTGTAGGTGTATTTATTTATGTGTAATGTATTTAATCGTAAACTATGCATTTAATCTTTAGCAAAGTTGTCGAGCATGAGCCAAAGAAGGTTTTTTTGTCGGTACGTAATAAATTATTTATAATGAACTACGCAACAATTAAGCTATCTGTGTTTTAAGCCCTGCTGTTTTGATCTAATTAACATAAATGTACATGCCGAGTGGAAAAAAATATCAATTAGATAATTTTTAACAGAGAATCAAAGAGAAAATGTTGATCTCTCTTGGTTGAATTCAAATAAATCATGTATGTCCCAACTTAACACTTAATAAATTAAATAATATTTTGAGAATTGCTTGCGGGTTGATTAGTTTGCGGAATCGTTGCACCGACAACTATTAACTTTAATAGGATTAGTACCTGGTTGACCGAGCTTGGCTCGGTTTAAATACGTTTATAAAGGGCTCTAAGTAAAAGATTTTCTCAGAAAAAAAGAAAAGACCCGAGTGTAACAATCAAGATTCGAACCGGGGTCTCCGAGGACGAGCATATTCCGTCTGAGCCATTTAGACTTAAAGTACAATGGCGAAATAAGTTATCGTATTCTAATGTCATTGTAGGAGTTTTTCATTGTCTAAAAACGCGCATAAAATGATGTTTTAAAAAAAATAAACCTAGCTAGATCAATTAATCGTCCCCGAAACCCCCTGTTTACATAATTTCATGAAAATCGTTCGAGCCGTTTCCTAAATTCAGTAGTCTATATATATATATACCTATATACCTACAAGAATTGGTCGTTTAAATGTATAAGATAAGTAGGTTCGTGTTAGTATAGTTACTACGCATGTGACATTAACCTTTACAAAAACACGAGGAAACAAACATATAAACAAATACTTACGTGTTACGTACCAGTATCTACACATATCTGCACAACGTGAGCTGCATTCCAGCACGAGGTTCAAGTCAGCAATTTCAACAGAACTCGGCAGTAGCAATGACCTGCCTCGTGCCAACTACAATTCACTGATGCTCAACTCATTAAATTGTGACCCAGATGGCCCTTCATCAAAGCTGATTTCAATAAAGAAGTCAGTGTTGTTCGATCGTCGAAGACATTCGCACCTAAGTTAGATAGGCTTAAGATCCTATGATGTGAGTGTCGTTCTCATATCGAACGCATTCGCGTTTAGGTTAAATAGTTTTAGTATATTTTAATGTGAATTTAAGTATAGTAAAGTTCGTTCTAAGCAATTCTAGTTTCCTTTCGAACCCTCCGTCTGCAGCTTTCGTAATTTACGCATAAACACGAGGAAACAAACACAAACAAACGCTTACGCATAAAGTTTTGCTTTTATAGTAGGTACTCATCATCCTCATTCAAGCGTTCTTCATTCCACAGCTGGATACTGGTATTTTATACTGACATCTTTCTCGGTCCTGTGCCAATCGAATCCAGGTTTGACCCGTGATAAAGACAATGTCGACCCGTCTTGCAGCTGGACGTCCTCTTTATGGTGCTAGTGTCATACATATTGATTAGCTCGGGGCTTAGTCCATAGTGAGCTAGCTCACAAGCCGTGGGTTCTACTATACCTAGAGCTAAATATTTGCGTGATTAAAACAGATGGTTGTTTTTTTTTTTTTTTCACTTTAATAGAATAGAATAGAATAGAATATTATTTATTGTCATGGAAGTAACATTCACATATATAATTACAAAAATTAAGTACATAGTATGAACGCCACTACACAGACTCGTCACATTACAATTAAATTTTATTTGATGTACTTACAAAATATGTTTGTACTTAGACCTGTTGAAATAAGTAGGTACTCTGTTATATTTTCTTAACTCAATCTCTCACTCACTCACTCAAACTCTTTTCTTAACTTAATTCAATCTAATCTAATAATAATAAAAAGAATATATATATATATATATATATATATATATATATATATATATATATATATATATATATATATATATATATATATATATATATATATATATATATATATATATATATATATATATTAGATTAGATTTTTATTCTACGTCAAAGAAAATATCACAAAAAATATACAAATACGACAAAAACAATAATATCATAGTGCATATACTACCTATGTAGTATATCTATTTCAGCCTACCTACCTTTAACGTAAGAAAGCGACAATATCACCATTAAGTAAATCATCACAATTACAACAAATAGGTTTACACTTGACCGCCATCTCGCCTGATGTTAAGCGACGATGCGGTCTACGATGGAGCGTGTTTACCTAGAAGAAACCGATTCACTCTCGATATATTTGTACCTAATACAAAATGGTGTTTCAGGGTGGTGTTTTTATGTACTCATGGTAAGCATAAATTTAAAATTGCAAACATGTTATATCAGCTACAGGGCGCTCATAGTACAAGTAGTGCATTGTTTGGAACTAGACAGTGTTTTGTTAAAAAGTGGGCTTTTATTAACCAACTGAACCAATACAATCCAGTAAAAAATTGCCATTTCGTACTTAACTGTGGGTCTTCCTTGAGAAAGTACTTCCGGTCTCAAAAGTAAGCCCATACTTACATAAATTACTTGTACTTGTTGAAAATAATAACATGCTATTTTGTAAATATTTACTTCCAATTTATTATTATTTTTAAATGTAATTTTGGCAAAGTTTACAATTTCTGGTGTTGCTGCAGCTCAGTTTACGATGGACGTTTAAGCTAAAAACGTGAAATGTCCAGTATAACCTGACACCTTAACTCTTTGCTATCCTGCGCGACCGTAAATAAAGTTTACTTCTCTTTTGTTTGTGTTTTGCTAATAGGTCTTTGTAAATACACTGCTGGGTGGAAATGTGATTTAAATGAATAAACTTATGTAATTGTTTTGCACTTAACGCGTTATAATATATGTATTTTTTTAAACTGATGGCCAATAAATATTATATGTAACATACGAGTGCAATAAAAACTAATATCTACTCATTTAAGTATTAGAAATTAAGTTACAATTAGGGTAACTGGAAACCTTGCAATATGTAACCCTTAACAACACAGTAACACGCAGCTGTTGGAACATGAAGAGTCCAAATAATTGGCACTTCACTGCGCTCGTCAACTAGACATATTTATGTATATTAAGAAGTTTTATCTCTATACCCTGTAATTTCACAGGGGAACATTGCCCTTCAAACCAGAACACATATAGTATAGAGATACAGATAGTAGTACCTAGTAGTTTTACCCGCGTCGCTGTCTTTCCCTTAAAGTTCTTGCAATAAAATGTACTCTCAGTAAAATTCCAGACGAAATCCTATCTAGATACCAAATATTATTATATTTCTATTTAGTAGTCTGTCCATTATGTAGCAACATACATACATACAAGCGTCCGCTATTATATTAAAAGTACTCCATATGGAAAATAACGATTATTTTCGAGAACTGAACGTAACGCGTGCGAGCGTGCGACAATCCTAACCCAATTCCATCCGTGTCACGACACAAAAGATCGCGTATCTGTCTGTGTGAATGAGCCCATGTCCCTGATAAGGGTCTCTCTACCTTGTCTCGTGAAATGTTACCTTTGTGTTAGCTGCTTTATGGTTAAACAGGATTCTAGCGAACCAAATTGTAGTAAGATACCTTGTGATGTGAACTTACAGACTGTTTTGTTTGGACTTGTATCGGTCGATCTGGTCATACGTTGCGACCTGATATAGGGACAAACATCATTGATATATTAGTTATTAGGTATTAACACTGATATGATAAACTTATTGGAACGAAGTTCCTTATTGCGCGTTGTGAAAGGGGGCTAGACGGAAAAAATTCTTACGAAAAGTTGTCACGACACTTTTAGCTATTGTAAGCTGTGCGGCGTCGCATGTTTCTCTGTCTGTCTCTCTCTTTCTCTTATAGAAAGCAAGCCAGATATTTTCATTTCTATTTCGCATTGAACAGTGTGGTGTCGCGACGATTATTTTTGTTGAGTGTATACAGGTTTTTGTTAATAATAAAAAATAATAATAATCATAATTCCTTCACTAATTAATCGAAAGGAACTTCGTTCCATCCGGGTGTCCCTTGACACCTCTCAAGTTTTTTTAATTTTAACCCTTCACGTGTCAACTATCGTTGCTTAAGCGCTTTCTATTGGAAGACGGATTGTAACATGTATACGTATTACTACGTTATAATGTTGGTACTAGCCTGTTCAGAATTTCAATTACGCAAAATTTACCGCTTACGTAATATACATAAAGCTTCATTTGGCGTAAAAAAAATTACGGATGGCACCGCACCATTTCTAAATCCTTCGACGCCATTTTGCCCCATAATGAAGAACGTTTCTTTTTGAACAGAAAATGTGAAAACAGTTTGTATTTTATTATAATCTACTCGTACAAAAAATACAGCGGTGAATGTTCTAAAGTTAATAGACCGTAGGCCCGTGAACAAAATTTATGGGTCATCTGATACAGCAGGAGACTTATGTAGGATGATAGAAGGGTATAAAGTAATAAGATTGAGCACTATGCCGTCACTTATAAGCTGTCCGAGTGCAGTTGAAGAGGGGGGGTTCTAAACCTCGATCGTTTCTCGTTATCATATGATTTTTGTACGGCGTTACGGAATAATAGATTAGAAGAGGTATTGAAACTATACAAATTATAAATTTAAAAATTCTTATTGTTAGTTTGTGAAAAAATTCATGATTTTCCGACGATTTACAGAGTAAGTTTGGTCATTTTATTATGTTCGGCTTTGGTTCCATACAGTTTCATTACCTTTTCTAATACATTATTTCGCAATGCGGTACAAAAATCATGCGACAAGGAGAAATGATCGAGGTTTAGAACCCCCCCTCTTCAACTGCACTCAGTTGGACAGCTTACAAGTGACGGCATAGTGCTCAATCTTATTACTTTCTACCCTTCTATCATCCTACATAGGTCTCCTGCTGTATCAGATGACCCATAAATTTTGTTCACGGGCCTGCAGTCTATAATATTTTATGTGTGTTGTGTTCTTTTATTAGTGAAAAAGCGTAAAAACATTGAAATCCTGTGAAATCCAAAATTTTTTACAACGTTAAACTGGCAGTGTCCCGCGGGCGTGTTTCTTTTCTCATGTGCTGGCAATTCCAGGCGATTATTTTGTTATATTACGAAGCAAGGCGCACGTTGAACACGTATTTAGAAAATCATTTGCGTTGCAAGCCCGTGCGCGATTGGAGGACGCTTCCTTGGTATTGAACACGGGCTTGGAAAGAAAAGAATTAGCTTAACAACCCCTGTGCTTCTACTGTACACGGGAAAGTAAATACGCGTGCCGAGGTATTCCTCGTGTAGTTCCCATTCCTGGCATTTTCAAATTAAAAAAAAAAGATTTAACCTCCAAATAAAAACCGCATAAAATTAGGCCATCCGTTTGAGCTTTACGGTGCCACAGACAGACACACACGCATACAGACAGACATCGACGTCAAACTTATACACCCTTTTTTTTGACCGAGGGTTAAAAACACTCAGAAGTGAAGATGGGGTTCGGTATACCTTGCGTTTGTAAAATCTCACGTTCTCTCAACCAGCCACCTCTGCTATCATGTGACACTGTTTACTATTTATTTGTCTGAAGATAGTGCAGGTCGGTAAGGCGCGGCGCAAACAGGTTTGTTTGTTTAGGGTCGCCGCTAGGACGATGTCACGGGGCGCACTTGTGTTTGTGTTTTATGATTAATTGCCTACTTTTTGATGAGGATTCTACTTGACTAACGATAGATGTAAATATAATTAAAAAATTAGATGTATTAAATTAGATGTAATTAAGTGGAAACGTTATTTAAAAGATAGAGGCGAAATAACAATTTTTTTTTTTTTAACTATAATAGGTTTGCACTTGATCACCATGTCGCCTGATGTTAAGCGATGATGAGATCTACGATGGAGCGTGCTTACCTAGAAGAAACCGATTCACTCTCGATTTGAATACACCAAGATTGTAACCATCAGGGAAAACCCACTCAGGCAACGCATTCCACAACCTAGACGTTCTTATCACAAACGTGGAGTCAAACCTCTTCGTTCGCGTTTTTGGAACATCACACATGAAACGAAGTCGCCCTTTTGTGGAACGAGAAGTCCGATAGAAGAAAGGGCAAGATGGTATTAGATCATGCAGATCAGTTGCACACTCTCCGAAGTGTATCCGATAAAAAACCGATAAGCTAGCGATTTTGCGGCGATGATCAAGACTTTGAAGTCTTTTACGCACAAGAGTGTCATTGCCTATGAGTCTTTTGGCACGTCTCTCAATAGATTCCAGAGTCCCCAGCTGATACTTAGCCGATCCATCCCAATACTGAACTACAGTGTGAATCACATTACGCTATATACCTGACTATAATAGTTGTTGCGTTTATAAGTGGACATTTGGTTTGACTTTCTTTGTTGTATTGTGTATTACATTTTTTTTTTCCTATTTGTTTGACATTTATTTCGTTGTTATTTATTGATATTGCTCTCCCAGTTTGACATTTAATTATTTTGATATTGTTGTTAGTATTGTTTTGACATCAAGTTACTTGTTATTTATTGATTTGGTTATTCTTATTGTTTTTATTATTTAACAGAGTTGTTATTTATTATGTATAGATAGATAGATAGAAACACTTTATTGTTCACAACACAAAAACAAAAATATATATGTATATTTATTATTATTAGTTTGATTTTTGTTTCGTTTCTCCTCAATTTATCGATATTTATTTTTGTTCATAAATTAATAAAAGCTGGATGATTTTTAATACTATCTTACATTTGAATGTATAGTTTTGTACATCTTTAGTTAAGGAATATTTTAATGAATGTAATTTATGGCTTGTCGTGCATGTTGGTATGTCTGTGAGTGCGACAAGTAGTTAATGAATAAATAAATAAATACTACTTACACTGAGTAAGCACTTTTGGTTTATCCATAGACCAATAATAAAGGTCTAAAGATAATCAAAAAGGTTGTAAAAAGACAAAACTGTTACGTCGTGTTATTTGGTAATCAAAACTCAGAGTTTGAAATTTTCTGCCCGAAGATGACAAAGACTCTGTAGTCTTGGCCACCTTTAGGCAGGAAATTTCTAGCAAAAAGCAATAAACAGCGCACTAAATGTTTCCAGTGCCAGAACTCGGAGCCTTTTTTTGCAAGGAGAGAGTCAAAGCCATTATCCACTACGTTGACCCAGGATGGGTTGGTGCGGATGACACAAACATGACCTCAAGAGGTTTTGACACATGCTGATTTCTTCTTACATTCTCCGTTTTTAAGTTAGTGACTTTTTGAGTTAGTATTAGAGTCTTCGAGAAGGCAGTGGTGCTCGTTAGATTTGAACCAGGGGCTCTTGGCTAAACCAGCCGTTACTTTTAACGGTATATGTATCAAATTAGGTAAAACTGAGACGGAAACAAAATCCTTACATCGTGGTCTTTGGTACGAGTAACCAAGCCAAACAATCTTGATCATCTTTAAGCCAAAGATTGTAGAACTCAAGATTCGCCCTGAATATCTTAACATTGGTAACAAACTGCGTATGTGACATCTCTATCTAAGACACCTCTGTCTCTGTCTAAGACATCTATATCACTCTCGCTGTAATTAATAATTGGTTTTATTCTTTCTCTACCACACTGATGCTAGCCATTTTAAAATTTTAAGGGGTATGTAATTAGAAAATATTTTAAATTCAGTATTTACGCACGATATGTAATTCCATTAGATTAACTTGATTTTCTAGAATTATTAGAACACTTTTTGAACGCACAGGAAGATATAATCTTTTATATTCATGTTCAAAATGATCCAAATCAGTGATAGGTAAAAACGTCCGGTGTCCCCCGCTTCCTACAACCGACTAGAGTGATCTCACTCTTCCCAACGATAACATGATTCCATCACTCTGAAGTTTAGAAGGGCTACTAATCTTGAGTTCTACAATCTATGCTTTAAGCAGTGTAGATATCAAAATACAAGAAGAATGATGATGATCACTTTATTCTTTTCATAAATTCGATTCACATACAGCTAGTTTATCTTGAAATAACTCCCACTTAACTGCACATAGTAGGTATTATCCTTTGTCAACTATCCTTTGTAAGGCAAAGTTAAGCTCGTAGCAAACCCAACAAATTGTCTACGATATTCCGTAGCGACGCAGCACTTTGTAGACATCCGTAGACAGGTTCATGGTACCAAACAATTTGACGCTCTTTGTAAATTTTCTTTTCAAGTTGCTTATGAATTTTATTTCTTAATACGTTCCAATAACGTTAAATTTCCTATTTATTTTAACTTAGTACTGCGTCACGATTTTAAATTCCAATGTCAATTAACTTGATTCGAGCTAAACGAGGTAGATGCTAATACAATTGTTAAAATTGGACCAGATTTTAAGATTAGTTCGTTTAGTAAAAACAAAAGTATAAACACTCTTCAGTGCTATTTTGCAATAATTACTGCAGAAGCATTATTTAAACAATAATAGTCAGCTGAAAAATTACATATGAAATAAATAATATAGTTAAAGTTAACGAAACCTGATGTCATTTCTTTTGATTCAATTTGCCCCGCTACTTACCAGCCAGCCCTTCTACCTCCTAACTAAATTGGGTTTGACATTGCTATAGCTGTCTCTTTCGTTTCAAGCTAAAACAAAAGAGGGCAATATCAAAGGTAAGAAGACAGTTTTAGACGGTAGACCCCCAAGTCTGCGGCTCCGTCTAGTTTTCAGCATGCATTAAATACCTACCCTAAATTAGCTGCTCTTGGAATAATTGTTATAATATATATAGACATATAATCAGTGCATCCTCACTCGCTCAAGGTCGCGCGGTTTTAGCCTACAGCTAGACCGTTCCTCGCACGGAACAAGTGCCAGGCGGTTTTCGAACGCACGTCTGAGCGCTCGCGCAATGTTTCCCGCGCAAAATTACGTCGCCATATATTGTGCTGTATATGGATGCACGAGTCAAAAAACAAATAATTATAATTTTTTCCTAGTTGTACAAAATATACCATTATTTTTTATATTCTTCTGCTAACCGTACAAAAAGTACGGGACATTATAAAATAGCTTGTAATCGAAGCTGGTTGTATGTATTAGTGTAGGTAAGTACATTAAAATATGTTACATATTTATCAAACAACATTTAGACGATCAAGTAGAATAAAAACAGTCAAAGTACGAGTATACTTTTATTGTTTTAATTTCAATGTGTCCGACCTTATGTTACGGCCTCTTCTAGCTGTCTTATGCGTTACGAAGTAAATAACTAAAATATATAATCTGAGCTACAATGCTGACTACCTACGTAACGATTTAACGAGGTTAATTTAATTTTTTATTAGATAATATGTCGACAACCCTTTCGATGCGCATCATTCCGCGCCAAACAGCGACAGAGTTACGCGTTAGAAGAGAGCGCAAATGTTTAGGTTAAAAATTGCGATAGGCATTGAGCGCTAATGCGAGCTGAATTGCACTTTGTTGCGTCCCAGCAAGAGTCGCTATTTATATAAAAAATTTCGCTAAGTGAGGGTTCTGTAGTAATATCTATTCTGTGATATAATGGCGTACAACAGTTTACATATACAGTTATACGGGTGTAAGCAATGTCAAAAACAACTTAATTGGGGAGGAAAATTAATTATTCCTTCTGTAGCCATCTAACGCGCACTTTGCGTAATTGTATAATTTTAATATGAAACTA
Source organism: Ectropis grisescens (assembly GCA_017562165.1). Lineage (NCBI taxonomy): Eukaryota > Metazoa > Arthropoda > Insecta > Lepidoptera > Geometridae > Ectropis > Ectropis grisescens. Next base: position 29,549,662 of record CM029781.1, on the reverse strand, counting down.
GTAGTGCCCTGATATTTTATCACATGGTTTCGTTATTTTTTGCGATAAAAGTAGCTTATGTGACTACGAGTATTATTCATACTATGAGCAAAAGACCCGTGTTTCAAATCTTAACATAGCCTGCTAAGCTATTTCAACAACAATGGAAATTCCTGTATTCGTGATTATAAAACGTAATTTAGATTGGTATTTTGACCAATTTCAATTACAGTAGAACCTCGATAAGTTAAAGTCCAACAATATTTAATGTTACAAACAAAATAATAATTATTGGAAATATATAATAATAATTGGAAACAAAAAATATTTAAAGTTATAGAGGTTTTAAGTAATTAAGGGTTTTGATTTTGGGCTCTGATGGGAAGAGAACATATTATTTTTTGAAGTTAATAGAGGTTTTTAAGTTATTGAGGTTCTACTTTATATGTAATTAGGTTTATATTATATTGATAATTAGGTTTAATATCCTACATTCGTAGGATAATAAACCTAATTATCTATATGATATAAATTAATTAAATATAATTTTCTATTTCGCTATTAGTGTCATTAAAGAGTATATCTATATAGGTAAAGTGATAATGATACGACCAAGTGAAGACATTTTGGGTACGTCACGATTTCTAGTTTTTCTCAAGAAAAATATCCATTTAACAAAATCCGAAACTGCAGTATTTTTTTTAAATTTAAGCAACCGTAAAATCAACTACAATTTGAAACGGTCCTCGCGACGTAATATATTATGAACCTTATTTTACACACAATATTTGCGCCGGCACTCCGATTCATAGCGTACGTGCGCCGATTTTGATGTTAAAGGCGAGTGCACATCAAAATATTTATTAGATGCATTTTTATATAAAATACTAGCAGTATCTCGCAGTCAAAGAGTTTACATATACTACGTATAAAGTTGGCACCGAAGAAAGAGGAAGACAGTTGGCGCAAACGCTCCGCTTGATACACCGGCGGGTAATATAGTACCCAAAAACTTGGTTCATGACGACAACAAACAAACTTATATTTGCGTTTTGGGTTTTGGCGGGAAAAAATTTTTTTCGTATTTTTATTTAGGATGGTAAACCAATAAATTTGTGTTTGATGGCGTCTACTTGAACCGGTCTTTATTTTGATATAACCCACATTAAAATTAGAGTTCATTTACACAGAAAAATCGTAAAATTAATAAAAACAAAAATCTAAATTTTTGGCGGGAAAATGGTCCCGACGTATGGAAAAAATAAAAAAAATATAATTTGTGCAATCGAATACAGTTTTTTTGGTGTTTCAAGTTTGTTATTTCGTATATAACACACATTTAACCCATAAAACCCACTGTCCCTTATAAATTATTGAAATAATAGTTGTTGGACCACTTGAGAAATCGCGAATTTTTTTACTCAAGTGTCAAAAATGTTAGTTTACAATTTAAGTACATTAATTATAAATAAATGATACCGCTAGAAGCGTCTTGAAACGCTCTTGAGAGTAAATGGCTCAAACGGGTAAAAGTAAGGCGCCACTTCATATGCCGAAACATAAACACCGCACTTATGTAACCTGACACCCGTTTTCCCGCCAAATTTGTAAACGCGAAAAACGGCCAGTGTATCAAGCGGATACCGAAGACACGGGTAGCATCTTTCTTGCCTTGTCGCTTTTGTGGAAGTGTCATATTTTTGTCGCCGCACATCACTCTGTGGCCATAGAAAGTATGCACGTCATCTACTTACAATAGAGAGAAAGAAACCGTGTGGAAAATCTATAGTGTATATAAGTGTAGTATATGTAAACTCTTTGCCAGCAGTTTCATCAGCATTATTCTCGTTTCCATTATTTTTACGTAAATAGTAATCTATGAGATATTCTGAACTACAATCCAGGTTTTTAATTTTAACGGGATCTGTACATATATTCGACCGTGATTGAGCAAGAAACATCCAATTTAAATCTGGAAAGTTGGATGTGAAACAGATGTTTATTACTCATTAACATCATAAGAATCTCACGGATCAATCTAAAATTGAGAACTTAGATATATTGTGGTCTGAAGTAAAAGATGTTTTTTTAAGTTTCTTAGGTATAGAACACATTTCAATCCTACTAATATCATAAGCGTGAAAGTTTGTAAGAACTAAGAATGTATGGATGAATAAATGTATTTTTACAACTCTTTTACGCAAAAACTACTGAAGAATTTTTTATCAAATTTTGTAAATAGATAACGATCTAGAATAATACATAAGCTATTTTATAACCCAAGAAAACAACGCAATCAGGAACTACGAGGGGAAACCACAGGGTACAGCTAGTTTCTAATGATTATTTTCTTACGGTGGACAAACTTGGTGGTTAAATAAAGCACATGTATATTGCACAAAGATGCATTTTTTTTTTACTTTTATAGGTTTACTCTTGACCGCCATCTCGCCTGATGTTAAGCGACGATGCGGACTACGATGGAGCGTGTTTGCGTGTTTACCTAGAAGAAACCGGTACACTCTGATTCGATTTGAGTTTATTGAGTTTATTGAGCACGGCGGTTTGTTAGTAATCAAAGAAAAGTAAAAACTTAAAGGTAACTTAATGACACAAACTAATAGGATGACTCTTACATCGCATACTTACTTCAGCCTCTTGTTGCTTGTGGCGTCCTCCGCACCAGATGCCGGTGCCAAATTGAACGGCTTAGATGATTGGAAGTTACAGCTCTAACGCAAAAGAAAACAAAATTTTTGTTTAACATATTTTTTTCTACTAGCAGTGTCTAGTTCCCGTCCCCGTATATTCCCGGTATAAACCTATGTTTTCTTCCAAATATAATCTATCTATCTTGCAAATTCCAGCCTGATCCATTCAGACGTTTTGACATGATTAGCAACAAACATCCAAATAGTAGGATTGAAAACGTAATATCAATATTTACTTTTGTTATTGATTTAAATCTATGACGTATATAAAGAATAAATCGTCAATTTAATTAATTGAAGCGACTTCACTAATAAATCGCGTACAACAAAGTTATGTAATCCCGATAGGCTGGCAATGTTATCAGGTTTAGATCAGTGATGCGTGGGAGCGTTACATAGAATTAGCTACCTAAAGGCACGTTTCCAATATATGCGACGATTAAATGGTAATTTTGTATGCATAATGTGGTTGGTTTTACTAATCTTAAATGGCTTGTGACGTTCCGTATTAAAATAAGTTATGTAGATTATTGAGTTACTTTACCTGTGGTTCTTTTAAGTGACTTCTCATGTTTATTTTTAACCCCCGACCAAAAAAGGGGTGTTATATGTTTGACGTCGATGTCTGTCTGTGTGTCTGTCTGGGTATGGGTGTCTGTTGTCGAACTGTAGTGCTCAAACGGAAAGGGCGATTTCGATGCGGGTTTTTTTTATATCCGTGCAGATGTTTGGTTAATATCGCCTATAGGTATGTTTGGTTAATATCGATTCAAGGTCATCTTGGATTGATATTAACTCCTCCTCATCCACAATAAACAAAGCCACCACAAAATGGCGGACAAAACATTTCTTCACAACCTATCTCAATACGGGTTTTAAATACTATACACTATAAAAAATCACATGACCGCCACTACAAAATGGCGAATTATACTATTTTTTCACTCCTACCTCAATATGGATATCAAACGAAAGGGCTTTGACTAGTAGTAGAATACTTTGCACTATGACAAATTTCAAATCCAAGATGGCCGCTACCACAACATGGCAAAATACATTTATTTTTTCACAACTCCCTTAATATGGGTATCAAATGAAAGGGATTGACTAGTAGAATGTTGTACACATCACAAATCTGAGGCATTCGGGGGTACTCAAAATTTTTTATTTTGGTCTTGTTAAGAAAAGGATTTAAGTTGCCCGTCACGCATAGATATAAGATGAGTTATATTAAATTAGAGAGTTATATTCCGTTTCCTTTATTTTCACTAGATAAAAACTAACCAATGCGTTATTTCAGACAACCATCTACGTCCCAAATTTCAACCAAATTTATACACCCGTTTTGACGTAGTTAAGCTACATAATAAATATATCGGAAGTTTTGCATTTATAATATTAATAAGATTCAATATTCGTTGGTACTGCAAAACTAACTACTGGAATACTCTAACTGAAAATAGGTAGGTATGTGTTTCTCCGTAAGTGCATACAACCTGGTCGCCCTTAAATGAAGAGTAACGGTCTTGGCAGTGTTGGACGGCCTCCCACTAGATGGACTAGATGACCTCACAAAGATTGCTGGGACCCGCTGGTTGCAGGTTGCGCAGGACCGTGTGTTGTAGAAATCTAGGGGGAGGCCTATGTTCAGCAGTGGAGGTCTTGCGGCTGATGATGATGAACGGTATTGGCAAACTTGCCACATCCTAGGCCGCGGTATTGCTTAACATGCTGCAGTCTGCGCAAACAATAGCCTATACTGTTTTAAAAGACGTGGTCTCAAACATCAGAATTTTACCTTAACACAGAATTAACTACCTAACTTAAAGCTTATAGGCCTTGAAGGATATTATCAAGGTTAAACGGTTTTAGAGATAACGAGGCTGCGAATATCGATTTCAGTTTTGTTATAGATAAGACTGATACTTAATTCCTGTGTTTCGTTATTTATTTTTACCACAGGTAAATCCAAATTAATGGTTAGGTGGTAGAATGATAGGCAAAACTGTGAGAAAATTTAATTTATTCATGATTTCATTTTGAGAAGTTTTCAGCTATCAGCGTCTTGGAATTCTGTCATTAAAACATATTATTTTTATGTACCGCGGAGTGAGCTTGGAAAAGCATGTTAACATGGCTATTGTTGTGTAAGCGTAGTAATTATTTATTGGTGTGTGGATGGAAATCTCTTCATTTCTCAGTTAATCGCAGTTTCTTCAGTCTTCTTGCGATCACGACCGTTGTAAAGCTGCTGTAACATCGGGAAGGAATTAAATAATAATTTAGATCATACTTAAGTCTTGTGTAAACTGTGAGATGCGTTGCATTGCAAATCTAAACGATCCCTGTAACTGTAACACCAAAACCCGATTTTCTGTTACTTTAAAAGCTGGCGCGCACTTAGTCGTCGAAGATGATTGAGTAATTCGACGAGCATGGGAATTTTTCAATTTTCAGATTCGATTCAGTACATTTTTTTGGGAATGCAACAGAATTGAAGCGAGAGCAATTTCAAAACCAAGATCGTTTTGGTTTGGTGATAGATCCTCGCTTGCGTTCTCGGTTTGTTTCGCGGCGCGAATACGTTGCAGGTACGTTCAGTGCGTGCGCAATATTCACATTAACAGCACAATTGGTAAGATTCTTAGCAGAATCCACCAGGGTAAGTACTACATCTTTGTATTTTTTTCTACCGCCAAGCAGTAATGCGCAAACATCGTTGTGTTCCGGTTTGAAATCCAATGTTTCCAGAGAAATTATAGGGCATAGAAATAAATCATCTTGTCTTACACACACATCTAGTTTTACAGACGAATAAAAGTATCATTGAAGTATCTCAGTGCAACGAGCGTAGTGCGGAGTTAGGTAATGATTTGGACTCTTCATCTTCCAATAGCTGCGTGACGCTTTACTATTATTATGGGCAAGCGTGTTACTTGCCATCAGGTACGTCATTTTATATTATAAAAAAAAATTGCAGCACACAATTTTCACTCGATAATAGCTTTGCTACAACTTAGCACAACATCGTATAATTCAAGTAATTTTGTAACATAAATTTGCTAGTGTGCAAGTAGTCTTAAATATAATGAACTCAAAAGAGAGCGGACATTTATTGCTTCTGAAGCATTTTATTTATAGTAAAGTGGATCTAAAGGCTGCTTTACGTCAATTTATTACGTATAAAAGCATTCTCACTTATTTAAGCTTGAAAAGAAGTTGTTATCATACTCGTAGAAATTGTTTGAAAGTGTGAAGTCTTTACATCTTTTAATTTGACTACGTGCTTTCAGTTACGAGTGTAGCTTTCAAAGACAAGTTGCATCGCTTTTATTGCGTTTTTAGGGTTTCGTAGCCAAATGGCAAAATACGGGACCCTTATAAATTCGTCATGGCTGTCTGTCTGTCTGTGCGTCCGTATGTCACACACAAGCACTTTGGACCTACTTTTGGCCTTGTCCTTGACGTTGTCTTACCAAACAACACAGGGTTAAGGTCTATACGCTTCTCAGCAAGACTATTGACCTATTCACTCTTCGTTTTTCTGCAGTTTTCCTTAGGATTTTAAGAACAGAAACAAACCCTTTTACAAACTGCCATTATAATACACTCCTTTTCCCGGGATAAAACATAATATAGCTATGTATTATTCTAGACCACTATCTATCGACTAAATTTCACCCAAATCCCTCAAAGTCAAAGTCAAAGTACTTTATTCATAAATATACAATTTACACGTCAATTAATAAAAAATATAAACAAAAGAAAGATCATACAAATTGTATACATTTTCAAAGTTTGAAACGACTACTTTACTGTATTACAATAATTATTGTCATGTATTACAATATAACTGTCAAGCATTATACGAGTATAATATCTTTATTGCAATTGTACTAGCCTATGTCAAATTTATTTACTTACATTTTTACGGGAACTTTGCCATCACTATCTAAAAATTCGCTGTAACTATAAAAGTTTGATCGATAAGCTAGCACTTTAATCTGTTTTTGAAGGTGCGGAAACTTGGGGCCGATATAACTATTTTGGGAAAAGTGTTATAAACTTCCGGTCCCAAAATGTGAGTTAACTTCTGTGACCTCATGAGAGAGTGTGGTATAACATCCAGCTTGTCGGCGTTGCGCATGTTGCGAGAATGTCTCTCTTTTCGCGTGTTGTACGATTCTAGATTATTTTTGACATACACAGCCACTTGATAGATCAAGATAGCAGGTAAAGTAAGTATACCAAGCTCCTTGAAATATGTTCTGATGGATGTACATTGCGATACGCCAACAATGGCACGTACGGCACGTTTTTGGGCGCGGAACGCACGCCCTTAGTCGGCAGCGCGCGCGTATAGCTCGGCGCCGTATTGTAACCGTGAATGCACTGTGGCGAAGTAACATGCACGTGATACTTCCGTAGACACCACTCGGGATACTCGTCTTAGCGCAAAGCACGCACTGCTAACTTTAGTACACATCTTGTCGATGTGATGTTCCCACGTCATGCTGCGATACCTATTAGTATTTTATCAGTAGTATTTTCGCGAAAGAGTAAGAAACATACATACATCCATACATTGTTTATAACTTTCGGGTTTAACAGCCAACGGAATTGTTTTAAATTTTAAGATGTACACGTAAATATGCAAAGAAAGCAAATAGGTACAAAATGATTGCAACTTTGAAAAGACTTCATTTTGAGTAGACACACTGAGATATCGAACATAATTTTACATAAAACATACATAATTACCCTTCAAACAAAAAAAAACTCAAAATCGGTTTATCTATTTGGGAGCTACGATGCCACAGACACATACAGAAATAGAAAGAGACAGAGGAACGCATTAAATCCACAACGCCACGTTGTTTCTACGTTTGTTTCAGGGGTTAAAATAGAATTAATAATAGTGAAACAAGATGACATAACACATTCAACAAATTTGTCCAAAATTAGCATTTAGAAAGGCTTCCTCTAATGCAAATTAATTCTACTTAGCGGCCGTAATTTTCAGGTTACCACAGTTGTTCCTGTAATTAATATAATGGTACTATAATATATTTCTTCCGACCCGCAGGGCTGGCCCTCGTAAATTTTTGACTATTAATTTTGATATTGGGCTCAATTTCTTAATACGCTGCAAATTGGGGGTCAGCTTTGGGCGTTTTCGATGGATGATTTGTTGCTTTTGTTTTGGTCGTTATTGTTTGTTTGGGCAATTATAAACGCGATGTTTATTGCGGGGAAGTCCGGTATTAAAATTGAATGTTTGTTCGTGCCAAAATTGCGGAGTGAAATTGGATTTATAGTTTTATATTTCAAAAAATGAGCAGATTTTTTCAAATCAATTTATTGTATTGCTTTTAATAGGAAGAATGGCAAATAAACATGTAACCTACCATTGGTAAGAGGTATCCAACGTTTATTGAGACCTAAAAGATCATCGATGTATTGTTTTGTTTGATTACGAGTAAACATAGTTTTGGGTGTATTTTTAAATTCTTTTGAATAATAAAGATTTTGTATTAATTTTTAGTAAATAACACAAAGATGGATTACCACCTTACATTACCCAGGAAATAGTTGTGTAGCCGTATATTGTACGTAGTTTATAGCCTTAAGACCCGATTCACAACTATTGTGCGATTGTCGAATCAAATTCTACTTTTCTTGTTTTTAAAGTGCAAATGATTTCCTGGCAGCACTGATTGTAACGGTAAAGAAACTGGCAGGAGTTAAAAAGCACATTTTCGAGCACATGTGTCATCCAACAACCAGAACTTAGTACATATGTACCCAGCGTGTTAGATTAAATTCCTGATTTTCTCCTAGATAGTAAACTATACAAATCCATTATATTTATAATGAATCGATCGACTCTACATGAAATAAATTATGGAGGTATTGTTATACCCAATTAGGGTCATTATGGAAAACTATTGCGTGTTTTATTATTGTACCATAATGTTACCAAAAAATTATTGAGTACAGAGTTTTGAATGCTCGAAATCGAATCAGTAGGAACGTAAAAAACGCTGCTTATGCTTTTTCATTCGACTTTATATCATATCTCGTCTCTAAGACACACCTTGCTAAGCTAAGGCACGCGCTTTTCTCCGTGACAGCCCTACTAAGTGCCTCCACTCGCCGAGTACCGCGGCCTGGCACGCTACGCCGGCATCCGTCATAATTCCGCGACTCACGCCCAAATGCTTACATAAAACATTGCATTTTTAACGTTAATCTAGATATATTTCACTATATTCACAGTCCACCAAGATTTATCGCTAAAACAACGCGTTTCATAAAAGTCGTTTAATACCTGCAAATTTTTGCCTTGCAGGCAAAACCTTGTGAATGATTTTGCCAATACCATAATCTTTATAGATTTCGGTGTTCTATTAAAATATTTGCTAAATTATAAGATTTTATTTTCTGAGGCGTTTGAAACTTTTTTTTTACAGATAATAATAATAATTTGTTCAGGAATTTAGTTGACAAATTTGTGAAGCATAACATTTTTTAAGGTAATTTATACACTTAAGGTAATTTATACACTTAAGGTAATTTATACACTTAAGGTAATTTATTATAGCTGTATCATACACTAAGAACTTAGTTTAATATGTACGGTAAGTAGCTATACCCTAAGAAGTTTTTAGAGACTGTGTAAGATAAGTAGCAGAAGTAGCTACACTGTACCGTATCTGTACGATACACTTAAATCTTTTAAGTGTACAGAGTAAGGTACGAGTAAATATAGGTAAGTAGTTGTACTGTGCAATTATTTACTGCCATATTACATGAGTTTTATTTTTGTTTCCACCATATCAAAAAACAAGCCTTACGCTGAGTTTTGTTTTTAAGTTGATTTAATATCACAAGTTTGTATACTGTAATAATTTTACATTTACAGTTATGATGGCGTTATCCTAATAGCACAAGCTTAGTTTTAAATGAACTCAAAGAATAGCGTCATACTAATTTTTTTAATAAAGATTGACTAGACGAGCATGACAAGTGCCTAATAGTAAGCAACATACCTGCCACATAACAGCACAACAACACGCAGCTATTATAAAATGAGAGTCCAAAATTTACCAACACTGCACTGCGCTCGTCACCCAGAGATAGATGTTATATCACTAAGCGTTGTAAGTTCTCTGGAAACATTGTCCTTCAAACCGAAACACAGTAACATTTCCAATGCTTTATATATGCATCTCTCTTATTTTGCCATCTGCCTCGGTCCTATGCTAATCGAGTCAAAGTTGAACCCGCAATATGGAGCCTACTAAAATTATTATTTTTAACTATACCCAAAGATCCCCTTAACACGTCATACATAACACAGAACAAAATTCTCATTTCAACCATGCTTCCCACATTAAACCGCAGTTAATGAGATTATAATTCCCTTCGGCCAACTCTGGCGAAATGCAAATGTCCGTGAAATCTCCAAAAGTGCCGTTCGGAAATTAAAGCGGATGCAACCGGGTTCTACGTGCCCTGTCGCGGTTCCGGCCCGGACCGTGATCGGACGAGCCTGCAGAGGATTATTTAATTTTTAATTTGGATAGTTTCGTCGGGCTTGTGCGGAAACAGCAGGGAGTATTGAAGAGATTTCAATGCCCTGTCATTTCGCAGATAGAATACAAAACACTGTATTGGTATCACGAAACTTACAACAGACGAATCATTAAATTTATAGTAAACTAGCTGATCCGGCAAACGTTGTTTTGCCATACTTATAAATAATTTCCTAATATAATAAGGGTTGATTGTAGAAGGGTGAAAATTGAGGATTGTATGTATTTTTGTATGTTGTATCATAAAAAAATAGAAATTAAAAATTTTGTCTGAAAAATAAAAAATAAAAATTTTGGGGTGGACTACCCCTAACATTTAACATAGATGTTGGCCGATTCTTATAGATACCGGATAACCGGTCAAGCCGTTTCGGAGGAGTATGGCAACGAAAACTGTGACACGAGAATTTTATATATTAGATAATTTATTTTCGAATAAGATGTTTATATTCATGATTCACAATTGGCCGAGCTATTGCGGAACATTAAATGATAAACAACCAAATTGAGAATTAACCGACTTCAAAAAAAAGAGGATGATTTCACAACAGACATGCAATCTTTGACGTTTAAAATACATATTACTAGGATAAGAAGCTGGTTACGCACACAAAATGTTCACTATTAGGACTATATTATTGTAATGGGCTAGCGTCTGCTAGCGACTTTGTCTGCGTGGTATTAAGATAATGGCTATTCCTTAAGAAATCCCAATTTGTTGAATTTTTAAATGTTGTTGAGCAAAAAAACATCCATACTATTGCTTTTATAAAATTAGTACGTATTTATGAATAAATGAATTATTACCTATTATAAAATGTCATTTTAAACATGTGCAGTCGCCAAAAAATACTTTGTATAATATTGAAAATTATTCAATTTGCCATTGTAAATATAGACAGACAGACATAATTTGTTACACCGTTAACTGAACCACATTTCAATTACATTAAAATACCCATTACAGAAAAGTTGCAGTATCGTAGTCTTGTTCAAAAGTAAACTTTATAGCTTAGGAATTAAGGTCGAACCTTAAAGTTTACAGTAAACGAATCCAGTCCCGTCTTTTGAAGATCATTTTCTTCATTTATTTTGTCGTTCACGTGCTCTGCGCTTTAGTATAGAAGAAAAAATGCAGTAAAAATATTGACCTCGGAATAATATTTAATTTTGAATCGGCTTTTATCAAAGGGGAGGTTCTTAAGACTTTTAGACAGGGATTTTGCTGTGCAACTGAACTGAAAATAAAAGTGGTCAAGTGTGAGTCGGACTCGCCTTTGAAGGCTTTCGTAGCAGCAAGTAACATAATATAAAAGTTCTTGTAGTTCGTTGTTACTTTAACCAGTGTTTTGTAGTGAATTAATGACGTATTAAAATAAAACTACTTGCTAGATCTCATTCAAACCAATTTTCGTTGACAGTTTACATGGTAATGTACATTATACCTTTCTTATTTTTGTAATTCTCTTATTTTAGAAGTTAAATGACACTTTGCACATTTTACCACTTTGGAAGAGTCTCTCGCGCAAACTAAACAGTTTAGAAAAAAAATTAGCAACCTCAATATCATTTTTAAAAACCTATCTATAAATAACCCAAACGTATGGTTTTGATGGAAATTTTTAGGAATTTCAGTTCTAAGTATGGGACACCCCCAAAATGTATTGTTTTTTCTTGTTTTTTATTGTATGAAAATCTTAGTGCGGTTCACAGAATACATCTACTTACCTAGTTTCAATAGTATAGCTCTTATAGTTTCGGGGAAAAGTGGCTGTGATATACGGACGGACAGACAAACAGACATGACGAATCTATAAGGATCCCGTATTTTGCCATTTAGCTACGGAACCCTAAAAATGAGAGATTAAAAATATAAATATGACGAAACTGACGCGTAAAAACTGTCCGTTACTAGTGGTTGCTGTCTTTATTTTTCTGATAATAACACCATAACAATTCTTAAATTAACTAATACTCCTATTTTATTTTTGTAAATTGTGTTGCTACAATGTTATCCGTAGGAACCTTGTTCCTGTCTGGTGTCCCACAACATCATATTTTTTTTGGAATATTGGTACGAGTATCGACACCACATTTTTTAATAGGTACTATTTTACGCTATTGATTCACCAATTAAGAATCAGTGTGCATGATTCTTTTTTGTTTGTTATACCATATTTTTTTAAAGGTATAATACAAATGTTATCGAAATTATGTGATCTAATAACAGCACTATATACCCTGTACGAGAAAGTATGTACTTCTTTTTACAGAAGACTAGCGTGGAGTCATAAATCTTCGTTAAAGTCTTTAGAAAGAACATCCGCCATGAAACTATTTCACTTTTTCAAGTAACGCGCGGCTCGGTAGAAAAATGTCAAGGTTCAAACCTACCTAATTAGTTTCATCCACCAACTCGCATTAAACCAGCCTGATAGATTATGGTCTTGATTCTCTGCTTTCGAGGGAAAGTCCAGAGTTTTAGCAGTGGGCTTATGGTATTAGATTATGCAGATCACTAGCACAATCTCCGAAAAGTATCCGATAAACCTGCAACTTTGTGGCGATTATATTTCTAAAACCGTAAGCTTGAGTGTGATATTTCTATAACCGTACAGCTCACCGTACAAATTAATACGTGACGTAAAAAACTGTTTACCCCTTTTTACGAAAATGACATGAACAGAGAAGTATGCCTACGCTTATAGATATAATATGAGGAGAATTTGTATGTTACATAAATATGAAACCACAAGATTTAGCGTCATACTCGTATTTTATAAATTTACAGCTTACCATTTTCTGGAACTTAAAGCTTCTGATATTAAGTTTAGCTGTGACTTCACTTTTGGTTCATTTGAAAGGTGAAAACACTCAAGCTATCTCTAAAGGCAGGTTCTAACCTACAGGGTGCGACTCTAAAGCAACCGTTTTTTAATTAGTTAATTATAATCACTTCATTGCGTGCTTCTGAGAGATTAAAATTAAACATCTTTAGGCAGAATGCGGGATAATTAATGTTATTAATATTGTGCCGTTGGTTTTACGGAACTCCCTTTAATCATAAGATTGGAGAGGAAATTCTTAAACCCTTTGGGTTACGTAACGTAATGAGATAAACAGCAAGTTTGGTTGGACGTTTTTAGATTGAGATTTAGTACTTAATAGGTTTAGATTAATAATAAATAGGTTTAGATTTTTATTGCACTTTAAACTTAAAGTCATAGAGGCTGCTGACAGAAGTGAAAAGTTGTTATAACTTAGAATTCGATTATTACACACCACTATTGTTTCACAATACAATAGTGGGTCGTGAGGGTCGTGGGCTCGATTTCCACCCACTGCAGATATTTGTTTGATGAATTCAAATATTTGTCCCGTGTCTGGGTGTTTCTATGTATAATAAGTATATGTATATTTAAAACTATGCAAGTATTATAACAGCTATCTGGCCGCCATAGCTTTGATTAGTTTGGGGTCCGATGGTGTTGTGTGTGAATTGTCCACCAATACTTATTATTGTTATTCAGTTATTTATTGATCTTCTTAATTTATAAGTTTTTTTACAATACATATAGAAAATAAACGTTATAAAAAACTTAAAAAACAGGGTCCCGCCAGCAGCGGGGCAGGGCCTAAGCTACCGGTGGTTAGGGCTGCAGATTAAAGGAACCTGTCCTGAAGTCCTGATGCAGCATTATTTATTATTTTACGTCACGTCTATAGCTACAGATCATACTTCTATTACGTATATCAGTGACGTGATTTTACAAAATCTCAACCATCAAAAAAGCGTTTAATATGTGCGTTCCGCTATTAATAAAAGTGCTCACTTTAAACAGAATATAGAAAAGCCGTAAAAAGCAGCGATTGGCTTCCGCTAAGGAAAATTTCTTCCAGGCTACAGTGGGATGAAAAAAGAGATATGAATTTAGGAAGACGGGGAGTAATTGAAATTCAACAGATACTCATGCTTGTGTAACACTTACATATTGGTACTTGTACCAATTTTTATTATTATTATACTGATTTTGTTTGGGATTTTAACGACATCAATTTTCCTTTTCTAAATCTTCTTTGTTTTTGATATCGGTTATCTATCTAAGTAATGTACTTATAATCGTAAAATTGTAAATATTGTAAGTTTAAAATAAAACGCGTTAGATTACAATCGTTAGATTTGTTTATGATCTAACGTCGTAATGATGTAAGCTAACTCAGAACTCAACTCAGAAAGTGAAACAAAGATAGCTTAAACCATTCTGTATTACATCAGTATTTAAGCTAATTTACCATTCTGTTTAACATCGGTATTTTTACTTATATCTATCTATAATTCATTTTAACATCCATCTTTTCTTTTTAGCTATCTTTTTTTCTGACATCCCTGATCTGTCTCCCAAACGAATTCCACATTTATTTCTTGTAAGCCAACAACTCAGAAAGTGCTTAAAGATAGATTAAACCATTCTGTATTACATCAGTATTTAAACTAATTAATCATTCTGTTTAACATCGGTATTTAAACTTATATATATCTAAAATTCATTTTAATATCCATCTTTTTTTCCATCTATCTTTTTTCTGTAATCACAGATCTGACGGCATTAACAATTTTACCTATGTATTATATATACTAGCGGCTCGTTCCTTCTTCACTCTAATGTTGTCATAATTATGAGATCTAACTATGATTAAAATCGGTTAAGTAGTTTAGGAGTCCATCAAGGGCAAACAACGTGACTCGTAATTTATGTAAATATGATGAACATTCGAAATTATCGACTATAATATAAAGTTTTGTTTTTACTTTATCAAATTTAACACAAGGAGCAACCGAAACTTTTCTATTTGCAACGCACGAAATTCACAACAAAAACATCTATGGAATGAACAAACAAAAATATTGGAGCAGCCTGTGTAAACTGAAGCCGGAAAGGCAAGAAAATATCTAAATTGAATCGGAATTGAGAGAATTTTCTTGTGTGCAGCGTTTTTGTGATTGTGTGACAGTCGTGTGTGTGCATAATATGTACATTGTATCCATGAGTAGTATGAGTGTGTGTAGATATCCCTGTGTGTCGATCAGTGAATGTTTATTCTTATATCCGGTTATTTGCTCTAAGGCTTGATGCAGGATTATTGTTGTGTTTGTGTTCCTTTCTCTTTGTAGTATTACTGATAAAAATTGGGACAAGAAATTCTAGTAGGTAAGTAGATAATAGATATAAATTTACAATTTTACACACAAACTTCTTCTTTATAATCTTAATGATCTAAAAATAGCTTTTAGACTGCAGGCCCGTGAATAAAATTGATGGGTCATATGAACCACCAGCCGATCTATCAAGGATGATAGAAGGGGTGTGAAATAATAATATTGAACACTATGTCGCCACTTGAAAGCTGAACAACTGAGTGCAGGTGAAGGAATGGGGAATGAACCTCTACGAGGTGCACCCTGGGCATCACGCAACAACTTGCCTCGGTGGCATCATGTTATGTGTCGGCGAATCTCCGCCGGGGCTGGGAATATCTACGTGCTCCTCTCTCCCTTAAACAGTGTATGTAGAATGATTGGAATCTTTGAGAAGGACCTCTTGCTATTATTTTAGCCAAGATACTCGACAGTAGGAGGCCATGTAAGAGAAGCTTAAGTTGTTGAAGCCCCCTTTTCCTCCATCGAGGCAGAAATGGACACGAGAGCGAGCCTGAAGCACGCTCAGGCTTGTATCCCGTCTCCACTGGAAGGCCTCGTTGCAAATCTCGATAATTTTTCCTTGTCACATGATTTTTGTACGGCATTGCGGAATAACTAGCTGAACTTCTAAACGGCTCGGTTAAAAATCTAAAAAACAGTTATATTATAATATTATGTTAATGTTTATCCCGATAAAATAACGGGAACGAAAACTATGCGAGTAAAACCTCGAAACTCTACTAGCATCCATATAAATATTTACTACTAGCTGTACCCTGCCATGTTTCGCTGTGGCACATTGTGATGCAAAAATTAGATAAAACCAATCCTTGATGCAGATTATTTATCATTCTAAAATTTCACCTCGATCGGTGCAGAACTTGTTGAGTTTTTGAAGCGTAGGTACACAAACCAACATAAAATTTTTGTATATAGAGATAAAGAGATCAGTAACGGTGTCGCCAGTTCAATTGTATTTTCCCATCGCGAGATATGCCAAATCCGCAACAAGTTTTCTCTTCTAAAAATCTTCAAAATGTTATTTTATTTACTAACCTCGCTAAGCGCATTATAACTTGGAACTAACCTTCATTAAGCGGCAGACGAGAGTTTGCAGGAACTTTTAACGATGCAGTGTACACCGCCATTTGCGGTGGGATCTGCAGGCGGTGCGCCGGCTTTGCCTTGTTATGAACGACTGGGCTTATATTTCGAGCTAGTGCTTTCAAATCAGTAACGATCTTGTTGCAGTTTAATTTTTAAACTAGCGAACGAAATTCGAATGCATCAACATCATTTACAATCTTGTTATACTTTAATTTGAAATCTGGCGTTTATTTGGCCCAACGCATAAGCATTTCCATTCAGCGTGGTAATGACGCCAGCATGCTGAGTACGCTTCTGATTGGCAGATCGAACATCTTGATTATCTGTAGACCTACAAACAGTGGTCTATGGATAATTCAGGTTTGTTTAGTGTAAGTAGTTAGGTAGGTTTGTAGTGTAGTGTAGTTCTCATTGTATTTTGGTTTTGTTAATAAAGGCACGGCCCAATAAAAAAAAAATTTGGACTAGTGGTCGCCAAGTCGTCGAAATAATGCCATAAAACAACATTAATCTATTCTCAATCGGATCACAAACTTTAACAGTGAACAAAGGAGTATAAGCGTGTGTCAAATTACATGGTAGCGTGTTCAATGATTTCTTAGAGACTACAGGCCTGTGTACAAAACTAATGGGTAATTTGAACCACCAGGAGACCTATGTAGAAAGATATAAGAGTACAAATAATCACATTCAGCAACATGCCGTTACTTGTAAGCTATCCAACTGAGTGCAGCTGAAGGAATGGGGAATGAACCTCTACGTGGTGCACCCTGGGCATCACGCAACAACTTGCCTCGGCGTCATCATGTTATATGATGGCGAATCTCCGCCGGGGCTGGGAATATCTACAAGCGCTTCTCTTCCCTTAAACCCTTAAACAGTGTATGAAGGGGTTGGGGAGAATGATTGGAAGCCTTGAGAAGGACCTTTTGCTATCATTTTAGCCAAGTTACTCGAACGTAGGGGCCGTGTGAGTAAGAGAAGCTTAAGTTGTTGAAGCCCTATTACCTCCACCAAGGCAGAAATGGACACGCGGGCGAGCCTGAAGCACGCTCAGGCTCGCATTCCGTCTCCACTGGAAGGCATGGGGCGTCATGTGGTGGCATCCAGGTCAAGGTCGTTGGTAAATACGAAAATAGTTCGAGCTACTCTGACTCCAGGCCATGCCGGAGAATCCTATTGGGGTTTTAGTCGATCGGTCACCAATGTTAGTTGTATCGAGCTCGACAAACCTGCCGTGTCCCTACACGGTGGAAAGTGTGTCAATGATTTTCTACCATACAAAAATGGGGCTTAATCGTAAAACATAGTTTATTTCACAACAATTTAATTGATTACAAAATTTTCAGTTCCGAGCCTGCTCTATTTTTCAAGAACAACCGTGCATAAAGTAAAAATTCTTAGGTTAAAAATCCCGAGACTTGAAACAGAAGACCATAAAGAAAAATATCTGAAGCCAAATTGAAAGCGGCCGTCTCATAATATCCATAACCTCGGCATAAAATTTTAATACAAGCTTGTAACCAATACATATCAAGTTTTGGGGTGACCCTCCGGCGAAATGATGCCCTACGGTTCGATAAACTCAATTTATTTTTAGTGTAACCGATATCGATAGAGCTTCAGTAATTTTGGAACATAGAAAGCAAAATTTATGTTCCATGCCCGAACGGGCGGAATGCGAATTGTTTGAATGTATATGGAATTTGTTGACGATAAAATAAATGTTTTTGTATAATTTTGTGATTTAGTAAATTTGCCATAAAATTTACTTTAGTGGTTTTATTTGGTAGTTAGAGTTGTTATTGATGTGTAGGGTTAGCCAGAAATGGTCTTTCTTTGCAAGCTTATTAATGGCAACCTGATTTATAGGAAGTTGTAGTAATGGGACTCTTTGCAAAGTCCGCCTGGAGAAGTAGCACACGTTTGGGAGCTATTTTACAGCAGTAGTAATGTGCAGTCATCATTGTGTTTCCGGTTTGAAAGGCAATATTTTTAATGAAATTATAGAATTATACAAAGATAAAATCTTATGCCTGTAGATGACGAGCGCAGTGCAATGCTACGTAATGAATTGGTAGGTAATTATAATACGTAATTAGTTTAGTAGTGTGCAAGGTTAGGAAACCTTCTCGTGCATCGTGGTGATCAGTGGATAGCTTCCCAATCCCTGGTGAGTTCTTGTTGACTAATTTGTGCCTGGGTGTTTTCTATGTATAATAAGTACTATAAGCATTTAAATATATATACATATATACGAGTATGATATCAGCTATCTTGCTGCCATATTACAAGCTTTGCTTAATTTGAGTTCAGATGGTGTTGTGTGTGAAATAACCACCAATATTTATTTTATTTATAAATATTAATCCCTGTCGTGGTAGGAACTTCTATCCACACTTCTCACTCTTTAATCAGTGCATTACCTATATTGTCTCTACAATTATGAGGGTGTTTTGTAAAGTCCGCCTGGGAAGTACCACACCTTTGTCAGTTATTCTGTCGCTAAGCAATACTGTGCAACCATTACTGTGATCCATTATCCAGAGAAATTATTGGGCTAGTAGATAAAACGCCTTATTTCTCTGGCTGATGAGCACAGTACTGTGCTTGTTAGCGACTTGGACTCATAATGTTTCAATAGCTGCGTGCAACTGTACTGTTATAGGCAGGCATCTTGCTTACCATCAGGCACATGTCCTGCTCGTCATGTCTCTCTTAATTTTAAACAAAATTATAGGTAGGGATGGAACTTGAAAGATTTGGGAACGTTTCTTGTTCGATATTCTTATCTGGGCAAGTATCAGTTTTAAGTACTCCCAAAAGGACGCTCATAAAGTGTAGGTCTTTAGACCCGACATGGAACCGATCACCGTGGTTTTGCGCCCCAAGCCTACAGCTATGAGCCCAGAAGTGGGTTTCCCGACGCAGCCCATGTCGACCTAAGCGAAATGGTATTTGCAAGAAGGAGTGTTGTACAACAAAGTGCTGTTTTCCAAACACTTCCGCCTTGGCTTTGCTTGTATGTTGTTTCGCCATGCTTTTGTTGTCGTATGACGGTAGACCAGGGAAAAAAGGAATACCAGTATATCGTTGCGTAGCTCTTCCTATTCCCTTCAATCGGATGGTGGTATTTGACGTGACCAAACATCTAACCAGTCTCGTCGTTTGCGAAAGAATGAGAAAGCGTCCCCATGTTTCCGCCATCTATAGCAAAGGTGGGACCACGGACATTTACCATTCGTAAATTCATTTTTCTCTACGTATAAAATCGAACTAGTAGTTTCGGAGAAAAATGGCAACATGGATTTGCACAAACATCATCTTACCGTCTCTCGCGTTTCGTCGTAGGTGTAGGAGCACGTACGTGTACGTGCCAGATATAGTTGTAGGAGCACATACGGTACGTGACTGATGTAGTACATAAGTGGAGGACAGCGGAGAGCGAGCTAGTCTCTCGCCCCGCGTAACTTGTACAGAAGATCAATATAATCAGCAGTTTATACAGTGACGTGGTTTCATTTCCATCTCCAGTACCAGCAACACCTACAGTGGTGACCCCGACGTGATCTGTTCCCGACGTGATTCGAACTCGTGATCTCCTGTTCCCGACGTGATCCCAAACAGAGGGTCTACAGTGGTGACCCCAAACAGAAATTGAACAGAAAATTGAACAGTGAAGATTTGGAATATTTTTTTGGTGTTGCTGCGTAATTTTTGTATACTTCCGACAATGTTTCCGCAAACGACGTCAGTAAGTGTGCAAGCGGGTCAGCAAGGCAAGAATGATGAGCGGACACATTCCGATGATTTGACCCTGGCCGCTATAGGTGTGTCAACGAGACTTCCTGATTTTTGGGTTGACATGCCGCGGTTATGGTTTGCCCAGTTTGAAGCTGTAATGACACCGCGGAAACAAGGAGATGAGACAAGATTTAACATCTCAAAATTGGGGAGAGACTCAATTCGACAGGTGAGTGACCTGTTGACAGCGCCGCCGGAAAACAACAAGTATACGGCGCTGAAGGACCGGCTGCTGCAAGTTTACGAGGAGAGTGCTGAGCGACAATTCCAGAAGCTCATGTCAGAGTTAGAACTGGGTTCGCAGAAGCCTACGCATCTGCTCCGGCGTATGAGAGAGTTGGGACGAATAGCGCAGGTTTCGGAGCAGACGATAAAAAGCTATTAATTAATAGGCTATCCAGGATGCCAGCCTCCGTCAGAGCGATCATTGCGGTGTGTCAAGACCAGGCGCTGGTCAGTTTGGCAAGTGTGGTGGACAAGATCGTAGAGAACACCTCCGCCTACGATATTGCTGCTGTATTCGGGAGCATCGAGAATGAAGGCCAGATGAAGAAACTCGCTTTAGAAGTGGCCTCATTACGCACCGAGGATCAAGGCCGAGAGCGCGGAAGAAGCAGGAGCCGGCAGAGGTGGAACGGGAACAGGTCTGGTTTGTGGAAGAGAAGAGCTCCAGGGGATCCAGATTGGCTATGCAGGTTCCATTTCCGGTTCAAGGAAAATACTACGCGTTGCGAGCAGTCATGTGCGTGAAACTAGGAGCGGTTGCAGAAATATAAAATGGCAATGAATATAGGAAAATGTATCTTTGAGAAAAGTTAAATAGATTTTTTAGGTTACGAGGTCTCGGAAAATGGATTAAGTCCTTTACCTGATAAAGTCAAGGTTATTCAGGACTATCCAAAACCGAAGACGGTAGAGCGGTTACGCAGGTTTTTGGGTATGTTAAAGTTTTGTAGAGCGCCCATAGCAAACGCTGCACAAGTGCAAGAAATCTTAGATAAGTATTTACACGGTGCAAAAAAGGATAAGAGTAGAATAGTATGGACTGAAGAGGCAATTAGAGCATTTTAAAGGAGTAAGGAAAACTTACAAAATGCTGCCACGTATCGCACCCGAGTCCAGGGGCAGAGTTAGCTCTTATGGCAGACGCGTCAGGCGTGGTATTGCAACCCACGGAATTCCAGAAAAGTACTGTACATACGACAAGGAACTTTTGGCGATTTATTCGGGTATAATTTATTTTTGAGATTTGAGTGAAGGTAGAGAGAGATTTTGCGGTTTATACAGACCACAAACCACTCATATATATGTGTTAGAAAATAAAGTTGAATAAGGAAGTACCGAGACGTGCCCCACAGTTATTGTTTATTAGTGAATTTGCAAGTGATATACGTCACGTAATGGGAGCACATATGCTGATACATCGCTGATGCATTGTCACGCGTAGAATCGACCATATTTACATCCGCGTTCCAAGATACGGAAATGGCAGAATTGTAAAAAATGCCAGTTCGCTTTAAACAATAGGTCGAGCTAGAACGCTGAGTGAGCAAAATGGTTCGAAGTCAATGTGCCAAGGTTAGCTGGAAACATATGTTCATGTGACAGGTTTATCGTAATTGTATAATGTAAACAAGTTGTGATTTAATAATGTTTTTTTTGGATTGTTGTAATTATGTTTTTCTCCTTTTTTTTTAAGAAGGGGGTGTATGTAGGAGCACGTACGTGTACGTGCCAGATATAGTTGTAGGAGCACATACGGTACGTGACTGATGTAGTACATAAGTGGAGGACAGCGGAGAGCGAGCTAGTCTCTCGCCCCGCGTCACTTGTACAGAAGATCAATATAATCAGCAGTTTATACAGTGACGTGGTTTCATTTCCATCTCCAGTACCAGCAACTCCTACATAGGTAAAAACAAATCTAGTGTATTGAACTATCAAGGTAGCTTAAAAGAATATTCTACGTTTTATTTTTCGACCAGTCTTGTCTGTAAGTCCTTTCAGCGATTCCTATTCCACGCTTAGGAGTGTTATTGTACTGTAATTCGAATCCAGTGCATTCAAATGTATTCGAAACTCGCGCTAGCACGTAACGTCGCCCGTCCCCTTTAGAATGTAGATTAGTTTCGTGAAGGAATAACGTTAGTGCTCTCAAGGGGGCGACTAGATACCTAGTCGCACAGTTGTGGCTTTCAAGCTGCTTTCTAATATTTTCAGTTTACGTTGGGAATTTTCGAGAATATCCGTGCGATATTTATTAATAACATTCCAATTAAGGGTGTATTTGTATTGCCACAAACTTTCAATGTTTTTTAGTGCAGACAAACTTTGCTAAGAAATTTTGTACGAACAACTCTCTCATGTCTTCAATTTGATTCTGCCTATAATTATAATTATGCCGCTATTATTCTTGCATTACAACATAAAACACTAGTAACATCAAACAAATATTTCTAGAAACGAAACACGTAGTGAAGTTAAAATAACCTTAAAGTTGTCTAAGACAACCATTAGAAACTAGAAACTATGAATAAGTAACGTTTGATTTAAAATGAAAAGTCTTGATCATTTGTTTATTCGCTGTCTCTTTTCAACTACCTTACGTTGTCGAGTTAATTATCAACCACACTGAACACGTGGTGGAAATCGTCAAGTAATGCATAATAATGGGATTCCGCCTATTTGTCGAAGTACGGACGAATTGGTTTTAATAATTAACAGGATCGAGTGAATCAAGCGATCACAACGCGCTCCAAACTACAAATCACTATAGAAACGTGTGGTGTGAGTAACAGGAGATAGAAAAGTTCACTAAAACCGGTGGTGGCCTAGTTTCGAGAACATTCTATTTCACGCTTGCGAAAAAAAGATTGTTTTCAAATTTAAGAAAGACTCACAATAAATCTATTTTGTTATGTTAACCAACTATTCAAAATAAAAAATAATCTTGATAGATATACTCTGAATTGTACTTACACTTACTACTATTATGAATGTGAAAGTTTAGATGGTTAAAATATGTTTAGATGTTTGTTGCACTATTACGTCGGAATATCTGAACGGTTCAGATTATAGTTCAAAAAAATACACAGACTCCTTTCTTCACGTGAAAATGACGGAAACTGCTCCCGCAAGACCGTGGGGCAGTGCAAGTTTGAATAAACAAAATTAACAGAAAATAAAAGAAAACTAACCAAAATAATGTAATTAATTTTATTGTTCCCTTCAGTTCACATTCTAATTAAAATAAAACAAATATAATCAAAATAGATATATGTTATGTCGGAGAACACATTGTTCACGCCAAAAACAACCCCTAGCGACACCTAGTTTCTTTCTAGTGTACTTTAACGAAATTTCCTTCATTATGTAGCACAGCAAATATCGCGTCATCATCAGCCAATGACATCACAGCTACATGACGTGATATATTTTTTAACCAATAAAACCCACAATCTTTGTATTAGACACGTATTCAATAAAATTCTAGCCATCAATTCACACACAAGCTGGTTTTTATTTTATTTTCCAAAATTATTAAAAACTTATATTCCACAAGATAATAATATATAAAAGCGCATACACACAATTATTTTCTTAACCGACTATCCACCACCATTGCACGACACTGAAGGGAGTGGTGACGTTCGGATACACCACAATATGATTTTGGTCCACGTGATATTGTAGAGTCTTTTTTAATGCTTAAACGGCTTTATTTTGTGAAAACTATAGTGTACAAAGGTGGTGGTACAAAAGAGGTGAAGTTTCAATTTGTAGACCACATTATTTCGATTCGAAGTCTCCGCTTCCCACTTGTACCTTAGGACATTGAACCCAAACCGTCGTCCAGCCATACATCAAGCACACAGACACAGTGGTCCATTTAATGAATAGCCGGCGAGTCCGGCCGGCAACGGGAATCTGCCTTGATTTAAACCCGTGACGAATTTATTATAAGCCCAAATTTATGCGCAATTCATCTGATTGATAAATGCCCGAACATTTGCATTTTTATTCCAAAAATCGAGAGACAAGGAAATTTCATTAAAAATATCAATGCTCAATTTTACTTACAAATTTTCGGTGTTTGATTCGGGATCTATTATTGAAATTCTGTTATTTTGTACGGTGCTAGAGAGATTGCATGTTTTACAAAATTTTGGTTTGACGAAATTTAGTTTGAATACCTATACCACGATGTACCCTGAACGCTTCGCTGTGGCAGATTATGGTTGTAAAGATAATGAATATATACAAAAAGCAATGTTTGAAGCGCGAAGTTACATTTTATATCGAGCAACTTGAGCAAAGTAAATATTTTTTTTAAATTTATTACATACAATCTACAATCAAAATCATCGTCAAACAATGCCAAACGGGCAGCCATCGCGCGCGTGCACTCTCCTTGAAAAAGACCGCCGAACGCGGCCGAAACTCGAGTCGGATTGACCGACCGTATACCTATACGTGAGTGTCCCGTTATCTAATTAAATACTATCTACAAAGTTTTGAATTCAATCTTGAGTTAGATTGAACTTACCTGTTTTGTCAACTAGAACAAAATTAAAAATTTTGATTAACCACCGACTACCTCGGATTTATTATCTGTACAACATTCTACTAATCAAGACCTTTCTTTTGATACCCATATTAAGGGAGTTGTGAAAAAAGAAATGTATTTCGCTATATTGTGGTAGCAGCCGTCTTGGATTTGAAAATTGTCATAGTGCAAAGTATTCTACTAGTCAAGCCCTTTCATTTGATACCCATATTGTGGTAGTAGTGAAAAGAATAATATAATTCACCATTTGTGGTGGCCGCCATCTTAGATTTGAAATTTGTTTTAGTGTATAGTATTTTACTAGTCAAGCCCTTTCATTTGATACCCATATTGAGGTAGGTTGTGAAGGAATATTTTGTCCGCCATTTTGTGGAGGCAGCCATCTTGAATCGATATTAACCAAACATAGCTAAGAACATCCGCATGGATATTAACTTTCAAATAAAAAACCACATCGAAATCGGCCCATCCGTTTAAGCTCTACGGTGCCACAGACAGACACACACAGAGACAGACAGACAGACAGACAGAAATTTTAGGAATGAAATTTTATGGGCGCCAGTTCGCACCGAGACCGAGACACGACGTGTCGCGAGACATGTGTCGCGGTCTCGACGCGAACTTGTACCTTATTAAAGAAGTAAATCTTTATCTTTAAAAATTAATAATAGGTATGCATTTGATCATGTTTGTGAAGATCTTGAGCGAAGTTGTTGTGCATGAGCCAAAAAAGTTTTCTGATTTGGTATGACCAATTTTCAACAGGTGGCAACGCCCGCAAGGTACTGCCATATAAAGTTGCTCAATCGTAGAAAACCGAATAAAACCAGATTTTTGCTTAAATTTCAAGATAGTTCAGTAACTAGTTATTCTCAAGACGGGTCAATTTCTCGGTTCCCATTCATATCAAGCCCGAGTTGGCTCGCAGCCACGTGCGATGATCAGAACTAACAAGAGTGCCTGGTTATCTATTCTTTTTTAGGATTTGGCAGAACCTGGCAACCCTCATTTAAAACCTTTGAACGATTTTGAGGATTAGAACGAATAGTTTGAACTGTATCTTAAGTGATGCCAGCTGGATGGCCAAAAACAAAATATATTTTATCTAAAAAAACTACTTAAGTACTTCAATTTAAAATTAAACTCAGATACTCAAACAAATTTCATAACAAGTCATCACTACGTAGTCTAAATAATTGAAAGGAAGTTTCAGTTTTTTGTTCATATTTTAAAAGATTTCTATTTAATTTATTTGGGGCTATTTCTGAACAATGATCTACCGAACAAAAAAATGAGTATCAAAATCGTTTCACAATTTTATTGGGTGAGCTATTGCATGGCATACATAAAAACACACACATGCAACCGAATTGAGAACTTCCTCATTATTCGAAGTCGTCTAAAACCAAAGAGTTTATATTTACTACGTATAAAATTAGATTTCCGCACGGTTCCTTTGTGTCAATCGTAAGCAGATAACTTGTATACTTTCTATGGCAACAGAGTAATGTGTCGCAACAAAAGTATGACACTTCCACAAGAGCGACAACGCAAGAAAGATGCTACACGTGCTTTCGGTGTAAAGCTTTTGTGCCAACTCCATACGTAGTTTATGTAAACTCTTCTAAAACACTTATTTAATGTTCCTGGAACATAGAACAAGTGTACTCGGGATCTTCTTTCATGCTGGGCCACATTAACGGGATATGCCATTAATTATCGCTGATGGAGCTCCTATACCTGCCGGCCGGCAGTGATACGATGACACTTTTTAGTTTCTTGTTAACTCTGTTACTGATCTGAATAGAATGGCCAGCGTCACTGGATGACACCACCATGTATCTTAATATTTTTGAATGAGGGGAGGATGATTGATATTAGAGGGTAGGAAAAGGGAACGGAAATGTTGCCTGACAAATTTTCCCAATAATGACCAAAACATCCCCACCGGCTTGACAGGCTTAAAGCCTTCAAACCAGCATACACAATTTAAAGGTCACTTCAACGTACCTACGTATGTTTGATTAGCAGCTTAATTTAGTAAGGTATTAGAATATGTATTAAATGACATATTAATAAAGAAAGAACAATAAGTACATAACAATCATTAATTAATTAAATTTATAATAAAATTAGAGAGGTGGACTGTATAAAAAAAACAATTATTGTGTAAGTAAGGGATACCTTAACCTTAACCTTAACCACAGGTCTTCGATAGAGGCCAGATTTCGTCCGGACATTCACGACCCGAACTACTCCGTCGTTTCCAGGAAACGTTTGCTCAATCACCCCAAGAGGCCAATCCAAAGGAGAACTATTTGCTGATTCAAGAAGTACTATAGTGCCCCTTGTCAATGAGTCATTAGGTTTAGTCCATTTGGGTCGCGTTTGCAAAGTGTGGAGATATTCAATTTTCCATCTCTTCCAGAAAGATTGGACTAGGTGATCAACCATACGCTTTCTATGCTCCAATGTATGATCTGATATATCTTCCGCGGGATATGATTTGAGCGGGGTTAAAACCAAAAAACGCGCCGGCGTGAGTGCGGAGGGCTCTGACGGGTCGCTACTAAGAACCAATAGCGGGCGCGAGTTAAAGAGTTAGCAACGAAACGTACGAAACGAAACGTACGAAACGTTTCGTGCTTTGACATGACACATGACAGCATGTGTCTAAGATTGCGTCATTGAATATCACAGATTACATACCTCTTGAATATAAAACCTTTGCTAATCTAATTTTTTTCTAAATCTGTGTTGGTACAACCAATTTCCGACAGGTGGCGTAGCAGGTAGCTGAAGAGGTGTTTTGTTTGAAAGCGATATTCTCAGGAATGACTGAACCGATTTCAGTCATGCTTTCACCGTTGTATATGTACGAGATCCTGATGAGTACTATATAATATACCACGGGCAACGCCGGGGCGGACATCTAGTATAAAATAAAATGTAAAAGAAATTAAGCTTGTTCAGTGTTCACGTGAAACTAATAATATTCCGTGATTTCACTTGTGTAATTTCCGATACCGTAATTTTCCTGGGATAATAATTAGCCTATGTGTATTATATATATTTTATTATTATATATATACTGGGATAATAATTAACCTATTCCAGACTATCATCTATCTATTCACTAAATTTCATCTTGATCCCTCCAATAGTTTTTTCTCGCAAGAGTAACAATCGTCAATGTTTACATTTATAACATTAGTATGATTACTGAATAGTCATTTAGTAGATAATAGTTGCCTACTTTTTATTGCGGGAAAATAACGAAAACATGAACTTTGCCGGTAATACCGAGGGAGCCGGCCCATAACAACAGAGTGACACGCAGCTATTGGAGCATGAAGAGTCCAAGTCACCAAGCGCTGCACTGTGCTCGTCGCTCATAGAAATGAGGTGTTGATCTCTATGCCCTGTAATTTCACTGGAAACACTCTCCTTCAAACCGAAACATAGGAATGATTTCACGTTACAGCTTGGGAGTAGAATAACTGGCAAAAGTGTGGTATTATCTCAGGTGTATTCAGCAATGTATCTTTCCACTACAAAAATTACTTAATTGAAATACTTAACAAAAACAATCGAAGTACTGAATTCGAAAATTAATTTGTTTCATTTCCTGTTATTCCCATGTTAATCCAATCAACAGTTTTATGATTTATAACTAATAAAGAAACTAATTAAAAGTTACAAAACGCAAACATCTAAAAACTGAAGATATACAACTTGTTTTTCCATTTTACGAGTGTTCCTCGATTGTTCGCCCCAACAGCACAATTCATATTGTTTTTTCATCACGACCGTCTTCCCCGAGTTGATTTATAAATAAATAGGCGTCAGCCATTAAAAGGAAACAATTTGTCTTGGCAAATAACAAATTTAGTTGAATTCACAGTTGATAAAGTAGAGAATAATTCAACGCAAACTGAATTAATTGCCGAGAGATAAGGCAAGAGATAAATATTAGAAAGGCTTCTCTTTCGAATAGACTGTTTTCATAAAAGGACAAAAAAGAGCAAATGGAAGATCGCCATTGTGTCGAGGAGTTATTGTCGTTTGAAGGTCTGATTCTGCGTTTCGAAAATAGTGTTAGTTATAATAGAATCTATTCTATGAGTAATGTCTGCAAATTAAATAAATATGAATTAATTTTATCAATATTTGTTCGTACACGCTTCTTACTGATGATGACTTAATGTGCCTGATGGTAAGCAACATGCCTGCTCACAACAGCATACTGACACGCAGCTATTGGAACATGAAGATTCCAAATCATTATGTAGCACCGCACTGCGCTCGTCAACCGGGGATATAAGATGTTTTAGCTTTGTATATTTTTTTACAAACATTGCCCTTCAATACAGAACTCAGCATGTTTGCACACTACATGTCTGCTTGATGGCAGAATAACTGGAAAAGGTGTGGTAATTCCCCAGGCAGACTCTGTAAAGAGCCCTACCCCCTACAAAAGTATATTTAAATATGTATTTAGCAAATATTGCTCTCTACGGTATGCAAGATGCTTTGTTTGTGTTTAAGCCTCTGATGCACTCAAGATAAACAAAGGTAATTGCCGCATTGTAGACGTAAGACTCTTACAGAGAGTTTCAGAAAGTTCATCTCAAGGAATATCACACCTTCGGTACTAATTCAAAAGCCAAGTAGCAATGCGCAAACATCAATGTGTTCCGGTTTGAGGGATATTTCTTAAAAAAAAAACTTGGTAAAGAGATACATTATCTTTTATTTTTAAGTGACGAGCACAGTGCAATGCTGGACAATATTTATAATCTTTATGTTCTTCAATAGTTGTGTAGTACTATGCTGTTCGTTATATGTAGGCAGGTTGTTTACCATCAGACGCATGTTTTGCTCGTTCCGTTATATGATAAAAAAGTGTGTACCTATGTGTCCTTGTGTACGCAAACAATCAGTTGTACTTCTTTGATTTTAAGAAGTCTATTTCTATTGCGGCAACAAATTAATGCTTTTACTGCTCTAGTCCAAAGTTGGCTAAACAGTATAGATATAGACATAAGAGACACTTGAAGCCAACAGCAATAGGTGCGAATTTGGGTGTCAGTGTGTGCGGGTGTCGTCAAAATTTACTCTGAACCTCAGACCAACTAGTCTTAGAGGACGAGCCAAGTGAGACCCGTTTGAGTGTCAAATGAGATTAATTGTCAAAACTGGTCAACCGCGTTTTATTAAGAGTTTCATATATGTGTGCATGTTTAGTTTAGATGTGTAGCATTTGTCTTAGTACAATCAGAGATTTGTTGCTGTTATGTGAGTTCAAGTTCACAAATGTGTGAAATGTACGTAACCCCGTGCCCGCAAAAAATGTGAAAAAGTTTGTTAGGTTGTTGTTGTCTTGTGTCCTCTTATAGTAAATACTCAACGCTCTTAACAGACAATAGGGATGTTAACAATTTTTCGGAATTGCTTTTATTTTGAAAATTGACGCTTGTTCACCATAAAAAAATAATGTTTTATTTCAAAATGTTAGTATTTTCAAGTGAGTAAAATTAGACTAATTTTGAAATTTCCTGCTAAAATACTAACAACTGACATGATGACGTTACTAGTCGCAAAACATTGGTCGTGATTCATGACTGTATTTCGAGTTTACGTGTTTTCTTATTATGACTTGAATACAAACTATAACAAAAATGTAGAAAAGTAAACAGTTTAGTCAGTTTTTGTCAGCTTGTTTTGCGACTAGTGACGTAATTAGTCATGTTGGTTGGTGTCCAGTCACGTGACAATAGATTAAAAATATAGCATTTAAAATCATGTATACTAAATTCACTACGCAATATTAAATGATAGTAATATGATTTTCGATATTCTATTAATACAAACTATCATAAAATTAACATTAAACATTAATGTATGATTAGTGTTAACATCCCTATTTGTCAGCCAATTTCATCAGGTCGCTTTTTTGTTGTCGATGTGAGCGTGCGTCATTAAAAAATCATTAACATAATCACCAGGCACACTAAAATAAGTGTAACTTCAAAATAAATTGTATATAGCCTCCTCTCTTAGATAAAGAATAATAAAACGAGTATGTAAACTCTAATAATACTCGTATGTAGTCTTTGGCTCCTCTGCTCTGAAAACAAGGCTAAATTTTAGTTGAAAGATCGGAATCAGAAGCATTTAGTTTAATCCTTAGCTTTGCTACGAGGCTTCTGACTTTGTGCTCTCACGGGGCATCCAGTTGCATGTGTCGGTGGCTTGAACGGTTGCCAGAACGATTAGTGTCTAGTGTCGATACTGTTTTTTGAAAAAGATTGTTTTATTTTGAATAGTAAACTGTAGAATAAAACGATAAAACGAGGGACTTTGTCACATTTATTCTTTGTGTTTGGAACACAAGTGCAGATACATTGTTTGTTATTTTCAGTTATGTTTATGTATATGTGCTCCATAGTATATCGTATGTTTGCTTTTAGCGCAAGCGTATTAATATTTAAAACGGTTGATTTAATCATTGTAAAATACGCGAATTAAGGACCCTGTGGCATAGTGGGTAGAACTTCACACTTCTGAACTTCTGCGATTCACAATTGTGATTTAGGACGTAGGTTCGAATCTCGCCTGTACCTCCATGTATTTTTCATATAAACAAAGGGCTAGGGTACTTTAATATGGACTAGAGTTACATAACAGTAATAAACCTAATGGGTATTTTGAGCGTACTTAAAATTTTTGGGTGCATCAAATAATATAACACTAGTTAAACGCTCTATAGACGAGTCTTAAAATCAGAGGAAATGACGTAAAAGTGTAGTGGGGAGGACCCTACATCGCACTATATGATTGGTGGTTTATGGTGCAATGTAGGCTACGCCCCACTACTTTTACGTAATTTCCTCTGATTTTCGATTTGGGTTCGTGTGTAGAGGGTTTAACTACTAACTAATGTCGTTAGCTCTGAATTTGTGAGGTGCCGTCGCGTCGTAATTACGACGCGACGTATTGCTGGCCGAAAAACAGAAGAAACCCCATCATCACGTAAGTAACTTGATTTCTTTTATGGTTTCCTAATACTTTATTGACCGACTTCAAAAAAGGAGGAAATTTTTAATGTTTTCATGTATGAATGTTACGCGAAAGCTCCACCAATTGAGCATCAATTTTCACGATTCTTTTTTTATTTGGTAGATAGTTCAGAAGTGGCGCTATATAAGTTTTATCGAAATCTCTGTGGTGGTTTTTAAAATAATGATCGGAAAAGTAAAATTTACTTTCACATACCGCGATGACTTAGTAATGGCTTTTGAATTTTTTTTTTAATTAAAGTCGGTTTTTTTTTTTTCGGATAAAAAAAGTTACTCGTATTAAATTTTTGGGATCCTAAATTGTCGAACGTACCTAAACTTGGAACAAGCACATGTTTATTGTAATGTAATATTTCAGGTAACCTAGAGCTTTGCGCTATCTATACGTGGTTTAGTGACGCGAGTGACAACTCGTCGTGACAGTAGCTTACGTGACCCGACTCGGAGTGACACTCCGTCACGCCACGCACGATCCTCCGATATTGTTTACGCAAATGTCCCGCGCTGTTTGACACGACGATATTGTGTTTATTTTAGCGAGGTTCACGGAAACACCGAGGTGAAGAATGTTTGGGGAAATAAATAGCGATTGACTTTCTTGAATGGATGACATTTTTTGTCGATTTTCGGGGATTATTTTTGCAGAATACACAGAATATTGTGTTGATGACAGTGATCGAAAATCATTTGCGTGGTAAATTTAATTCAGCGATAGATTTGTACATTTTTTATTGAGTTTATTGAAATTTTGAGTTCAGTTACAATTGCAGTTATAATTGCAACGTATTCGTGCTGTCGAACAAAGAGCCTGGTTTTTTTTAAAGTATCCTAAATTTTACTCCTAATGACATCACCTAACTGACAGTGAAATTTCAAAATCATCAACAGGCAGACGACAAATTGTTGCCGGAAAATTGCTAGCCTATCGGTTTTTTATCGGATACACTCCGGAGAGTGTGCTTCTGATTTGCATGATCTAATACTACCTTGTTTTATTTTCAATGGGAATGCTCGCAGCTCGAGAAAGTGACATCGTTTCATGGCTGATGTACCAAAGACACGAACGAAGAGATTTGACTCTACTTTTGTGATAAGAACGTCTAGGCTGTGGAATACGTTGCCTAAGTAGGCTTTCTGCGATGATCACAATCTTTGTGTCTTCAAATCGAGAGTGAATCGTTTTTTTCTAGGTAAACACGCTCCATCGTAGACCGCATTGTCATTTAACATCAGGCAAGATGGTAGTCAAGTGTACACTTATAAAAGTTAAAAAAAAATGTTAAAAATGGTTACATGTATATGAGTACCACGCACGGGTACCACGTATACTTTCATGTGCATTTTGTGAATAGCTGTTAGGAATTATACGCAGACCTTTGCAACTTCGATGTAGATATAAATTTAAACTTTAATATAGGTGTATATATTAATTTACGTGGGCACACAATAGAACTAGCTGGTATCTCGAGGGAGGCATAGAATTAAACTGTAGAGCCGTCCGGTTCCATTCCGCCAGAGTAAAATACTGCCGAGCTGCGTTTCACGTTACGTGTTGGAATCTGAGCCACAAACTAGCGCATGTGATGAAAAACTAGAACTACCCTACTTCTATACTAGAAATGAGAAGATAATGCGGAAGTGGTGCGCTTTCAAACGATCCTAACTGTGGTACGCTCTAACTTTGTTTGAGCTTTATTAAACTACTGTTGCGGTTAGTTTTAGTATGAATCTTTTACATTAGACGAGAAATTGGGAACATATTCGTTGGTACACATTTTTGGGTAACTATGAAAAGTAGGCAGTCACTAATTATTTTCTGATATTTAATTGGATAACGGGACACTCACGTATATACGGTCGGTCAATCCGACTCGAGTTTCGGCCGCGTCCGGCGGCCTTTTTCAAGGCGAGTGCACACGCGCGGTGGCTGCCCGTTTGGCACTGACAAAAGGCCGCCGGACGCGGCCGAAACTCGAGTCGGGTTGACCGACCGTATATACGTGAGTGTCCCGTTATCCAATTAAATATGTGTAACAACCACGTTAATTTTAATACTAAAATTATTTTTTGACTGTGTGTGACTTTAAAAATTAAATTCACATACTCAACTCATTATAATTAAATTTGCGCGACTAAATAATTTTAGTTAACGAACTAAACACACTACTCCAGCGAGATAACGAGATTTCGGAATAAATAAAGATGTTTTTATTTTTACGTGTTTTGAACAACCGCTCAACACATTTCCATAAAATTCGTATGAAACTAACTCTGACCATGAATAACTGAACAAAAAAGTAATTATCAAATATCAAAATGTATTTGTACCCGCTTAATTAGAGGAGCTACTTATCACGTAACGTACTGATATTACAAATTGAATCAATAGGGATGTTAATACTAATCACAAATTAATATTAATTTTAACATACTTTTTATTCATAGAATATCGAAAACGACATTATTATAATTTAATATTACGTAGTAAATTTATTATAAACTAGCTGTACCCTGCCACGCTTCGCTGTGGCACATTGTGATGCAAAAATTAGATTAAAACAATCCGATCGGTGCAGAACTTTTTGTGTTATAGAAGCGTACACAAACCAACATAACATTTTTATTAATGTAAAGAAGATGGTTTTAAATGCTATATTTTTATCTGTTGTCACATGACTGGAAACACCAATAATATGATTTATTACGTCCTAGTCGCAAAACAAGCTGTCGAAAACTGACTAAACTGTTTACTTTTCTGCATTTGTATTATAGTTTGCAATCTTAGCGACGACGATTTTGATTGTTTACATTCAAGGTATTATAAGAAAACACATAAACTGGACATGCATTCATGAATCGCGACCAATGTTTTGTGACTAGTGACGTCATGTCAGTCGTTAGTGTTTTAGCGGGAAAATTCAAAATTAGTCTATTATTATATATTTTCTTTTCTAAATAATATTTTGTAATTAAATATTATGTTTTATTATAAACTTGCGCCAATATTCAAAATAAAATAAATTTCGAAAAATTGTTAATATCCTTATTAGATTAAAAGTAATTTACCGTCAACATTCCAGTAACTATCGCGAGCTTCTGTAGATTGTCCAAAGTATACATTTAAAGCAGACGGTACAGAGTAAAAACCCCAAACTGACGCCGATGAAACTACATATAATTACACTAAATACAAGCTCACAAAATGAATTTGATGCAGGAGACCGAAGTTCGCGACCGCAGACTCATTAATCTATGCGCGATGAGCGCCCTTTTAGCGAAAATTAAATAGAATATGCGGTGAACCACCTTGACTATGTAATTTATATATAGTTTTGTAGTTTTAAGTTGTTTATGGTTCTCGAGACCAAGATTTGTTGTAGTAGGAATCTTTACAGAGTCTGCCTGGGGAGCCTTTGACAAACATGCTACCTTTAAGCACTGTGCAAACATTTCTGTGTACTGTGTTTCGGTTGGACGAGATAAATTAAATATGTTCTCATTCACAAAACTTTTTTAACTCGCTGTTGTGTATAGGCGTGTCTTTAGCTATACACAACATCGATATAGGCGTGGGTTTGGCTTTAACTTCGGTTCGGTAATAAAGTCAAGATTTGCGATAAAGACGATGTAGTGTCCCATTTTGTGGTTGTATAAGATGGTTTATCTCCTGGCGAGGAGCACAGCGCAGTATTTTAAATCTCATCATTTTTTTAAATTAGTTCTTATAAATAAATAATAGTTGCGTATCATGCTCGCTTAAAGCCTTTTTCTTGAAGTGGCATAGTGTGACGAGTCGCTCTCTTGCCTCAAATATGGTCAAGGACAGCGATGGCTGACATTGAGCCTTACAGCCTACAATGGATTTGTTTCATCGACAATCAGGTACGGCATAATATTTTGGGGGAAATAGCACAAAAAAAGAAGAGGCTTTCAGAGCGCAAAAAAAGTGTGTCCGAGCTATATGCAAGCTTAAACACACTGACAGCTGTAGATCACATTTTCAAAACTTGGCAATATTAACGCTTCCATGTCTCTACATTTATGAATGTGCGGTGTTTGTGCGTGGTAATTTAAATTTTTATGCTAATGTTGTAAGTAAAAGAAACAAACATAAGGTATATATTCCAACAAACCAAACTACACTGCTTAACAGTAGTGTTATTTGTATGGCTCCTATCATCTATAATCATCTACCGAAGTGTTTACTTGACATAGATATTGAACATGCTTTCAAAAACAAGCTTAAATGTTATCTCGTGGAGAAAGCTTACTATAGTGTTGAAGAGTACCTAAATGATAAAACTTGTTTACTTATCATGACTTGACATAAAATGGTTATACATAATATCTACATATTGACATATTATATTACTGAACATTACTGTATAAAAAATCTTTTATTCTGACATCTAAATATAATTATTACGAATCTTAACATTAATTGAAAATCACCTTGACAAATATGGCTATTTTTTATTGTATACTTAATATTTCTTACAAATAATTTTTATGCATATTAATTTAGTTAGTGTTTTTTTTGCATGCCGAAAGGCAAAATGTGGAGCTCTTTTTTTCTGTATCTAACACTTGTAATACCCATATGCGCAAATAAAGAAATTTTTGATTTTGATTTTGATTTTTGATTTTGAGACAGGAGTTAGATTACTCGTGGCGCATATGCTGTATATAAATTAGAGTTTAGATTTAATTTTTAAAGGTTTTCATCAAAATGTTATACATTGCTCATATTAAAAAAGTTATATTCTAACAGAGAGCATCAACACCAGTGTCTATGGTGGCTAAAGATGGAATTAAAAACTTTAATAAGCCTCTTTGATCACAGTTTTGTAGTGAACGTAGGTCTCTTTAAATGCAGTAAGACATGGTTTCCTAGATTAGAAAGCTAATTTTGACCAGCTTCTATACGCAGGTCGTTGTCCACTTAGATGCATTTGGCTGCTTTAGCTGACTTTTACACTTTTATATTACTTGCTCTCCTATGCTTCTTCATCTACGCTAATGAATAAAAGTTCTCTCCCAATCTGGCCCGTCCATCGTAACGTCAGCATTATTAACTGTAACATGTTTCATTATGGATATTGACCATAGTCTAATAACATAGTAAGCATGGGCGAGCGTTGAACACGGTGCAAGAAACTGCACGGACATATTGTGCTGGCCTCGTGGCTTAGTGGGTAGTAACTCTGCCTGCGAAGCCGAAGGTCGTGGATTCGATTTCTACCCAGTGCAAATATTTGTGTGATGAATTCTAATATATGCACTGTGTCTGGGTGTTTCTATATATAATACGTATGTATTTACAACTATATAACGCTCATTTGCGAGAAGAACGTATCATCTAATATGTGCCACGTTATAGAATAATACTGCCAAAAAATGCGCGAATTTTAGCTCTATATACTGTTAAAACACGTTTGTTTGTACGCCATACCGGGTGAAAGTAAGATAGCATAAACCGTTCTAGCACTGTCGCTTTTCTGCGACAATTTTTGTTTCAACAATGGTACATGTCAGTCGACTCCTTGTGCTCAAGTGAGCATGTGCTGCTGGATTGCGACTAAAACGTGACAGTTATGGCATATCACGTTTTTGAAGAAAAGGTAAGTGCATTTTTCACGCGATTTATACGAATCTATTTGCTTCTAAAACGTGATATCTACGAGTAGATGACCATCGTTATGGTCGCAAGAATGTTCACTTAATCTGAGCGTTAAATCTGATATGTTACGTTTTTCGTGCATAGTTAATATTTTTTCAGTGATCATAGCGCGGTGAATCGTTTCAGATGAAAAAATAAACGTAAAAACGTTTTATTTATCCCTGATTACTATAATATGTTTCATTATTGCTGAAATTTTGTCGATTCGTTGTAATTTTAACTTGGTTTGTTGCGATATAGAGCACGAGATTTTGTTGAATTTCATGTTATATTTTCAGATGTATTCCCGATCGAAGAAAATTTTAGATCTCGCAAAAAGATCAACTCTTCCTCATCAAGAAGATTCAGATTGAGACACGAAAAAAAGACTCCGCCGTTTGTCTTCCAATTCATCTAACAGTAATTTACCCGGACTCATTCAAAAATAACGATTATAGAGGGGACTAAAACTCACTAAGCCTTTGTCGTGTTACATTTGTCGGCATTGACATCTTATAATGGTAGTGTTGCGTCATTGCTTCGTTATGGCGTTATATTTTGGGGAAACAGCACAAAGAAGGAAAGAGTGTTCAGAGCACAGAAGAAATGTATCAGGGCCATTTGCAAGCTGCGTCAAAGAACCAGCTGCAAACCATACTTTAAAAAATTGCAAATTCTTACGTTACCGTGTTTGTATATCTATGAGTGTGTAATGTTTGTTCGAAGTAACTTGCATTTGTTTACTAATTTGAAATCAGAAAGACTTAGATATAAACTATAGGTACCTGATCGTAAAACAACATTACTCAGCAATAGTGTTTTATGTATGGCTCCATATATAACCACTTGCCAAAGGTAATAATAAAGATAGATGAGAAACATCTGTTTAAACGCAAATTAAAGGTGTTTCTTCTAGAAAAGGCATATTACTCTGTAAAGGACTATTTAAGTGATACATTCTAATACATTAATAATGCTTTTCATAATATAACAAATTTTTGACATAGACTATGGAAAAAAGTGCATTTCTATTTATTTATTTTTTAGTCCTGACATTTTTTTAAATTGGTATTGTATTGTAATGTAAAAATAATTTTATGTGGATTTGACTTGACGTCGTAACTTAGGATTGTTCTGCTTGACATGTTCCTGTTCCGTGTCATAAATTGTCAACTGTTTTCAAAATTGTAGAAACTACTATGTGAAGTTGTGAATGTCATTGTTGCGGCATTTGCATGCCGTAAGGCTAAATATGGCGACCTAAGCTTACTGTATCAACATCTATATTATGTACTCATGTTATGCAATAAAGAATTATCTTATCTTATCATTCTTTTCCAAACGAGAGAGTTCCTTTTCTCTATGATGTGCTTCATACTCCTGTTTAGTTGTTATTTCAACTTCTTTTGAAAAAAATTTGTAAGGTTCCAAAAGTCACACATGTCTTTTTTGGAATGAAAACATGAGATATTATATTCTTGTGTGAAACCCCTGTAAAGCATAGTGTAATTTAAAAGGCGCAATATGTTTTGACATGCATAATTCCACATAATCACGAGTTCACGATGTATATCTGAGATAGTTTTAGTCCCATCTATAATCGTTATTTTTGAATGAGCCCGGGTATATTACTGTTAGATGAACTGGAAGATAAACGGCGGAGTCTTTTTTTCAATGCCCCAAATTAGATATTTCGGTTTTTTATTATGAATCCAAAGCTGCTCAGCTCAAACTTTCCATTTATGACATCCAGAAAAATGATGTGAATTGTTAACAAAATTGAAACTTGCGTATGCAAACACTTTAAAAAATCCGAGATTGCCGATAAAATCAATCTTCACATCTGATGATTCAGTGAATAAAAACTTAATTCCCAGATTCTACTAAGCCTTTAATGAATCTTTGTGATAATGATGGAAATTATTACAAATACTAGACTATAGGTCCCTGAACAATATTTATGGGTCGTATAAACCACCAGGAGACCCATTAAGTAGGATGATAGAAGGGTATAAAATATGTAATAAGATTCAGCATTTGTAAACTGTCCAACTGAGTGCAAGTTGAAAAGAGGGAGTTGCAACCCTTGATCATTCCTTCTTGTCGCATGATTTTTGTACGGCGTTGCGGAACAATGGATTGGAAGAGGTTTACAATAAAAGTTTTAGAGTAGAACCAAAGTTTTACCAGAGAAATATTTGTTTCAATACTGTGTTTTATTGAGATATTTCTGATAATATTAATTTAATTATCAAATAAAACGTGACTTATATGGTTGTCTCAAAAAAATCCTTTTGTTTTACTTCAAGAACGTGACATACTATAACATTTTTTAAATAAATTTATTTTTTTAACTGAAATCGTGTTAAAATCAATAGCAGTGAATCAGTATGGCAAGCGAAATAATAGTATTACATAACAAATAGGAAATATATTGCAAAAAATCAATAGTAGTAAACTAATTGAATTTTAAAATCTAAAAATATTTTAAAAGTCGATTTCTGTAAAACATAGTTTTTTGAGATGTTACAGTCTTCTCGCAAATGAGCGATAAGTATTATATCAGCAATCTGGCCGCCATCTTACAAGCTTTGCTTAGTTTGGGGTCAGACGGTGTTGTGTGTGAATTGTCCACCTATATTTACGCCCTATCATATTTCTAGTTGTTACCCAGGTATCAACCTGGGTGATGAATCACTGTAATGTTATTTTGTCTTTTTATCTGTTGGTTGACCACTAGGTTACACACAAACTATCTCGCGAGTTAAACATAATCTCAGTTGATGCTAAGCGAAATTAAATTTTCGGCGTTTGTCGTCTAAAACGTCAAAATTGCATTCAAAACTGACTAAAAATGTCATAAATATTATTATTTTTAACTCGTGCATGTCTAATATATGTGTAAGTGTACAGAATTCAGTAGTAACTGTGCCAGCTTTATTTTTTTTGTGGGTAACCTCATTGCTACCACCACATCTCACTGACTTTTGCACCGACAAATGATAGGGTCTAGTTCTTTGTCAGAATTTTGATTGTTTGGGCGACATGAAACATTTTGAAAGCTATCTTAGACCTGAGCTCTAATTTCAAAGTATCATGTAAACAACAAGCAGTCCAACTTCCATAAGCAGCATCCATTGAAGAGTATACTACCTGTGTCACAGATAAGAAAATAGTTACTATGCTACTGAGATAAAAAGCGACCCACTACGCAACGCAGCCGCAAGAAGAAGTCGACTGAGTAAATACCATTGGAATAAGGTTAAAAATGTCCTTCCATTACCATCATGACAGTATATTTCCTTATAGCCTGCACCACAAGTCTGATCAGGTATTGAATTCTCACGTACTCGTCGATCGCATTAATAGAATCCAGATGTACAGATCATAAATAATGTATTTTTATCTGCTGCTGTACCTGCAATCCTCTCTGCTAGTAAGCAGCCTCGTTTCTTCGAGTGATACATAATTCCATGCCGCAGTTGTCCCAAAGCCGAGAGCTATGGAAAACAGTGACGTATCTTACAAAACAATTGAGAAAAATATATGTTTTTAGTCTTTCCTGCGGATTATTCCTTCTTATTTAGAAGTAACACAATTTGCACAAAAAATGCTTAATTTTGTTATATTTATGGTACGATCATCTGAAAAATCAACGTAATGTGCGTTATGCCACTAACTTATAAACGGTAGGACATGTTATTAGAATCTTCAAGGTCATGTGTCATATGCGAACACACACTTGGCTAGCTAGTGTAGTGGGTTATGGGATTGACTGTCTCCTTGTGAGAGAAGGCCCCGAGTCTCAGCAGTGGGATCATTTAGTGAGCTGCCTATGCATCCGAAAAATAAAGTTGGCAGGAAACACTGGATATGGGCAGTTTTGACGCGTCACTTCCATTATTTATTTGTCTTACTTGCCTGTCGAAAAGAAATTCGTTCCAAAATTTGGTTGTAATGAGAACTACATTACACTACAGTACCCGGCGATAAGTATTGCACATCGACCTTTGGACAGTGGGCTGATTTCGGTTTCGTAGAGCATTGTCTCTGTCGCACACTACCTATGTGACTGTTT
The DNA here is from genome assembly GCA_017562165.1 of Ectropis grisescens. Classification (NCBI taxonomy): domain Eukaryota; kingdom Metazoa; phylum Arthropoda; class Insecta; order Lepidoptera; family Geometridae; genus Ectropis; species Ectropis grisescens. The sequence continues at coordinate 29,507,877 of CM029781.1, read as the reverse complement.
GTATTTCGTGAGACAGAGATGACGCACGAAGCCGAAGTTGGCCGATTGTCTCTTTCCAGGTGGCGATGTGCAATATTTATCGCCGGGTACTGTACTTACACTTGGTACGAATATTATTTGAATTATAGAGGTACATAAACCGATTAGGGTTTTTTTTACAGAGATATTATAGGTTTTCTCTTGACTGCCATGTCACCTGATGCTAACCAACGATGCGATCTACGATGGAGCGTGGTTACCTAGAAACAAATACACTCTCAATTTGAAGGGACAAAGTCTTAAAATAATCAAGATAAACAAACCTACTGTAAGTCGGAAGTGTGCCCAGTATGATGGCGGTAGTAACTCTCTGAATGACATTACCTATCTTTTGGGTAAATTAATTAATTCCGCTTAATTTTGGTCCACCGCTCCACCGCCACTCTCACGTTACACAGTTCAGACTCTATGTTAGCATTTTGGTGACGTGAGCTCTAAAGATTTCCTCCTACCAAAAAGAGGGCATTAGAGGACATTTTGAACCTTATTCCAATGGTAGTCACTCAAACGGTTTCTTCTTGCGGCAGCATAGAGTGGGTCCCTTTTTTCCACAAAAATAGTCGTAGAGAGCAATGGCTGACTAAATAACACAGTTCATCATCATCATCATCCACAGCCTTCTGTATCCCACTGCTGGGTATAGGCCTCTCTTTTCCCATGCCATCTTCCTCGGTCCTGTGCCAATCGAGTCCAGGTTCAACCTGCAATATAAACGATATCGTCGACCCATCTTGCAGCTGGACGTCCTACACTCCGCTTACCTTGCCTCGGCCACCACTCGGTCACTACTCTACTCTACCTATTATCACCGCGTCTAGCAACGATAAACACAGTTATAACACAGTTACATTGTATTTATTTTCTTAAAAGTGCACAACACGAGTACAGAAGTTTTCAAACACTGATATATTCACTTTATAAAATTTAGCGAATTAAATCTTAGCGATAAACGAGAACATTAACAGATAAGAGTAGAAAAATAAACATTTGTAAAGAGCGTCTTTTTACAAAGTAAATGAGTACTAAGAAAAGATTTTAAAAATTCTCTAAGAAGATTAGCAAAAAGTACTATCGGGTAAAAAGCTTGTCTTTTAATAAACCGTAGGCTTTAGTAAGTAAAATCAAGGAAAAGTTTTCGAGCTGAATTTCCTACCTTCTTTTCTTTCTTTGTACCTACCTGCTTATTACGCCTATTTTTATTACAATATTTTCTAATATCTTGATATTAAATATTATCAAAAGAGTCATACTGTAGTACAATGCTCAGAAAATCAAATTGAACTTTATTAGAAACTGGGTAAGCGTGTTTCATCTTATATTTTAATTATGTGTACCTTGTACTCGTATTTTTTATATTTATAGCGATTATAGGTAAGCCAAAAATCTTGCCTTAGTTACTGGCATTGACTGACTTAGCTGGTCGGCGTGGCTTACGGGTTGTGTTATTTTTTCATCACGTATTTTTTCATCTTAATCTTAATAAATATAAATCTCGTTTCACAATGTTTGTCCTTAATGGACTCCTAAACCACTTAACCGATTATAATAAAATTCGCACACCATGTGCAGTTCGATCCAACTTAAAAGATAGGATAGTTTTTATTTCGATTATTGGGCTTTATGTGACAATATCCGAGCGAAGCCGGAACGGGCCGCTAGTATATATATATATATTTAGTGAAAAGCTTTTGAAATCACAAACTGTCATTTCAATTTTATTTAAATATATATAGTTATATAAATACAGATGTATATATTGATCTAAATATTCATTTTTATGACAAACTAGCCGAACCCTGTGCGCGTTATTATGTCACCTATCGAAAATTGCTCGTATTAACTCAGACTTAGAACAACAAATTTGTTAGTTTAGGTTATAATGACGCAACCTTTAAAAATAGTCACATGATGTCACGTCACGCAGCGCGTGCAACGAAAACTCTCAAAAAGAAATATATTTCCCGTTTTGTTACGTTCTTTATCCATCCTCTAATTGATAGTAGCGTAATGCTATAACGTAATTGATATAGCCCTTACAGGCATCCTCAAAAAAATAACTATCCAATAGAAAAATAATAATTTCAATTCGGTTCAGCAGTTCCTGAGATCGTTTAAATAAAAAACAAACTCTTCAGCTATATAACATCAGGATAGATATATAGAAGTAGAAGTATAGATAAACTGCACTGTAATCTCCACAGATATTTATCAAAAACAAACCATTTCTTTATTCAAAGAAAGTCAGTTATTTAATTTGCAAATGTGGCAATAAAGCAGACAATCCGTTTGATGGTAAGCGATAACGGCCCCTTTGAACGCTTGCATTTTAAGTGTGATTAATTTTGCCGTTGTTTTTGTGGTTGTAATACACTTTGCAATATCCGCTGAAGAAAGTACCCTGTCTTTGACACTGATTCGAGGAAAAATAATGATAAATATTTACTGTGTTTCAATATTTAAGGGCTAAGTAATTTGTAAGTAAGTAATTAAGTAATTTAAGTTAAGGGCTTTGTGTCCAAGGCAAAGAGTTTATTATGTATCTTATTTTTCCGGTTGATGAGTGCAGTGCACTAATAAACAGTGATTTGAAAGCCATTTGTTTAATTAACTAAATAATTGCGTAATAATGGTGATGTGCTGTTATGTGCAAGCATGTTGCTTACTGTTCAGTACACGTCTTGCTCGTCTTGTCATTATATATCGGAAAATTCTTAGTATTGTCGCACTTAACAATGAATGCACTCTAGAATGAAGCATGTTATAATTAAAACCAAACACAAATAAGTTCTCTAATAATGAATATCTTGCAAACAGTATTTTTTAGGGATTGATGTTACATAGTGCCATGGTATGGTTATCTTGTAATTTTGTAAAACCTTGATGAATTGTGATCTAATAATACGCGTGAGATCATAATTCTACGATAGGGTAAGTTAAGTTAGTTTATGATCTAGCTATGTTAGATTCGTTTCGTTTCGTTGGACTTGTAAGATTATAAACTGGTAGTTTTCAAACTTTTACTGTAGCATATCTACCTATAGTCTAAGCATGCACTAAATTTGTATTATGTGTGTGTTTCTCTCTTCTTTCTCTATATTTTTGTGAGTGAGTGTTCACTTTTCTTATTAAGAAAACTACATTTTTGTCCATGTCCGTGGAAGCTCAAGTACTGCTTCCATTAACAATTCAGCGTAGGAGTGATCTTATATTCCGGCCGCCATTACATTCTCTCGGATATTCCGACAACTGACGTTTGATGCCGCGAGACTGCTTTGAGCGCTGACTCGTGCTTTATGCGAATGTTTACTTGGAGTAAAAAGCTGTAAAGACGACGTAGGAGGCAATATTTTTGGTTTACATGTCGAGATTTCGAGAATGATTTATGTTTGGGTTATTCATTTTGGAAGGTTGTACATGTTAATGTTTTTTAAGTTTAAAATCGTTGTATTTTCTTTTGACGTGTGGAATAGGTTTAATGAATGTGCATTTTTATGTATGTTACGTTATTTTAAATCCGGTCACTATTTTGTATTGTTTTTCTCAGAAGTGATGAAAAAAGGAAAAAAATAATGGTTTACTTTCTTCATAGTTACAAAAGAAACAAAATAAGCCTTGATGGTCATGCCATACCAATGCCATGCAATGCCCAAGTATGCAGTCTTTCTAACCTGTTCACAGTATATAATATTTACACATTCACTCTTCTTGGCGGTATACTAACAGTTAAAGTGTTACACTTTCCCAGGCAGACTCTTTAGGTACAGTGGTACCTCTGCATAAATTACTCCACTATTTATTAGATACATTTTTAACTTTGGGTCAACCCTAGACCTGTGTCAATCGATCATTTCTCGAGATCCGGGTCGCTCATGACCTACTCGTATGGTGATCGGTTATAAAGATTCGATATTTCGATCATTTGGGTCGCAGTTCTTTTGTACAACCTGTGTCGCGTTCGACCCAAAGGCAGAGTGAGATCGACTGATCTACATACAAATCGCGCTCGAAATAGAAGAAGGAGATAGGAAATATTTTCGTTGTTACGTCGACGTGGTTAATTTTTTTTTTAAATAAAAAGTGACAGTACAAGAAGGGCATGTGCCTGATGATAAGCAATATGCCTGCCACATAACAGCACAGTGACACGCAGCTATTGGAACATGAAGAGTGCAAATCCTAGCACTGCACTGCGCTGGTTACCCAGAAATCTAAGATGTTATATCTCTAAGCCCTGTAATTTCTCTGGAAACATTGCCCTTCAAACCGGAACTCAGTAATGTTTGCACATTACTGCTTGGTGGTAGAATAACTAGCACAGCTGTGGGACTTCCCCCAAGCGGACTTAGCCATTTTTCCTAACATTTATTTCCTACCATTACTAACTGGACTATTATTACTAAATGAATGACGCAATGCACGGTTCAATCGATTCTATGAGTAAAAAAAACATATTGTTATAAAGTTCAATTTGGTTGATTTTATAAAATGATAATCGGGTAACAAAAGATCGGGTGTTTTAGAAATCCGTGACTCGATCACTCGTGTGGGTACATATTTCGATCAAATCAAAAGGTTCGATCAAATCAAAAATCGATCGATCACGATTGACACAGGTCTAGTCAACCCTAAAATCTTTAATACGATTAAATGTTTCATGGATATTCGCGTCACGCGCATCGATTTAAGGAAAAAGCTATTTAGTTTGTTCTTGTTATTTTTATGTGAAACTAGCAAAGTGTGACGGTGCCCATTTATAATATTTTTTTCTGGATTCATCCTTTTCACGTGTTGGTTACCGAGTCCAAAACACTGCGCCTACAAGTTATTTTTTTTTGTCATTCTCAGAACAACAGACATTATCGTAAGTTGAAAGGTCTTATTAAATTTATGAGTTGCACTTGAGATGAATTCTAAAATTATTTAACTCAACGATAAACTTTTAAATAATATTGCTTTTATAGCAAAAAGCGCTAAGTAGAGGTAATAAACATGTCAAATATTGTTATTTTGAGCTTTGGATAGAAATGAAGTGGGTTGTATTTTTTGCGTGGATTATGGAATGCGCATGAAGTAGTGTTTGGGACATCTCTAGTCGATAAGGTATTGTTTTTATAACTATGGACTGGCGCCATACTGAATGCGTGGGAAAGGGGGCGCAAATGAACGATGCTTGCTAATTAAGTAGTACAGGTGACTGTGACAAGACATTATTTATGATAATTACATTTATTAACCTTATTCTTTTGTTAACATATTTTATCATAAGCACAATGATCATGTCTGGTTTGAGTAACTAATGGTTATGAAATATCAACATTAGATGAATGGAATACCTGTACAAAATATCTCAACGATGCCGAAGTAATGATCAGCATAATCAAAATTATAATAATAAATAAATATTGGTGGACAATTCACATACACAACACCATCTGTTCCAAGCCAAGCCGGGCTTATGCTATGGAAACAAGATAGCTGATAGAATGCGTATATATTTTTAAATACATACTTATACATACTGATTATACATAGAAAGCACCCAGGCGTGGTACAAATATTTAAATTCATCACACAAATATTTGCACTATATGGGAATCGAACCCACGACCCACGGCTTCGCAGGCAGCAGGCGACCAACTAAGTCACCAGGCCTCCTATGTAATAGACAATAACGTTGAAGGAATGCGACCCGCATCCTAACGTTGCATTTAAGGATTTTTTATGTACACTTTCAAAAAACTATTTCCAGAAACTTCGCAATGCGGTCCGATGGGGCGGCGCGGGCGCATACGGCCCACCCTTGGATTCGGTCTGACCTGTAGCGGGCCAGGGGTGTGTCCTGTTCGGGCCAAGGCGCTCAAGAAAAAGCATCCTGGAGGACAATGAGGAGGCAGTCAGCAATTCACCGTGGAACGTCGCACACCTTTTTGTTTTCTTTCGCGATTATTGTAGTCAAATAGTCTCAGTTATATTGTCTATAGTGAGTTAATGTAGTATTATTGTATTTTGTGTACCGTCTTCAACGCGCTGATTCGAGTTCACCCTTGCGAAGTTCTACCGTCCAAAGAGAGATTACAAGTTAAGTAATTAGCACCTAACAACTATGTTTACCGTTTGGCATAATTTAACGTCAAATCATGATTTAAGAAATGAGTAACGTAAGGACTATTTTAGTCACATTAGTATGCTTGCATTAAGTGAAAGGAAGACTTTAATAGATTGGACCAACCGAAATGCTTTGTGTATAAACTTCATTTTTGATCTGATGTATTCTAGAAATCTATTTTGTTCAGAGGAGTCTGATTAGGTTTTTCTTATGAAAAGCTGAGTTTTTCCCTAATCCAAAAGCAACAAATGTTGGGCTTCCTCAATAACGATAGGGTTTAAAAATATGAATATACGAAAAGTAATTAAGATGATAATTATGTGTTTTAATTTCATTATCTAAGTTCCAACTAATGATGATAATATCTTGTCACAAAATGCCTACTAAGCGAGACTCTACTGCATCTCGTACCTACATATAGTTGCATCTTGCTGCATTTAATTTGAGTCTTATGTATATTTATTTGTAAAACGCTGTCTAATAACCTGATGTTACGTGCGACACCTTCCTGTCGCTAATGTCAATACATTAGCATAGGAGGGATAGGAAATCGACCCTTCAGGTCGTTGGAGTTCGTTAACTATTGTCATATATCGCAGCTCACGATAATCACGACCATGCAATTGCTAACGCTAACTCCATAGCCACTCCTTACGGAACCTGGGTAAGGCCTACTAGGAACTGTAATATCGTGGCTACGGGAAGACTCAAACCGGTGGGCTCTCAGACTTGTTTGTATTTATTGAATTTTATTCACTCATCGCTGGTTGCGTTCTTTTTACTCCCGGATTGGGCGTGAGACTTCAACTGCGTCGATCTTCAAGTCAAATATGAATTATATGAAATAATTAAAGGTGAACCTAGTCTGCTCTTTTGATACGGGCCGCGCCGAAGCGAAGGTGCGTTACACAACCCCAACATCTAACCCCGATCTTAAGGCTATGAAATTATCAAAGGTGAACCTAGTCTGCTCTTTTGATACGGGCCGCGCCGAAGCGAAGGTGCGTTACACAACCCCAACATCTAAACCCGATCTTAGAGTATGAAATGACTGAATGAAATAAAAGGAACGAGGCAGATGATTTCTCTTGTCACCTAGAATTTGCGAATGTCTTATTCTATTTATTGTAAAGTCATATTGGATTGTAAACAATCTAAGAGCACTTACAACTTTATTCCTCTTATAATCTTCAAAACTCCAATAAAGCCTCATATTGAAATTTATCAGCGCTATATATTTACCTGTACTCTTGCTCGCGGTAAAGCTTTTAGCATACAATCGAGAGTATTTCCTAGCTGATCCCACAGTAGTTATAGCTTGCACTTAGGTGACAGGCGGGTCACTCTGGAGAGACAGTCTGTGCTCTTGTCACGGTTCGCCTGGCGGAATCACGGCTTTAAAGAGTCCCAATCAGCGCAAGTCTAGAACATACACCTGAGTTCTTCCCATTTTCAGTTTTTCTTATCTCAACAGCAGAACCTCATTCCAGTACCTTTATTTCGAGAGCAAAGTGTAAGTTAAAGTATAACAAGTACAATTGGTAAGTTAAATAATTTCAAAAACATCTTTAAACTCAAATTTGTCCAACCCTAGGTCCGTCACATGTGGTGCCGTGACCAGGATCTAGGTTTCAAGTGCATAACAGAGAAACTGTATTGCCCCTAGATAAAAGAATTAAGTGTTACTAAATTGAAAAGAAACACAACGTAAAATTCTTGAGGTTCCAAGTGCATAACAGAAAACTGTATGCCCCTAGATTAAAGAATCAGGTTTTACAAACACAAAAACAAACACAACGTAGAATTTTTATGACGATCACGATTATAATTATTTAAAATGAAACATTGAACTACATATGAAAACCAATTCGTACTGAATAAGTCCTTGTAGAGATTTCTATTAGACAGCTATTTTGCAAATTTTAGGTCTTGCAAGATATAAGGTACCAATATTTTGCAGCGATCAGACATAACTCAAAATAGTACTAAGTTATTTAAATTTATTGCATGGATGCTTGCTTGCTTGTTTTAGCGCTTTCTGTTGTATTATGTGATGCTTGTGATGTTGTATTATGTCTTTTATAGCTCCAAAGCTCAAAACGACTAAGTAATTAACTATAAACACGAAAAATCAAATACAAATTTGCTGCACCGGTAAATGTGGAGAGTAAAGTTTTGCTCAAAGGTCATCAATCAGATAATTATATTTTCTCATGTTAGCGTAAAATAATAAAAACACTAATAAAATAACGATTATATCACACCGGTTCAATAATAAATGACAAACAAAACAAAAAATATATATAAATATTTTACAGTAAATAATTCATATTAAAATTGAGTAATATACAATTTTGATTTTACTTTAAACTTCTATTTGCTTTAAATTGAAAAATTAATACCGATTACATTATATCTACAAAAAATGATTCGTAACAATAAAGCACTACTTTAAAATAAAATTATTACGTAAAATACCCAGCGAAATTTATTGATAGGGAACAAGAAATGCTCTTGTTTGTACTGTTATTAGCATAATTAAGTTGTAGTGTATTGATAAATTACATTATTGGTTTCACTTCCTTTGTTGTATGCTATACCTAATCATTTATATGACCAGATGTTTAACCAAGAAAATTTAACAGAAAAACTTGGTATTTAAGAGTTACTCAGTTCCAAAACTATTCCAGTCTGAAATACGGGGTGGCTTTATTTGGTTTGAAGTGGAAAACAAATTGGTTGCTTATGTACTATTTATTTAGTATTGAATATGTAAATTTTGCGAGATTGGCAGCTATTGTAATTTTATGAAATGATGTACGCTTGATACATAGCGTACCGGTATAGATTTTAATAAGAAATGATGGATGTATTTGTAAAACGTCTATTATGTTCGCTTTGTGTATTTCCTTAAATGTGTGTTAAGTTATAAAATAGAATAGTTCGATGCAGCAGGTTCGAGTCCTGCTGAGATTTTGTAAGGATTGCGGCATTATAGGAAGATGTAGTTTTATTATAAGACCTTTTATTATAATTTAAATACTGGCATGGCGCGATGAAGGTTAACCCGACATGGTAACGTAGTAAGTGGAATGAGTAGAGCGGGCTAGAATCCCGTTATGATTTAAAAGGTAGTGCAATTAAGTAGTAGCGCACTTTGGAAAAAGAAAATGCAATAATAATAAAGTGTTTTAGGAATCCATAGGTTCGAATCCTGTGAAGTAATTATTTTTAAACGAGCATATTTATTTAGTTTGTAGAATTCTACAGAAATGAAAGATTGGTTCGAGTCCAATATGTAGTAATATTATATTAAAGTTTTGAGAGAGTACGGCTTTCGATATGCTATTTTTATAGTACCTACATTACATACGTAATATAATGACTATAAAGTTTTGCACTAATATAAAATCGAGAGTTGGGTTCGAATCCCACTCTAATGTACCTACTTATAAATAATAAAGGGCGTTATAATTAAGTGAGAACAGGTTCGAATCCTGGTGTTTTTCAAAAGTATCATGTGAGATTATTATGAGTTTGAAATACGATGGACACGTATAGCCCACTATCAGGTATTGAAAATGGAAAGTATGTTTGGCTTCTACATACAAGTTGGGAAAAAAATACCTATTGCTACTACAATATTTTTATTCAAACATGAGATGAGAGAAAGGAGTGAATAGATACGGTCGAATGCAAAAGTATTGTCATTGAAGTATATTTGCTTATTTCTCAATTTTGTAATCAGCTTTATTCAAATAACTACTCGTACCTATGTCTTTATATAGTTGGTTAACAATATTATGAACAATGTAAAGATATATACATTGTTGGTATTTGCATTTAAAGAGGTCTATAGCCCAGTCTTTAAAATATTCTGTGATTAGACTACGGAGATTATACTGTGGATTTATTTGCCCATAACAGAATAATGAGTTAGTACTAGTATACATACCATGTGTTTATTATTATGGCGAAATAACCATGCTAAAATTGATAAGGAATGAAAGGTAACGTGGATGTCAGTAAACATGAGCGGACTGGTTGGGTTCTTTTTTGTATCAGCTTTGTGATGTTTGACAATACCGAATATGTTTCAATATACTGAATATTTAAACAAACAGAAAAATGAACCTCGTTAGAAAATGTTCTAAAGAGCATTGTTATCATCACTTTCGTAAATTCGGATATTTTAAGGAATGTTTTACGAACAGATATTAGTTTATGGATGTTTGGACGAACCAAAATGAAAGGAAACAATAGAAAACGAGGTTGGTAGTGTTATTGTTTTTATGAAACAAAGGAGACGAGACAATTCGTTGCAGTTGCACTCTTTCCAACAGATGTGCAACAAACGTCTTTTAGCGGAGATTGACTGTTGATTTTAAAGCAAAGTTTGGGAGAGTAATAAATGTCATATTATTTTTAACGCTTACCTCGAAAAAGGATAGAGTACCTACCTGGGTATACGTACAACGAAATATACGTGACGAGTTTGAACGATAGTGATAAGGGGAGAACAGAGATATAATATATTGCCGCCGTTGCGAATAGAAGATAATGTTGTTTAGAATAAGATAATTAATTTTAGATATCATTAGAGCAGATCAAGGTAAATTGGTTCATTTAGATGTTATAGAAAGATAAATAGGCTTTGTGGAACCATAATGGTCTACGACCAAACGACCATATGTCTCAACAGTTTACTAATATTTTAAAATACATAGTAAAACATGTAATAATTTCGATTGCGTTACATTGAGTAACCGGGAGTATTGTTTGTATAGGAACATTTCATTTTATGATAGAAATATTTATAATTTATGTAGTTATCATTGATTTAAATTAATTTATATTATGAAAAATTTCTACTAATTATGGTCAGCATCTGGCTCTAACACGTGGCTAACACCGAGTTAGGCTGATGTAGTAAGCGGAGATATGCGAGATTAATTCAAATTTATTGCGAAAAAGACAATAAAAAAATATAATGAATAGAAATGGGTAGCAACATTTGGTAGGTTAAATAATTCACTATACTCAAACGTGAAACGAACATTCTACAAATCGAGCAGAGAAAAAAAAATCAACAAAATAAATCTACAAAATACCTCTTGGAACAGCAGCAATATTGCACCATGATTATTAAAAAAAAAAAAAACAGGTGAGGTAATTTAACGCCATACATCTTTCCAGGTATTGTCCCGTAAATAAACCGATATATGTATATTATAACTATTTGAGAAAATAAAAATCTGCATTTCATTTTGGAGATATTACGAGTACAAAAATCTGGGGGTGGCTAAAAATAAAGAAACGAAGATTATATTTGCAATTCTTTTTTTTACTCAAGGTATCTATTAAACTTTTAATGTCATTAATCGACGTAATATGTCAATGGTTTAACGGTTGGCTAGTTATAAGAACTGGCAGAGCAAAACGGGCACATTTTAGACGATTACCAATTTAGACGCTGTGATTATGTGTAAGCTCAACCTCTGGTTTTCTTCACTTTATTCTCAATACCTAGTTAAAACTTAGTTGCTTAAACAAATAACCAACTTAGTTTGGGGGGTGGACTGTGACGGTGCCCATTTATAATATTTTTTTCTGGATTCATCCTTTTCACGTGTTGGTTACCGAGTCCAAAACACTGCGCCTACAAGTTATTTTTTTTTGTCATTCTCAGAACAACAGACATTATCGTAAGTTGAAAGGTCTTATTAAATTTATGAGTTGCACTTGAGATGAATTCTAAAATTATTTAACTCAACGATAAACTTTTAAATAATATTGCTTTTATAGCAAAAAGCGCTAAGTAGAGGTAATAAACATGTCAAATATTGTTATTTTGAGCTTTGGATAGAAATGAAGTGGGTTGTATTTTTTTGCGTGGATTATGGAATGCGCATGAAGTAGTGTTTGGGACATCTCTAGTCGATAAGGTATTGTTTTTATAACTATGGACTGGCGCCATACTGAATGCGTGGGAAAGGGGGGCGCAAATGAACGATGCTTGCTAATTAAGTAGTACAGGTGACTGTGACAAGACATTATTTATGATAATTACATTTATTAACCTTATTCTTTTGTTAACATATTTTATCATAAGCACAATGATCATGTCTGGTTTGAGTAACTAATGGTTATGAAATATCAACATTAGATGAATGGAATACCTGTACAAAATATCTCAACGATGCCGAAGTAATGATCAGCATAATCAAAATTATAATAATAAATAAATATTGGTGGACAACCACATACACAACACCATCTGTTCCAAGCCAAGCCGGGCTTATGCTATGGAAACAAGATAGCTGATAGAATGCGTATATATTTTAAATACATACTTATACATACTGATTATACATAGAAAGCACCCAGGCGTGGTACAAATATTTAAATTCATCACACAAATATTTGCACTATATGGGAATCGAACCCACGACCCACGGCTTCGCAGGCAGCAGGCGACCAACTAAGTCACCAGGCCTCCTATGTAATAGACAATAACGTTGAAGGAATGCGACCCGCATCCTAACGTTGCATTTAAGGATTTTTTATGTACACTTTCAAAAAACTATTTCCAGAAACTTCGCAATGCGGTCCGATGGGGCGGCGCGGGCGCATACGGCCCACCCTTGGATTCGGTCTGACCTGTAGCGGGCCAGGGGTGTGTCCTGTTCGGGCCAAGGCGCTCAAGAAAAAGCATCCTGGAGGACAATGAGGAGGCAGTCAGCAATTCACCGTGGAACGTCGCACACCTTTTTGTTTTCTTTCGCGATTATTGTAGTCAAATAGTCTCAGTTATATTGTCTATAGTGAGTTAATGTAGTATTATTGTATTTTGTGTACCGTCTTCAACGCGCTGATTCGAGTTCACCCTTGCGAAGTTCTACCGTCCAAAGAGAGATTACAAGTTAAGTAATTAGCACCTAACAACTATGTTTACCGTTTGGCATAATTTAACGTCAAATCATGATTTAAGAAATGAGTAACGTAAGGACTATTTTAGTCACATTAGTATGCTTGCATTAAGTGAAAGGAAGACTTTAATAGATTGGACCAACCGAAATGCTTTGTGTATAAACTTCATTTTTGATCTGATGTATTCTAGAAATCTATTTTGTTCAGAGGAGTCTGATTAGGTTTTTCTTATGAAAAGCTGAGTTTTTCCCTAATCCAAAAGCAACAAATGTTGGGCTTCCTCAATAACGATAGGGTTTAAAAATATGAATATACGAAAAGTAATTAAGATGATAATTATGTGTTTTAATTTCATTATCTAAGTTCCAACTAATGATGATAATATCTTGTCACAAAATGCCTACTAAGCGAGACTCTACTGCATCTCGTACCTACATATAGTTGCATCTTGCTGCATTTAATTTGAGTCTTATGTATATTTATTTGTAAAACGCTGTCTAATAACCTGATGTTACGTGCGACACCTTCCTGTCGCTAATGTCAATACATTAGCATAGGAGGGATAGGAAATCGACCCTTCAGGTCGTTGGAGTTCGTTAACTATTGTCATATATCGCAGCTCACGATAATCACGACCATGCAATTGCTAACGCTAACTCCATAGCCACTCCTTACGGAACCTGGGTAAGGCCTACTAGGAACTGTAATATCGTGGCTACGGGAAGACTCAAACCGGTGGGCTCTCAGACTTGTTTGTATTTATTGAATTTTATTCACTCATCGCTGGTTGCGTTCTTTTTACTCCCGGATTGGGCGTGAGACTTCAACTGCGTCGATCTTCAAGTCAAATATGAATTATATGAAATAATTAAAGGTGAACCTAGTCTGCTCTTTTGATACGGGCCGCGCCGAAGCGAAGGTGCGTTACACAACCCCAACATCTAACCCCGATCTTAAGGCTATGAAATTATCAAAGGTGAACCTAGTCTGCTCTTTTGATACGGGCCGCGCCGAAGCGAAGGTGCGTTACACAACCCCAACATCTAAACCCGATCTTAGAGTATGAAATGACTGAATGAAATAAAAGGAACGAGGCAGATGATTTCTCTTGTCACCTAGAATTTGCGAATGTCTTATTCTATTTATTGTAAAGTCATATTGGATTGTAAACAATCTAAGAGCACTTACAACTTTATTCCTCTTATAATCTTCAAAACTCCAATAAAGCCTCATATTGAAATTTATCAGCGCTATATATTTACCTGTACTCTTGCTCGCGGTAAAGCTTTTAGCATACAATCGAGAGTATTTCCTAGCTGATCCCACAGTAGTTATAGCTTGCACTTAGGTGACAGGCGGGTCACTCTGGAGAGACAGTCTGTGCTCTTGTCACGGTTCGCCTGGCGGAATCACGGCTTTAAAGAGTCCCAATCAGCGCAAGTCTAGAACATACACCTGAGTTCTTCCCATTTTCAGTTTTTCTTATCTCAACAGCAGAACCTCATTCCAGTACCTTTATTTCGAGAGCAAAGTGTAAGTTAAAGTATAACAAGTACAATTGGTAAGTTAAATAATTTCAAAAACATCTTTAAACTCAAATTTGTCCAACCCTAGGTCCGTCACAAAAGCACCCCGTGATCTTATCTGCGTATTTCCCATTTATTATTTGCATTTGAAATAGTCTTTATGTTCTTCTAGACATTTTTTTTTACTTTTTTCTAAATTTCAATTTGACACTTTCAGCCGTTTTGACGTGATATAAACTTCAAAAAATTCTTTCGCATTTATATTATTTTAGGATAGAAGAAAGTAGTACCGAATAGTATGGCCGACTTTCGTTAAAATAGGTTTTTTCAGTGTTTTTCTTTACTTACTTTTGTATTAACTTTAACTTGACTTTAATAAACTTTATTCAAAACATGAAAACAGAACGAATCTAATGGTTACTTTGAAACAAAATTTGAAATTGACTCTCTAAATTATTTTTATGTTGTTTGTAACCAATAGTAATTTTAATTGGACGTTTACTCAAAACCTTTGTTCCACAAGAACAAGTTCTTTAAAGGCGACGGGGACTCTCACCGTCCAGTACAGGACAAGACCGAGGCGTTCACTTAACACGGTTCAGATACAATCAGATCCAATTTCCTGATGCTAGCAGGTGCCAGGATTGGTTTCCATTATAAGAAGAATAAGAAATAAGAAATATTGGTGGACAATTCACACACAGCACCATCTGACCCCAAACTAAGCAAAGCTTGTAATATGGCAGCCAGATAGCTGATATAATACTTATATAGTTGTAAATATATACTTAGTATACATAGCAATGCCCAGACTCATTCAAGTATTTGAATTCAAAATTATTCTTTCGTTTGAAGAAAAATTAGTTGGAAAAATAATGGTGGTCTTTTAATAGCTACCATAGAAAAAATTTGGATTGCGAACAGCAAAAATATCGTTAACACCAATGCTCCTAGCTTAATGATATTTCAACGTCAGTTAGTAGAGCAGTTTTTAACAAAAAATTTGTGGTTATTATGCTTAAATCAATAATAGCAAGGGCCAAAACGTTTTCTTTTTAAATTGTGAATGTGTATGTTCATATTCCGTTTCTGAGTATATCCTCATTATTAGCTTTGATGTTGTAGAAAAACTTTGCATAAGCCAACATATTTCAACTCGTAGGTACTTTTTCACCTAAGTGGATTATTTGACTCTCTCCTTGTGAAATTCGAGGTGTTGAGCGACGATACGGTTTACAATGGAGTGAATTTTCCTAGGAGAAACCGATTCACTTTCGTTTTGAAGACATCATTTCAAATTGACTAACTTTACCTCAAAATTCGTGGTGAATCTGCCCAATTGAAAGTTAAGTTTTGCTGGCGTTTTCCTTATGTTTTAGTCATTACGATTGTAGTCTGATACCTGAAGCCATAATATCAAGGATATGGCTGGAACTAAAATCGTGTCGTCCACGTGTCTACAGTGGAAACCACTTCCGAACTCTCCTTACAATGACACAAGCACGAAGGGCGGCCGCGTCTCAAAGCTGTGTCATTCTAAAACCTATTTCCTTTCTCCGAATACCCGCCTTTTTATTTTATATCGACAAAATGGGGGAAATTCTACATTTCCTATATTTGACAGCTTCGGGAAAGTGGAAACAAGATGGTTACTTTGGAGGCTTTTATTTAATAACGATCGGGGAAAAGTATTTTGGCGAGATGAAAATAGACATTGAAGAATGTGGTAATAGGGATATTGTTGTAATCGCATCTGTTTCTGACAAATTATTATCGTTTGTATGTTACAACCGTTTGTTTATTTCGTTTATAATTGTAATTTTATATTGTAATTTGAGTTGGTTATATTTATGACAATGGTTATATGGTTAATTGACAGACAATATTGACTGATACTGACGATGTGGCAAGCCACATACTTCTTCTATTATACTTACCCCAACCTGTCTCCAATACCTACCCAAAATTAGCTACCAGCTCTCGAGATATCTGTAACAAGGATAATGGAATCCAAATAATTAATGTAAAATCGTCAGTATCAGTCAATACTGTCTGTCAATTAACCATGTAACCATTGTCATATAACCAACTCGAATTATAAAGTATGTGGCAAGCCACATACTTCTTCTATCCCCTCACGCGATTTACGCGAACTCGCGACATTATGCATGCGTGCTAGCTAGATCATTATCACATATTTATATTATAGATTCACATTAATATACCTACATTTATATATCACAAGAAAGCCCTTGAAATGTTGTTAACTACTGCATTAACTTTTAGGTACTTACTGTATTCATTAATCCTGTAATAAAATGCAAAGTTTACATTTCACGCCCATTTTAAAAAAGGTTTTGATTTCACAGCTTTTCAATGTTATTACGCTTTTTTACGAATAAAAGAGCACAATCCATAAATAATATTAACTTTAGCACAATCACCATATTTTTTAGTAGATTACAATAAAATACAAACCGTTTTCACATTATCTGCTTTTAAAAAAGATCGTTCTTCGTCATGGCGCAAAATGGCGTCGGACAATCGAGAAATGGCGTGGTGGGATCCATATTTTTTTTCTAGATCAAACAAAGCTTTATTTCTATAGTGTTAGCGGTAAATTTCGCATAATTGAAATTTCGAACAGGCTAGTACCAAAATTATAACGTGTTAAGTCTTCTACACGTCACAATCCGTCTTCCAACAGAGAGTTTCGCTTAAGCAACGATTATTGACATAAAGCAAAAAAAAAATCATAAATATTTAATTTTAATGTCTGCAATAGAAAACAGTGTGCCACGGGCTTTATATCGCAGCTCATTGTTGTCAGTTATAAACCGGTCCAAGTCGGCCGGTAACAGCAGTGAATAGTAAAACTACCCTACATTATAGAAATAAATAAAAATTAAACAGTCTGGTTTTTCAAGTGCTTTTGTTAGTAATAGTTGTGAAGTAATTTCGATGTTTATGTAGTTAATATGTAATAAGTGTTTGTTTGTGTGTTTTTTCATTTTTATATTTGTCTGCACGCTGCGTTTTGAAGCAACGTATAATAATATGTATATGAGTGTGTAATCTCAGTAAGTGAATTTTTGTAAATTCTTTTGAGATTCATAAATATTCTTAAACCAGAAGCACGCGAACGGCTATTATACTTACCCCAAGAAGATGTAGTCCTGGCTGGTGAATAGTGGAGCAAAATGAAACCATACATTTTTTGAATTTTAATATTTTATTCAATAGTGGTATTTATAATCAATTTTAATGTTTGAAGCAATGTGTAATTTTTTTAATGTTATGGGTAATGACGCTAAAAACGGCGAACGAAAATATCATGAGGAAACCGACATGTTCCACGTTTCTGCCCCAATCGATGGCACTTGCGTGCATTTGGTAGAAGAAAAACATGTGATATTATTTACTCCAGCGTGCTCCAAAAGTTATTTGCGTAATCAGATTTACCAAATTTAATTACCCGCATTCAAATTGAAGGTTTCATATGTGAGTGAATTTGAAACTGATATTTGGCACATTTGAAGCGTACAGCGTTACCGACAAACTTTATTGAGCTCATTAGCATTCGGATATGCAGTGACAGCTGCCGCCACCACAACGCCTTGTGAAGCAAATACTGCGGCACTCAGGTACAGTGACGGAAAAGTTGAACTATCTTACTACGGTGCAATGTCTATTGCGTGGTATAAACATAAAGTATAGTGAGGCTTTTCTAACAATAATAGGTTTAGGTTTCAGATTCCAGGTGTGTATAAAGTGGATTGCAGTTGTGATAGTTCTTATATTGGTCAAACAAAGCGTACAATTGGTGAAAGGATCAAGGAACACATCGCCGCTGTAAAAAATCGCCAGACACAGAAATCTGCGATTCCCGAGCATTTGATTGATGTGAGAACTGGTCATTGCATCGAGCTCCACGACCCGAAGATTCTCTCCACCGGACGTCATGACTACGCAAGAAAAGTTCGGGAAGCCTTAAAACTTAAAAACATCGTAATTTCAATCGGGAGGTTTTCGGTTATCGGCGTCGTGGAATCCTGCCATAGATAAATAAATGTACGCATCCCGGAATGAGTTCGGAGAATACTGGTACTAAATAATACGGTTAGTGTCATGTGTCGTGTTGGTAACCCTGCAATTATTTGAAGACCAAATGTGGGTAGATCGAGATCCCCATAATTCGCGATGAGACGGCCCGTAATTTCTTCAGTCTTTTCGTGACTACGGCGGTTGTCGAGGTATTTAAGAGCCGGCTCACGTCGTCGCACGAAATTCAAAAAGTTTGTGTTCCGATATTTCCATCTTTAGTATTATTTAGAAAAAGATAATTACGTTCAAAAAATAGGCCGATCTTTCTTGTTGACGTTTCCTTGTTTCAATTTTACTAATAATAAAGCCTTTAGTCGTAGGGAACGATCTCCCATGACCATTTCGCCGAAAAGTCGCCGCCGTGTCAGTTTCAGACTTCTAAATCTACAAGTGATACTCAAAATTTATACTTAAAAAATATGGGAACATCATACACATATTTTATTAATTCATTCAAGTCACATATATCTGAATTTTGGTCCCATTTATTAGTAAAAAAACAAAATCATAAGCCAATTTTAAGTTTTATATTGCAGTTTTAGCGTTGTCTCTGTGTAAAATACACAATAACTCCAAAATAAAAATTAGACACGATAATACTTTGTTCTTTGTAGAATCCAATTCTATAGTTACTTTTCAAATCATAGTTGTCAATTTTTCAAAAATATAAATTACCAGCAGTCGAAATTACAATAAATTACGCTGCGCAATTTAGTATGCCGCGAGCGGCCGTCGGGGGAGGACCTGCGTCAGTTAGCGTGGGAGTCGGTTACGTAATATTTCGCGCGTTTATGACATAAACTAGAATAATTATAGTGCGACCACAAAATTTTAATTCGTTTGGCGTTTTATAACGTTTCATTCTGATTTTCGGATCGGACCATCACATTTGATCTTGTTTACTTCATGAAGAAGCAGAATCTGTCAATTTTTTTTGACGTGACAACGTCTAATAAGTCGATGAACGCGATGGCCGCCACCACAAAATGCCGAATGTCATTATTTTTTACTACTACCTCAATACCATGACCATGACCATGCACATGACCATGACCATGACCATGCCCAATGACCATGAGGAACGGCCATGACCAATGACCATGAGCAATGGCCATGACCAATGACCGTTCCGACGTGTTTGAGCAACGAACTTCCCATATTAATTAAGTATGTACAGTATGGGTAACAAATGAAAGGACTTGACTAGTAGAATACTATGCACTGTCACAAATTTCAAATCCAAGATGGCCGCCACCACAAAATTGCGAATGTCATTATTTTCACTACTACCTCAATACCATGACCATGACCATGCACATGACCATGACCATGACCATGCCCAATGACCATGAGGAACGGCCATGACCAATGACCACGACCAATGACCATGAGCAATGGCCATGACCAATGACCGTTCCGACGTGTTTGAGCAACGAACTTCCAATATTAATTAATCATCATTAATTTTACTACTACCTCAATATATATATCAATTTAAAGGGCTTGACTAGTAGAATACTACGCACTATGATAAATTTAAAATCCAAGATGGCCGTCACCACAAAAAAGCGAATGTCATTGATTTTCACTACTTCTCAACA
The DNA here is from genome assembly GCA_017562165.1 of Ectropis grisescens. Lineage (NCBI taxonomy): Eukaryota > Metazoa > Arthropoda > Insecta > Lepidoptera > Geometridae > Ectropis > Ectropis grisescens. The sequence goes on along the minus strand of CM029781.1, from coordinate 29,487,571 downwards.
TAGGTATCAAATGCAAGGACTTGACTAGTAAAATACTACGCACTATGACAAATTTCAAATCCAAGATGGCCGCCACCACAAAATTGCGAATGTCATTATTTTTTACTACTACCTCAATATGGGTAACAAATGAAAGGGCTTTACTAGTAGAATACTATGCACTATGACAAATTTCAAATCCAAGATGGCCGCCACCACAAAATGGCGAATGTCATTATTTTTTACTACTACCTCAATATGGGTAACAAATGAAAGGGCTTGACTAGTAGAATACTATGCACTATGACAAATTTCAAATCCAAGATGGCCGCCACCACAAAAAAGCGAATGTCATTGATTTTCACTACTTCTCAACATAGGTATCAAATGCAAGGGCTTGACTAGTAGAATACTATGCACTATGACAAATTTCAAATCCAAGATGGCCGCCACCACAAAATGGCGAACGTCATTATTTTTTACAACTACCTCAGTATGGGTAACAAATGAAAAGACTTGACTAGTAGAATACTATGCACTGTCACAAATTTCAAATCCAAGATGGCCGCCACCACAAAATTGCGAATGTCATTATTTTTACTACTACCTCAATATGGGTAACAAATGAAAGGGCTTTACTAGTAGAATACTATGCACTATGACAAATTTCAAATCCAAGATGGTCGCCACCACAAAATGGCGAATGTCATTATTTTTTACTACTACCTCAATATGGGTAACAAATGAAAGGGCTTGACTAGTAGAATACTATGCACTATGACAAATTTCAAATCCAAGATGGCCGCCACCACAAAATGGCGAATGTCATTATTTTTTTACTACTACCTCAATATGGGTAACAAATGAAAGGGCTTGACTAGTAGAATACTATGCACTATGACAAATTTCAAATCCAAGATGGCCGCCACCACAAAAAAGCGAATGTCATTGATTTTCACTACTTCTCAACATAGGTATCAAATGCAAGGGCTTGACTAGTAGAATACTATGCACTATGACAAATTTCAAATCCAAGATGGCCGCCACCACAAAATGGCGAATGTCATTATTTTTTACTACTACCTCAGTATGGGTAACAAATGAAAAGACTTGACTAGTAGAATACTATGCACTGTCACAAATTTCAAATCCAAGATGGCCGCCACCACAAAATTGCGAATGTCATTATTTTTCACTACTACCTCAATATGGGTAACAAATGAAGGGGCTTGACCAGTAGAATACATGCACTATGACAAATTTCAAATCCAAGATGGTCGCCACCACAAAATGGCGAATGTCATTATTTTTTTCTACCACCTCAATATGGGTAACAAATGAAAGGGCTTGACTAGTAGAATACTATGCACTGTCACAAATTTCAAATCCAAGATGGCCGCCACCACAAAATTGCGAATGTCATTATTTTCACTACTACCTCTATACCATGAGCAATTACCATGACCATGACCAATTACAATGACCATGAGGAACGGATATGACCAATGACCACGACCAATGACAATGAGCAATGGCCATGACCAATGACCGTTCCGACGTGTTTGAGCAACGAACTTCCAATATTAATTAATCATCATTAATTTTACTACTACCTCAATATAGGTATCAATTTAAAGGGCTTGACTATGCACTATGACAAATTTCAACCAAGATGGCCGCCACCACAAAATGGCGACTGTCATTATTTTTACTACCACCTCAATATGGGTAACAAATGAAAAGGCTTGACTAGTAGAATACTATGCACTGTCATAAATTTCAAATCCATGATGGCCGCAACCACAAAATTGCGCATGTCATTATTTTTCACTACTACCTCTATACCATGACCAATGACCATGACCATGACCAATTACAATGACCATGAGGAACGGATATGACCAATGACTACGTCCAATGACCATGAGCAATGGCCATGACCAATGACTGTTCCGACGTGTTTGAGCAACGAACTTCCAATATTAATTAATCATCATTAATGTTTACTACTACCTAAATAAAGGTATCGATTTAAAGGGCTTGACCATGCACTATGACAAATTTCAAATCCAAGATAGCCGCCACCACAAAATGGCGACTGTCATTATGTTTTACTACCACCTCAATATGGGTAACAAATGAAAGGGCTTGACTAGTAGAATACTATGCACTGTCACAAATTTCCAATCCAAGATGGCCGCCACCACAAAATTGCGAATGTCATTATTTTTCACTACTACCTCTATACCATGACCAATGACCATGACCAATTACAATGATCATGAGGAACGGATATGACCAATGACCACGACCAATGACCATGAGCAATGGCCATGACCAATGACTGTTCCGACGTGTTTGAGCAACGAACATCCAATATTAATTAATCATCATTAATGTTTACTACTACCTAAATAAAAATAGCAATTTAAAGGGCTTGACCATGCACTATGACAAATTTCAAATCCAAGATGGCCGCCACAACAAAATGGCGACTGTCATTATTTTTTACTACCACCTCAATATGGGTAACAAATGAAAGGGCTTGACTAGTAGAATACTACGCACCATGATCAATTTGAAATCCAAGATGGCTGCCACCACAAAATAGCGAATGTCATTATTTTCACTACTTCACAATATAGGTATCAAATGCAAGGGCTTGACTAGTAAAATACTACGCGCCATGACAAATTTCAAATCCAAGATGCCCGCTACCACAAAATGGCTACTGACATTATTTTTACTACCAACTCAATATGGGTAACAAATGAAAGGGCTTGACTAGTAGAATACTATGCACCGTCACAAATATCAAATCCAAGATGGCCGCCACCACAAAACTATTTTGTGGTGGCGCATTTGTTATCCATATTGAGGTCGTAGTAAAAAATAATGATATTCGCCATTTTGTGGTGGCGGCTATCTTGGATTTGAAATTTGTCATAGTGCGTAGTTTTTTACTAGTCAAGCCCTTTCATTTGATATCCATATTGAAAAGTAGTGAAAATAATGTCAGTCGCCATTTTGTGGTGGCGGCTATCTTGGATTTAAAATTTGTCATAGTGCATAGTAATTTATTAGTCAAGTCCTTTCATTTGTTACCCATATTGAGGCAGTAGTAAAAATAATGACATTCGCAATTTTGTGGTGGCGGCCATCTTGGATTTGAAATTTGTCATAGTGCATAGTATTCTACTAGTCAAGCCCTTTCATTTGTTACCCACATTGAGGTTGTAGTAAAAATAATGACAGTCGACATTTTGTGGCGGCGGCCATCTTGGATTAGAAATTTGTCATAGTGCATAGTATTTTATTAGTCAAGCTCTTTCATTTGTTACCCATATTGAGGTAGTAGTAAAAATAATGACAATCGCCAGTTTGTGGTGGCGGCGATCTTGATTTGACATTTGTCATAGTGCGTAGTGTTTTACTAGTCAAGCCCTTTATTTGATACCCGTATTGAGGAGGTAGTGAAAAAAGAAATGTATCTTACCATTTTGTGGTGGCGGCCATCTTGGATTTGAAATTGTCATTGTGCATAGTATTTTACTCGTCAAGTCTTTTTATTTGATACCCATATTGAGGAAGTAGGGAAAAAAGAAATGTATTTCGCCATTTTGTGGTGGCGGCCATCTTGGATTTGAAATTTGTCATTGTGCATAGTATTTTACTCGTCAAGTCCTTTCATTTGATACCCATATTGAGGGAGTAGTGAAAAATTAAATGTATTTCGCTATTTTGTGGTGGCGGCCATCTTGGATTTGAAATTTGTCATAGTGCATAGTATTCTACTGGTCAAGCTTTTTCATTAAATTTGATACCCATATTGAGGTAGATTATGAAGAAATATTTAGTCCACCATTTTGTGGAGGCGGCCATCTTGAATCGATATTAACCAAACATAGCTAAGAACCAATGCACAAAAATTACCCTTAAAATAAAAAAGAAATTTTACTAATTATCAGATTTTTGAAATGCAAGAATAATTTATCGTAACGTAACGGGACAACGAACGTAACGGGACAATAAGTCTTCAATTTTCGTGCACGCAGCCAGCGTTCATCGATTTAGTAGACGTTGTCACGTCAGAAAATCTCATCAAAATTTTTAGTACATTGCCGTTACGGCTCAAGATCGTTCTGTCCGCCTAAACGCTCGAGCTGAATCGAACGGACGCACGCTGACAATGTTGCAGGATTTTACCTAAAGTTGAGTTCTGTCTTTTTGTGAGAGGGCTCTTAAACAATGAATTATTCGTGATTAAGCCCCGTAGGTACTATATTAACATTAAATAATAGGTTTTTATTTGACCGTCGCGTCGCCTTTTTAAGCGGCCGCCTACGATAGAGTGTGCATACCTAGAAGAAATCGATTCACTAGCAACTTGAATACACCAATTCATCACAATAAATGATCGCATCGCTGGCTTGAATACTAATAATTTAAAATAATAATTATTCAGAAATTGAAAACTAGAATATACGTAGTAAGCACAGCAACACGAGAATACATAGCGGCTGGCTGACTAGTGTATTCATGGCCAATAATAAATTTAAAAAAAAATTGCGCGCTGATTTGCGAGATGTCAGTTTTCTGAAAGAGATCAATTTTAGCGATAAGGGCGAAACTTATAGCATTCGTTTGTAGCTATTCTATGTTTGCTGTTATTTTTTAACACCCAATATCGATTCAAGATGGCGGCCTCCACAAAATAGCGGAAACAAAATAGTTTTTCACAACCTCTCTCAGTATCGGTATCAAATAAAAGGACTTGACAGTAAAAGTAGAATAAATACTTAAATTTTAGTATGAAAACTAACGTGGTTATTACACATTTTACATAAATACACGGGTAACTCACGTATAATGTAGTCAGTCCAGTCCGACTCAAGTTTCGATCGCGTCCGGCGATCTTTTCAAGAGAGAGTGCGCGCGGGTTCGCAGCTCGTTTAGCACTGCGGGCAGCCGCACGGCGCGCACGCAAGCTCAACGGTTGTTGCGGGGGTGCAGGTGAGGGGGTGCGGGAGGGCTGCGCCGGTGTACGGTGTAAAAAGATCGCCGGACGCGATCGAAACTTGAGTCGGACTGGACTGACTACATTATACGTGAGTTACCCGTGTATTTATGTAAAAAAAAAAACTTAAATATTATGAAACAACTATCAAAGTCAAAGTCAAAGTTCTTTAATGATAAATGTACAATTTACACGTCAATTTTATAAAAAAAAAAACAAAATAAGAGCATACAAAGAGTATACATTTTTAAAGTTTAAATTGAACTTTATATTGTACGAAAATAGGTATCATACATATGTCAAAAATTAAAATATATGTACTTATTACAATTGTAATAATAATTTGGGGGGCAAGGGGAGAACAGCACTAACATCTAGCTGGCCCAACTGTCAACCTCACCTGCACGCGTAAGGTGGTTCGTATGAATAGCCTACGGCGGATTTCCCCCCATAATTCGCGGTGCTCCCTGCTAGACAACTAACGAGGCCCTGACGACCGAGCAATGGCGGTATAACCATACGCTTAGCAGGCTCTTGCTTGCTAAATGAGGCTACCACGAGCCTTGGGGATTAAATACTCCCAAAAAGTGTGGCCATGATACCTTGGGAAAGTGTCACGAGTACTCTCCCAACCTTTTGTAATGGAATATGAACGATAATAATGAGATTGATTTGTCATGCGATCCGGCCAACGCCCGGCGCTCGCAGGTTACCGGGCCTGTGGGTGTGAAATTGGTTACCGAAGGCCGCGTAGGAGTGGATGACCAGGCTCCTACGACGGCAAATGCTACTGGCAGCAGTACCAATAATAAAAAATTTGTCCAACAGGCATTTCACCCTAGCCTATTTATCACAAGACCAAGGTCTTCATCTCTAGATGGTAACACTCGCATACAAGCACAACAAAATGTAGAACTTGGAATAAATACAGATCCAATCACTGAATTAAGTACTCGCCCCCCCGACTGGCAACGTGTACCAACACAAAATAGGAAGAAGAGAAAGATCTGTGATGCCACATCTCCAGAAGGAGTAAAAACTTCTAATAGTTTCAGTGATCTTCCAGTGGACCTCACTGACAATGATGACGAAAACTCTACAAAGAAAGTCAGTAAACCTCCCCCAATAATTCTGTATGGAGTAGAAGATGTTGGAAAACTCACAGATTTACTAAAAACAGTTGCTGAAGGAGAACAATTCACCTACAAAATAGTTAACCGGAACCAGATGAGAATCAACTGTGGAGAGGTGGAAGTTTACAAAAAACTTATCTCACTTGTACGAGAAAAAGGACTTATCAGTCACACCTTTAATAGGAAAGATCAAAGGAACTACAGGATAGTAATAAAAATTCTCCACCATTCTACCCCAATAAGTGCAATAATAGAAGCCATTGAAAACACTGGTAACATAATATCTGGTGAAGTCATCAATGCGAAATACGGCCCCGAGAAAAAAGCAACCTCGACATTCTTCGTCAACATCCTGCCAAGCCCTAATAACAAAAAAGTTAAAGACATAAAATATATTTATCATCAATCCATCCAAATAGAAGATCCTAAGAAGAGCAACATTATAGTACAGTGCCAGAGATGCCAATAATATGGCCATACGAAAAACTACTGCACGCGGCCCTACCGTTGCGTCAAATGTGCAAAAACAAACGCGACCGGAATGCTCCTGCCCAATGTGCTCTATGTCATGATGCTCACCCTGCGAACTATAAGGGATGTGAGGTTTATCAAGAAATCCTAGCTCGTAAAAACTCAACTTTACTTCCAAAAAAAACACACTTACATCCTAATCTGAAAACTGGCGCGAAAAGTAAAACTGGCACGTCTATAAGACAGATTAAAGCTGACATAAACAACAAAACTAATGCATGGTCTAATTACCCACCCCTTACTGCAGAAAAAATAACTAATCCACCTAAAGATATTCCCATCATAGAGCTCCAATCAGCTAGTAATTTAGAAATTATTCTCACAAAACAATCACAACAATTTGAGTTAATACTTCAACAAATGAGTACTTTAATGCAGCTCATATCTTCACTAGTCAATAAATTAGAAAACTAGCTGTATTGCAACTAGCCACTTGGAACCCAAACGGACTAGCACCAAACAAGGATGAAGTTGAAATTCTAATGAAGGTTCATGGGCTCGATATTGTACTTATTTCTGAGGCTCACTGTACTTGTTCACCAAATATAAAAATTAATGGATGCAAAACTTACACCACTAACCACCCTGATGGAACAGGACACGCAGGAACAGCTATAATAATACGTAACACAATCAAGCACTACCTACTCCCAGAATATAAGACGCCTCAGATACAGGCGACCGTGGTGGCGGTAGAAGATAACGTAGGACACTTTAACATCGCTGCTGTGTACTGTCCACCTAAACACTTAATAAAAGAAAACATGTTTTCTGCCTTATTTAAAACACTGGGTGATCGCTTTATTATCGGAGGAGACTGAATTGAAGCACACATTCTGGGGCTCGAGGTTGATTACCCCTAGAGGTAGACAATTAATGGCTAGCTTGACTGCAAATAACTTATGCACGGCATCAACAGGGGAACCTACATATTGGCCTACTGATCCCAAAAAAATCCCTGACCTACTAGACTTTTTCGTTACCAAGGGTCTCTCTAGACGCTACGTCAAGGCTAAATCATGCATGGACAGCTCATCTGATCACACCCCTGCTTTGCTTACCGTGAGCGCCATGGTGATAGATGTCGAGAAACCTAACATGCTAACAAATAAAAGCACAGATTGGGACTCTTTCAGGGAATCTGTAGAAGATGATATAAACTTGAAGGTATCTCTGAAAACCCCACAAGAAGTTGAAAAGGCAGCTCTACAATTCACAATGCTTATCCAAGAAGCTGCTTGGAAGTCCACTCCTGTGTTAGAGGCTTCTAACTGCACCACAAACCTCCCAGCAATGATTAGAGAACGTATATTGGAGAAACGAAAAGCTCGCCGTACGTGGCACCAAAGCAGAAATAGAGAAGACAAACAAAAACTTAATAAGGCCATAAAAGACTTAAAAATCCTAACTAAAGAATGGCACGATACGACACTTCAATCCAAGCTTGAATCCCTGACACCCTATGCTTCCACTAACTATTCTCTCTGGAAGTTTACAAAATCTCTCAATAGACCAACAGAAGCTAAGCCACCGCTGAGAAATGGTAACAACTGGGCCAAATCACCTATAGAAAAGGCAGACCTATTTGCAACTCATCTCACTACTGTCTTCTGCCCTAATGAAACCTCAGACCAGGATACGGAAAGAGAAGTAGACGAATTCCTCGAACAACCATTCCAGATGTCGCCGCCACTCAAACCAGCTACAGTAAGAGAGGTGTGGAGAACAATTGGAAACCTGAAAATAAAAAGCACCAGGGTTTGATTTGATTACAAAGGAAATTTTATGCATCTTCCTAGGAAGGCTGTGGTTTTCCTGACAACACTTTATAATGGCATTCTGAGAGTTCATCACTTCCCATCATTGTGGAAAATGTCTCAAATTATAATGGTGCACAAGGCAGGCAAATCACCAAATGAGGTTCAATCATATAGACCGATCAGCCTCTTACCAATCCTGTCCAAAATCTGTGAAAAATAATCCTACGCAGGCTACGGCCTGTTCTAGAAACTGAAAAGTTATACCTGATCACCAGTTTGGATTTAGAAAGCATCACTCAACAATAGAGCAGGTTCATCGGGTCACCAATAAAATCAGAGATGCTTTGGAAAGGAAAGAGTACTGTTCTTCAGCCTTCTTGGACATACAGCAAGCTTTCGACAAAGTGTGGCACAAAGGTTTGCTGTACAAAATTAAAAATACCCTACCCCACAGCTTCTACTTGCTGATGCAATCTTACTTGGAGGGAAGGATGTTTCAAGTAAAGGTAGAGGAAGATACTTCGAAAGTCCACAACATTTTCGCCGGTGTGCCGCAAGGTTCGGTGCTGGGACCAGTCCTGTACTCAATATTCACAGCAGATCTCCCGGAAGTGATGGGGACAACAATAGCAACCTACGCTGATGATACAGCAATACTGGCTAGCAGTAAGAACCCAGTGGAAGCTTCATGCTCACTGCAAAAAGGGCTGGATAAAACCAATACCTGGTTGCAGAGATGGAAAATCAGGGCTAGTGCTACCAAATCTGTACAAATAACATTCACCCCCTTCAGTGTCCCTTGGTAGTGCATTATTGCCATGTAGCAATTCAGTTAGGTATCTTGGTATGCATCTGGACAGACGATTGACTTGGAAAAACCATGTAAAAGCCAAAAGAGAACAACTAAATGCAACTTATAAAACTTTCCTGTGGCTTCTAGGCCGTAACAGTATATTGAGTACCGACAATAAGCTGCTTATTTATAAAATGATCATCAAGCCTATATGGACGTATGGAATTCAACTATGGGGTAGTGCCAGTAACTCCAATATCAACATCATCCAAAGAATGCAAAATAAAATCTTGCGCACTATAGCAGATGTTCCCTGGTTTGTAACGAATCATGAAATCCATGACAACCTGGACATCAACACCATCAAGGAAGAAATCAGGTTACATTCCAAAAACTACCAGCAAAGACTATCAGCACATCCAAACAACTTAGCGCTGCAACTGAATAGCCTGAACTATCCCAAGCGTCTTAAAAGGCATGACATCTTGAGGTTACAGGACAGACAATAATAGCCTCACTGGAATAAGAGGAGTGTCCTCACTGGAGGGCACACTCACAAAGTCAGCCAACCACAGCTCATCCGCTTAAAGTCTTTGGACTGATTGCAGAAACCTATATAAAAAAAAAAAAAAAAAAATTTCAATTGTAATGAACAATGTCAATTTTTTACAATTTTATTGAGAGTTTGCCATCACTATATAAAAACTCGCTGTAACTACAAAAAGTTTGATCGATAAGCCAGCTTTTTAATCGGTTTTTGAAGCTACCCGAACTCGGTGCTGATTTAACTATTTTAGGAAGAGTGTTATAAACTTCCGGTCCCATAATGTGAGTCAGTTTTTCCGATCTCGCGAGAGAGTGAGGTATACTATCCAGCTTATCAGCGTTACGTATATTGCGCGAATGTCTCTCTCCTCGCGTGTCGTATGAGTCTAAGCTATTTCTGACATACACAGCTACTTGGTAGATCAAGATTGCAGTCAACGTAAGTATGCCAAACTCTTTGAAATATGGTCTGATGGATGTGCATTGCGACACGCCCACGATGGCGCGTATGGCTATCAAATCCAAGATGGCTGCCATCAAAAAACTAGTCCCACGATATGGATATCGAATACTTGGATTAGTAGGATGCTGTTCCGGTAGCAACTAAAAAATTTGCCCGCAACCTTATCAGATTAAGCAGGGACAAAATACGTAAAGTTGTAGGTATTATGACTGGACACTGTCCTCTAAACAAACACTTATTCAATTTAGGTGTGACAGACAGCCCTTTATGCCGGGGATGCATGAAGGGGGAAGAAACGCCACAGCATGTGATTGTGGAATGCAGGAGCGTGGCAGATCAACGGGCTGAATTCCTCCACTCTCCAGCGGCAGTCCCGGAGGCCTTCACCAACCTAAATAGGTTGCTTGCCTTCTGGGATAGCCTGGGATGGCTAGAGTAAAAGGGTAGTATGAGCCACGCACAATGGCTCAATTGAGAGGCTAAGTGCGGAAAAGGCCCCGCCAAACTAACTAACTAGTACGATACTGTACAAGTTTCGAATCCATTGTAGTCGGGGTACACAATTTTTTTAATTTCTGCTTGTATTATTGAAAGACGCAACAAAGAGTGTTAATCTGTCTATTGGGGCCTTTAAGGCAGCAAAGCTGGCTAACAAGACAGCATCATGGAGCTATTAAAATACGGAACATCATCGCTATACGAAACATCGAGGCCCATCTAAACATTAAGGTTTATCGCAACATCAACAAAAAGACAAATTATTTATACTAGATGTCTGGTTTATTATAAATGCTTCTTCAAAGATGAATGCTAATGGCAAACTAAAAAAAATATTCATTACTGGCATAATTATGTGTACATGATTATGATTAAAACAACAATATACTGCGTCAAGGTAAATCATGGCTAATCTCTAGTTCAAAATTATTATACAAACAATATTTAGTTTTTATTGTTTTTCTTATCCTATATACGTGTTTTTCTTTGTTTTTGGTGGTACAATAAAGAGTATCGATTTATCTATTTATCAGAACTGTTGGACTCAATGTCTATACGACTGGCTGGTGAAACGCCAGCTGGTTTGTTCGCTGTAAAGCTTATTGCGTTCTATGGTAAAGCAGTAATATACTAATATTTCTGTGTTCCGGTTTGAAGGGCAACGTTTTATATCTGCGTATTTTTCTGTAAATTTCACCTAAAACTACACAGTAAATATTAATCAAAAGGTTATAAATATTATATTTCTGATAAAACTCTAAGTAAATAACGTAGGTGGGTACTCGCAGAAAACTTCCCGATGTATGTTTCTAAATTACGTTTGATGTTCAATTCACGTACTTTAATTGAACCTTTGATCTTTTTTGGGAGGAGTCCCTTTTAATATTCAAAAATAGAATGGTAAGATTTTTTTTTAATTTCCTTTCGGTCTGTTAACCGGGGATGAATAAAGTTAATATTGTTTTTAATTTTCCTGAGTGGTTTTCGAATCTTCAATTTCGGGGAGTCGTGTAAAAAGAAACGTTTTCGTTCATTTTGTTAAAAGTAAAATGTCGTTGCGGTGTTGGATCAATTCCGCTGATTTTGATGGATGGATAGGATTTATCTACTTTTTAAAATGGGTTTAACGTTCCTTTTCTAGAGTCTGAACTGATTAGTCAAAGCCATTAAAATTAAGGACATTACGGTTTTTTGACTTTTAAATAGATAAATTAGCCTTTATTAGAAAGGCGGGTCGAGAAGGATATGCCACAGAGGGTAAGCTACAACAACCTTGTCCTTAACAACGCAACACCACGCAGCTAGCGTTACTTGCCGCTGTTTCACTCTTGTGCTTTCTGATCCCGTTATAATTCGGAATAAAAGTAGTCTACCTATATGTTATTCTAGGCCATCAATTTGGTTAATGGATATAGTTATCCAGGACGTCTATTCTCTTTCTACGAAAAACGTAATTTCGAAATAAACTCGCGACTTTTCTACTCCGGGTCTACTTCGTTTCTTCCGAACGAACATTGTTTGACATTTAATTATTTATTTTTAACTGTAATAGGTTAGCACTTAACCACCATCTCGCCTGATGTTAGGCAATGATGCGATCTACGAAGAAGCGTGCTTACCTAGAAGAAACCGATTCACTCTCGATTTGAAGACACTAATATTGTTGTCTTAAATGTTCTATGCCTACTCTAATTAAAGTAAGCTTAGAACATTTAAATGGACGAAACGACGGATCGAAGTAGAACCGTAGAAAAGTCTGAAGTTTATTTCGAAATTACGTTTTTCGTAGATGTCCAGATCATTTAGTAAAACAAAAGAGCTGGCCCCAGGTAGCAACCTAGCGTGGCCCACGTGGAAGTCACTAAACCGACTCCGGACCCAAATGGGCCGCTGCAAAGTTAATATAGCGAAATGGGGATACTCTGATGCAAATAACATCCTGTGTGACTGTGGTGCCACTCAGACCATGCAGCACTTGCTGTCATGCCCGCGGTGTCCAACCAGCTGCACCAGAACCGACCTGATGGAGGCCTCGATACCAGGAGTCACAGTTGCGGAATACTGGGCAGCACAAATTTAAAAGACTCACACACACAAAAAAAGACAACATCATCGACACGAAGAAGAAGAAGATTTAGTAATTTTTGCTTAATAGAGTTAGAAATATTCACTCTTTTGCATATATAACAATAGCAGGATTTAAAGACTGTACTAAATTCACTAGATTCAATCTCATAGACTCCGGCAGCAGTTGTTTCAGCAATGTATAGACATAAATTAAGTCCCAGTAGAAATAAACCAAACAAAAACCCGGAGCAGGTTTCGATCATAAAACTCGGTCCCGGGCGGTTGAGCGGTTGCCCGGTTGTCTTGACGGATCGTCGGCTTATCCGGGACGGATGTACGGACGAAATAACGAGCTTTGACGCTGCGAGGATTAACGCTGTAAATCGATAGAGTCTAGAAACTGGCCATTGTTTCTTAGCTAAATTTCTGTTCCTAAAAACACAATCCGCTTTAGCAAGCAAATTGAAAGTTTAAATAAATATAGACGGGAGGAACAGTGGAGTAGGTAGTTTTATTAGAAAATTAAATGCGAATAATTTTTATTACCAAGATACGATTTTAAAGTTTCTCCATGAAAAAAAAAAACTATTTTCTTCGACGCCCGACTAGTATCTATGTCGCAGCCGGATCGTATAATCCGCTGTATTACATTACGGCTAGAGAAGATAGGGAATAGAGCTTCCCGCCAGAAGCTCTGCGGTCAGCCCTGTCTGACGGTCGAATAGGTCTGAGTCAGGCGGTCAGGGCTGACTGCAGAGCTTCTGGTCCCACCCGAAATCAAATCTCAATGATAGACCCTTGTCTAAGTGCACCATATTTCTTAGGTGTACCGTCACCAATATCAAGTTAGGGGCTTTCAAGTTTTATCTGAGAGGTAAGATGTTTAAAAAAAAGTGTGAGAAATATGGCAACAGATAATCTGACAGCTTTTTCTGATTAAATTAATTTTCACTGTTTATTTTGTAAGTATTGTCACCCTACAATTTAAGCAGTAGTACAATGCGGCTAAACGTTGGCCGCCGTATTGAAGAACGTATCGCAATGACAATACGCTCCACTACGGAGGTTGCCGGCTCGCTTCGCTCGCCACCTCCCCCCTTCGTTGCGCTCGGCCTCGCATGGCTCGCTCCACTCAAGACCTGCCTTGAGCTTCTGGCTCCCGCATTTTTTATATACACTCTAGGGGTAGTAGCGACAAGGTGGAGTCGGGGTGCTCCGAGTCGGATCTGGGTCCTTCATAACCTACCCGATACGATTTAGTCTTAACAAGGTAGACGGTGATAAACCACCTCAATAATATTGTGTAGGATTCCGCCGAACACCAGAATCCACAGTCACCTTAGCAATTTAGCAACACACGTACTGTTTTCAACGCCATGGTTGTTGTTATGTCAGACAGCGACATGAGTGTTAAGAATCGAAACTAAAAAATTGTCAAAGCGGCGGCTAATCATTCGCTTTATTACATTACGGCTAGCCGTTTTGAATGACGTATGGCGTCTAATACATTCCGGCTGTTTATAATCAGCCGCTTTCAATCTGGCTAATCGTCAAACCACCGCTTTACAAAACGGCCCTGTTTTTCAAAACGGCTAGCCGTAATGTAATAAGGCGCATTATACGATGTGGCTGCGACATCTAAACTACTCGTAATATTGTAAAGCTGAAGAAGTTTTCGTTTGAACGAGGTAAACTCGGGAACTACGGAACCGATTTTAAAAATTATTTCACTTTTTATATAAACGTAATCTCTGGATATATATTATGGGGGAAGCCGGAGCGGACCGCTTGTGTTATTATAACTTTTATACTTTCACAATTTGGAATCATTCTGAAAACGTTAAAAAATTACTTAATCGCTGACTTAACAAGGCTTTTCGTGACCATAGTCATTTTAAATATATACACGGGTCACTCAGGTTTGACATAGTAAGCCCAGTCCGACTCGAACATCCATAGCCATTTTACCGCGAATAAAATGTCGAGAGGTAAATATTGGAGTGAGGAGTGGTAGATATTTTTTATAACAATAAATAATTAAAAATCGTTTAGATCGCGATTGGGCCCCGTTTAATATTTTCTATTGCATTAGTACGATTTTTGTCATACTATTTATATAATTTTTAAGTTAGTTAACCGTTATAATCGTTATTTCTATACTATACGTCATAACATTATCTTAAAACAAATTTAGTACATGCAGTCAAATTAATCTTAAAATGTGTGTGCCTTCAGCAGCAGTGAAAACTTCATTGGAAACCATTAATTTCTCATTCTGCTAATTTCTTAATTGTTTGCTATTAATTTCAATTATTTCTTCTATTATTTACTTAAGAATAATTGAGTTACTAAAATTATTATGCGCTATGTATTCCAAAATGAGAAACAAGCCTTAAATATAATTTTATTAATTGTAACACATAAATCAAAATGGTAAAGACATAGATACACAACTGCAGAGTAGCTGACCGTATCTTCCTCGCTCGGGCTTCCTCGACGTTCCCGAGTTCAGCCGATTGAGCCTTTCACGTCATAGCTTGACGGACCTTACTTACAGCCAATGACAAAATTTGTATGCGATGTGGTAAAATAAATTTTCACTTCAATAACCTGCTCCTGACTATACCTGGCACAAAGGCTACCTTAAATTTGGTATGCATTGAATGTGAATAAATATTGTTTGTAAACTTTGGAACTTGGACACATCGCTTATGAAGCTTGTCTATTAGCGGATGTGAAATAATATTAAGTTCGTACGTAGATGTAAAGAAGTCGACAAAATGAAACGCTTAGATACAACAATAGTTAAGTTACATTAACATAAAACAGACCTGTAAGATATATGTTTTAAAAGATTTATCTAAACAATGCCAATCATTGAATAGCGTGTAATATTTTAAAATAGATTTAACACAGAAATCTAGACAAAGAAAAACCTATGGCCCTTATTACGTTATGGATTAGATTCGCGGACTGGCATAAAGAGCCCGGACAGTAAAAAAAAATACATTATACATGACTTAATCATGCGGAACGTCAAGGTAATTAAATAATAATTTAGATTATTTTTATAGAGTTTCGAATAATGTAAATAATTTATTGTACGAATCGTTTAGTTCTCGCATTAAAATAAGCACGCTACGAACGATCCCGCTGATTCATAGCATTATCTATTCTACGCGATTAGCAGATAGGTTAATCTGGGAGATAGGTCCCCGAGGCCATGACGGATCATCGCCCCGGCCGGATGTTGTCGTACCCCGGATATTGAGCCCATCGCCCAGGCCACAGATTACCTACTGATTAAATATGGAGAAATCCAATTGGTAAAACTACGGCAAGTTTAAATGAAAACCAGAGCAATGGAGCTGTGAAGAATAAAGTTTGCTGGATATGTTTTTGTGAAAGCTTCGTTGAGTAATTTTTGAAAGGGAAACATCTTATTGGGTTGTGGCGTGTATAACGGACGGATGTGCACGTTAGATGCTTTTTGTATAGGTGAGCCTACTAATCGAAAATACGAAAATAAACAAGTTGATTTTAAGTTGGAATTAAAAAAAAGCTTTAATTTTTCACTTGTTTCTCATGTATCCTACTAATACGACCCATTAGAATTGTATATAATACTAAACGTCTGCCCCGGCGTTGCCCGTGGTACATTATATAGTACTCATCAGGATCTCATACATATACAACGGTGAAAGAATGACTGAAATCGGTTCAGTCATTCCTGAGAATATCGCTTTCAAACAGAACACCTCTTCAGCTACCTGCTACGCCACCTGTCGAAAATTAGTTGTCCAACTCAGATTTAGAAAAAAAATTGAGTAGCAAAGGTTTTATATTCAAGAGGTATGTAATCTGTGATATTCAATGACGCAATCTTAGACACATGCTGTCATGTGTCATGTCAAAGCACGAAACGTACGAAATCTCTCAATAAGGAATATTTTTTCCCTTTTTTGTTACATTCTTGATTCATGTTCCGCTTCTATTAATAGTAGCGTTATTTTCTATAGCCTATAGCCTTCCTCGATAAATGGACTATCCAAGAGAAAAATAATCTTTCAATCCAAACAAACAAACAACAAACAAACTCTTCAGCTTTATAATATTAGTATAGATTAGGTATTTACTATTGTAATATAAACTACGATAGCCGATCCAGTTTTCACTTATACCAAACAATCAGAACAGTATACAAAACAATCACACTTTTTTCATTTAAAATCAGAGTTCTTTATTTAAAAATGTACAATTAACACACCAATTAATGAAAAAGAAAACAAAAAAAAGCAAACTTATAACAAACATTTTCATAATTTCAAATAAGAATTGCACGATTTTAATTCATTATTGCCGTACCGAGAAAATGTTTGGTATATTTATTTCATTTGTATATTTTGACGTGACAACGTCTTATAAAGCCGTTTAAGCTGCCGAATCTTGGATTTTTTTTGTAAAATGTATTCGGCTGCGTGGAAGCATATTTTATTCCCTCGTATGTTTCCCACCTACAATGTCACTGGAAATATGTTGTTTTATGTGTTCCGCTAGTTCAGCTTATACGTGAGTGGCCTAACCCTTCGCTCGCTCGTAAATAGGACATTTGTAAGCCTATCGCTTGAGGTCAACGTTTAGTTGCGAATTTACTTTGTTTTGCAGCCTCGTTCCGCTGCCTGCTTTGTTTTTGAAGAAACGTGGGCGGTGATTGCTGAGAAGTGCTTTATTTGGGGCTAAGAAATGGCGGTTGAATGGACTTTGACCTTATGGGCATGCTCTTGAATTAATCTCAAAGAAATTCTCTTCAATTTTTCATATATTAGAATCAATGGTAGTATCCGTGCACGGTGGATAAATAAAAATAATTCTATGTTCTTCGAAAATAACAAAAAAGTTAAATTCAGATGCTTGACTAATTTTCATAATTTTTGTTAAATCTAGTATCTAGTATGTCGTTATGCAGATTATAGCATTGCATATTTTTGTTTGTTGATTTCGATAAACAATTATGGGGAACACATCTGAAGTTCGCTAAGCTATCACGTAACCTACTCATACATACATTAAAAAACATACCGACTACCGTCTCGAACATCGCCGGAAAATTGCTAGCTTATCGGTTTTTTTATCGGATACACTTCGGAGAGTGTGCGACTGATTTGTACGATCTAATACCACCTCGCCCTTTTTTCTATCGGAATGCTCGTAGCTCGAAAAAGTGACATCGTTTCATGGTTGATGTTCCAAAGACACGAACGAAGAGATTTGAATCTACTTTTGTGATAAGAACGTCTAGGCTGTGGAATACGTTGCCTGAGAGGGTTTTTCCCGATAGTTACAATCTTTGTGTCTTCGAATCGATAGTGAATCGGTTTCTTCTAGGTAAACACGCTTCATCGTAGACCGCGTCATCGTTTAACATCAGGCGAGATGGTGGTCAAGTGTAAACCTATAAAAATAAAAATAAAATAAAAAAGCAATAGAATTGATAACTTTCATCTTTATTTAAATCAGTTAAAAATGAAGAATTGAACAGTAGAAATTTAGTCACATATCGTATTAACTACGCGCGTGCGCACTTGTGGTTATTTAATAGTATAGAGATGGTACGTGCAAGATATATGCCTGATGGTAAGCAGCATGCCTAGCCACGTCAGCACAGTGTCACGTAGCTATTGGAACAGGAGGAGTTCAAATCATAACCTAAAACTATACGGCGCTCGTCACCTAGACATTAAAGATGATGTAGCTTTATGCCCCTTTATTGCAGTGTTTTTTTTTTGATAGTTTAGAAAGACAATATGAGCAGATTTTCTGCATCATGATAAATAAATAACACGCATGCCCATAACAGCTCAGTGACAAGCAGGTATTGGAATATGAAGAGTAATAACCATTAGCACAATAAATACTTGTAATACTTGCTTGGCAGACATAATGTGTATAAAAGGTGTTATATATCTATATCCTGTAATTTCACTAGAATCATTATTGTTCTTCAAACTGGAACGTAGTGATGTTTTAAAAATACCGCCATTTGTGGCGCTAGTTCATAATTGTTTCCCTGTATTAATTTTATAGTATGTTTGTGTCATAATAAAGAGTTTATAATATCCAAAGATCTCAATACACAGATGTGCCCTCGCAAACTTCAGGGCGCACGGAATCATGTCATTGTTGGGACGAGTGAGCTCTCTCATTCCGTTCCAGTCGGCTGCAGGAAGCGGTGAACGCCGGACGTTTTTACTTATCACTATTCGTTGTTAACAACCAGAATAAGTAGAACCACAGCATATCGCGCCGCTAGCGATTCTAGGGGTCAAGTAAATTGGTTATGTGCAAACTACTTACTACACATATAGCGACGCAGTTTATTACCAATTTCAAGTTACTAAGGGTACATCCATTGGTTTATATCGATGACAATATCTATCTGTCTACTACTTGGTGTTAGAATAACTGGCAAAATCTCCATAAGGACAACAGACAGACTCTGCAAAGAGTCCTACCACCACAAAACTCATTGCCATTAGTCCGTAACCACCTTCGGAGGAGTTTCATTTCGAAACCGCTATTCAACCTCTCCAAAATAGAGGAAGAAAAAACGTATGTAATATATAATTACATTACAATGATGAATGATGATGGTTTGTTTCAGAGAACTGATAAATGCGAAAAACGATTATAAAATTACATTTTCCTTTACTTACCATCTTGTCAATGTCTTCTCTAAAGTACTCGTAAATGTTACAAACAGGAAAATAGGCATTCTTTTATGAGATAACATAGGTATCGATGTCGCAGTAATATTTACATAAAATGAAATTTTGCACCACGACTGTTAGATATAAAATGTGTGTTTAAAAAAGACATTAAAATGTTACTAAGTAATATAGTATGTTATTAAATTTGGAACGTCTTAAATTCAATATTGTATACACAAAATATAATAAAGAGCATGTGCATTTTTCTCGCTCTGGCACGCTCGGCGGTCCCGAGTTCAGTCGAACATCTTTCACTTCCAAACGTGACGACGAGTTTCATTCACAGCCTACGAAAAAATCTAAGTTTTACTTTAAAAAAATTGCCGAAAATTATTTCAAAATAATCGTAATAGGTTGACCTGAGGTCAAACGTCTAACGAAAGGGGCCTTGACTTTGATATTTCTATATTGCTCTGTATTGTCTATTATATCTATAGTACTTATTTATGGCCGATTAACATGTAAAAGGAAGAGAAAGTGAGAAAGAGAGAGAGAGAGCAGTGTGACATAAGCACGGCAGTGCTATGTCATACTCCTACTAGTTTTAATTCGTGTGAATAAAAAACATATGAAGAGAAAACGTGGTTACATAAAAACAAGGCTTTTTACAAAAAGACTAAAGGTGAAATAACAAAACACATTCCACACATTAACTGCGACATGCCTATTAGGTGCGTAAGTTAGACACTAACTCATCCTACATACTTGCTCACCTTTCCATCTCTAACGACGGCTCGTGTTCGTAAAAACTTTCCGTTGGAAATAGCTTCCCAAGTCCTCGACTAAAAGGTTTTAAAGGGCCATGATAAGGCGGAAAGTCCTTTATCTTCCCCGGAGTTCCAACTTTTTGTTACTAATTGTACTTTTTCAGGGTCCGTGAGAAAAATACGAACTGAGAAATAGTTTTTGCGAGACAATTTCTGCCGATTGTGTGAATTTGTGAAGCTGCCCAGTTTATTTTGTATAGTAAATAAGATTCAATTTTACATCACCTGAGTTTAAGGGGCAGTAAAGTTACGGCTGGTTAGCTTGTCTTCGGTTCCCACTTTGTAGTGTGACGTAATAAAGTAGGTGTATTTTTTTTTGTTTTATTGCCATCGAGTATTTAGAAAACAAAAGAAGCAACGAGTTTCATTTTATGTAGAAACGTCCGTACTTAGTTGTAGGTGCCAGCGAGCAACACGGCAGTAGGAGTAGACATACACAGCGGTTCCCCTCTGTCAAAGTACAAGTCCTCGTGGACCATGGAGTTTGATAATTTACTGTGGCGTAAGGGCGGGGCTAGATTTGTGAATGGTACTTTAATTTTATGTGTTAGTGATTTGGCTGTGTAAGTATGATCAATGCAGGCAATGGATCGGTACAGGTATGTTTTGTATGTAACAGTGCAGTTTTGCGCTAATGTGCAACTTTCCCCTCCGGCAAGAAATGACAGAAAGATTTGAACAATATTTTTTAGATAAGGCTACTCCCTTCCGCGCTTGCGCGGAAGATCGAGTTGCTCGATGGTAGGTGCGCACGAAGATTGCTATTTCTGATATTTTTTCATACCAATACGGGCTGAACGTGTCTCTTTCTCAGCAGAGCTGGCTAATGGTAAACTACAAATAACAACACAGTGCCCAATAGTTGAATAAAAATTCAAGTAGCTATACAGGATTCAATTTCTTGCCTACATTTAAATAGCTACGCTCGTCATCCAGAGGTACCTGACGATTTATCGCTTTCCACAGTACACACACTCGTAGTTTTTCAAACCGTTACACAGAAATGTTTGCTTATAACTACTTATCAGGAGAGTAATTGGAAAAAAATGGTGCTTCCATAGGGATTACTTATGAGGTGGCAGGGTTGGTAAGCTCAACGAGGTGTATCTTGGGGACCAGTCAACAACTTTCTTTGATGGGATCTTATTGATTGAGCGCTAATGTCGGCCGCAGTGGGAATGTCTATGCGCGATTTTTTTAAGTGCTTATAGATGTTCCGAAGAAAGGACTGGATAGATTTGGGAACAATACTAGACTGATTTTACTGGAACAATAATCGTTCTTGAGTCATTTAACAAAGACATACGGTCATGGCGTGGATTTTGAGGCGCGAAGTGAGACCCAGTCACGACTGAGATATGCTTCGATGCTTGAAAATGCGGATCGCCCCAGTGGAAGACACACCATGGCGGAAGCGAAGTGCCGGTATTACGATATGCCATTTTCCCTGTCCGCCACGGCGTTGCATGGTCACCAACTTATGATGGTAGACGCGGTGGGCTGCACGAAAGGGAAAAAGAAGTGCTGCTATATTGGATGAAAGTAAAAATTTGGGAGCCAATGTGATATCTGGACCTATAAGTGCCTGGCACTCACCTACTAGTTAGCCTCCGAGGTAGTCACAGGTTACATCGGGTTTAGGTATACCGCAGGTGGAGTATTGCCTCTGAGATGGGACTGTAGATAGACACGTCACGGCGGGTTCAGGAAAGAATGCGAAAGCATCTACGTGTTTCTGTCACGTCCGCAAAGAATGATGATGGGACCTTGTGGGGCTTGGTAGGTAGAGGCACCATGGCCATAATGTTCTCGAGCCCGACATAGCCCAACCGTCTTCTTTAGACTAATGAGTAGGTACGCGTAATTTCATTTCATTCACGTAAAAGAGGATTTTGTATAATTTCCTTTTAAATTTGAACAAAACAATGAGAAACTCAGACACAACAAAAAGTACTGGGCCTGGACATGACCCTTTGTTTCCCAGTTTCTCATTCATACAGTTCTCCCGACTTCCCATGACCTTTTAACCTCCCAAAATAAATGATTACTCGCCCGTTCCCCTAATTCCACATTATAATCTCGTTAGCACACATCTAATCTCCGGTAATGATAATGAATTAACCCGCGCCAGTAAACAGTATTCAATTAAGTTAAGAGACTGAACGGAGCTGTTTTTTGGATGACTCAGTGGAACTGTGATTTATCAGGATCTACGTTATTTGTAAAGGGAAAGTCGAGTTTTCAAGGCTCGTTAAATTTTGTACAGATAATGTAGGAGACCGTGTGAACGTACCCACGTACAGAGCAAACGTTTATATTATACTCGTAGGTAGGTATAAAAAGTTGGCCTTATTACGAAACAAAGGTAACGCACAAAGGTATTGTTTTTTTTATCGATATTTGGTTTGAACTTGACTGCCATTTGGATAGCCACTATAGAGTTAAAGCAAAATAAATAGATTCACCCTAGAATCAATTAAAGCCACTCAAATTGTATCGATCAGGAAGTTCTCATTCAGGAAAATCCAAACTTTGATATGAAC
This sequence comes from Ectropis grisescens, assembly GCA_017562165.1. Classification (NCBI taxonomy): domain Eukaryota; kingdom Metazoa; phylum Arthropoda; class Insecta; order Lepidoptera; family Geometridae; genus Ectropis; species Ectropis grisescens. Next base: position 29,464,707 of record CM029781.1, on the reverse strand, counting down.
TGAAAGTCAAGGTCATACGCTGGTACTGCGCTGACCCAGTGCTGATTTGTAGATGACGTTTGACCTCGACAGATTCTAGAAATACGCAGAAAACCTCACGATGTATTCCTTCACTGTTGAATCCAGTAGTGATGACGACTTTGTACATCTGCACATGAAAAATACTCAAGGCACAGGCAGGATCATACCTACGATTCCACCATTGTGAATAGTACCTATGTTCTTCCTGCATTTGAAATGGAAAAAACAAATGAAAACAAATATTTATTTAAAAAAGGCATGGAGCCAGGAGTCCGTGGAGATAAATTAAAAAACAAAAAAAATAACACGTTCTAGCTACGAGTACCAGTCCATGTTTTTTTTCAGCAACGCCAAAATTTTAAAAATATTATATTCTTTTACATTGCCCAAGCGTATTTTAAACTTAACTTACAAAAGTATACATTTTAACGAAATATTTTTAAGACTAAACTATCTTAACAACTGTAAACGCTCATTGCTTTCGCTCATAAAATGGTTCTCGGCGGAGTTGTAACAAGTGCAGCAACTCATTACACGTGTCGATGTGTTATGAAAACTTTCATTAAACTACCGGCTCCAAGTTTATGGTGTAAGTTGAATGTAGACTTCAAAGTCTTTAAGATCGCCACAAAGTTAGCTAGCTAGTTAGTTGCTATCAACCGATAAGCTAGCGACTAGCTAGATAGTAGCCGTCATGCCCGAGCGACACGAGGCTGGTTTTCCAAGCTGGGATAGCAAGCTGGTATATCTAGCTTCATGTAGATAACGCTACGCTACTAGTCATGTCCACGTAAAGCTAAAAGTACTAGCTTGCTAGCTGGTTAATGCTATCCTAGCTTTTTTTTTTTTTTTTTTTTATTCATTAATTTTATAGGGGCTTTTAGACTACAAGTCTATGCCAGCCCCATCGTAACCTAATAAACCATATTTACAATATTTTAAATAATTACTAACTATGAGGATATAATAAGCCAACTAGGTAAATTAATTGTCGAGCAGGAATGATTTCGAGCTCGAGAAAACAATCCGCCAGCCCATAAATCATTCCTGCATCTTTAGAATTAGGGTTAGATAACATTGCTTGAATTACGCCTACATTGGACTCGCTGACGTTTAGTTCCAGAAAATACGTTCTCTTTCAATCTGATTCCGGACACACTCCATCAATACATGATATACATCTTCAGGCTTGCCACACTCCTCACAGTTGGGTGATGGTTCTTTTCCTATCATAAATCCGAAAGCATTTAATGGAATGTGACGGAACGTAATCTATGCGCAATTACAACTAGTTTGCGACTGATAGCACCTAAGAACCAAGGCGATCGATGCGGCTGATTTTGCATAGTTTTGTACCAGATTCCAGCAGATTTAGATCGTTCATTAAAGTATTCTGTCCAAAGGTCTGTACATAGTTTTTTATACTTAGCTAGATATTCTGTGTGAGTAGGTACAATGTACAGTTCGGGGCCGTTAGTAGCTCCAAGTTTTGCAAAGCGATCAGCCGTTTCGTTACCAGCAAGCCCAATGTGTGATGGTATCCATTGTAGTTTAACATTAACTTGCATTGACTTCAGTATTTCTAGTTTCCGAAGAATATCATACGCAATAGGAATACATCGACTACCCGTAACGCTTTTAGATATGTGTTGTAAACTACTTTTACTGTCTGTCAGTATAACAACATTATCCCGCACAAAATATTGGACGTAGGACAGTGCCGCAGATATGGCGAATAACTCCAAAGTCATTATACATATCGGCGACTCGTTCCTATAGAACTCCACATATTTAGAAGTTGCATCGTAAAATGCTATGTCTGAAGAAGACGAAGCAGCACTCTTCGACCCATCCGTATATATTTTATGACAGTTTGTATATTTTCTATCTAACTCATCTAAAACACTAATCTTTAAAGCCTCCTTATTATAGTCTTTTTTTGCGTTCTGAACACATTCCATATTGTCAGTTACATACTTGCGTACATCTATGCTAGTTATCCACTCCTTCAGTTTAAACATTTCTAATGGATCAGACGATATATATTTAAGATGTTTAATTGTGTCATATGTTGTGACAAGCAAGGGTTTCTTTTTGTACGTCCAATACCTAGCATACTTAATGGGGCAAAGAGCACTGAATTCATCAAGCAGTGCTGTAATCGAATTATTCCTCCTAGATCTAGACTTCAGACAATATTTGTAAGCTAAATATTTTCTACGAATATACAATGGCGGAATACCTACTTCACTTTCCATAACATGTATAGGTGTTGATTTAATAAATCCGCCGATAATTCTTAATGCTTGATTCTGCACTTTATCAAGCTTACTGACATGACATTTTGCACTGTTATCGAAAAGGAAAGAACCAAAATCTATTCTACTTCTGATGAGGCTTATGTATAGCCTTCTTAAGTGTTTTGGATGAATACCCCATCCGCTTCCTGCCAAAACCTTCAAAATATTTAGATATCTTTCTGTTTTTCGCTGACTTCTCGGATGTGCCTGTTCCAGAGAAGTGAACGATCCAACCAGATTCCTAGATACCTTATGTTTTCACTTGATTTTAGTAATGTTTGATTTATTTTAAGTTCTACAACATTTTTTCTACGTCCTCTGCTAAATAAACAAAAATTCGACTTCGATGCAGAAACTTGTAAGCCTAATTTGTTAAGAATCTCAACAATGGTGTTCAGCGCTAATTGTACCTCAAATATACACTTACTTATACTTTTGTCACAGAAATATATCACAAAATCATCGGCGTATTGACTTATTTTTGTATTGACAGATTTACATATTTCAGATGTCATATAATTAAATAATAAAGGAGAGAATGGATCCCTTGAGCTAATCCTTTTGAGGTCCATCTGACGAGTTTATCTTCATCATTACTATTTATCATCAAATGTCTTTCAGAAAGAAACTCCCATATGTAATTACATATTGTACTGCCTACTTTAAGACCATCTAATTTTTAACTAAAGATTCTATCACGACATTATTATATGCGTCTTCTATATCAATAAAACAGGCCAATGTTGGTATATTTTTGGTAAGGCCTAATTGAATGGTAGTCACTAGTTGTGTTACTGAATCTAAACAAGATTGTGCTTTCCTAAAACCAGTTGTGTTATTGGAGAGTAAATTATGATGTTCTGCATACCATTCAAGTCTTTTGGCAATCATATTGTGAAGGATTTTGCATAAACAAGAAATTAGTGAAATGGGTCGTAGTTTAAAATCTGTATTTGAGTTACTATTGATTTTTGGTATGGGTACTATAGTGATATCTCTCCATTGGTGAGGTATGACGCCAGTTCTAAATATTTTATTGTACAATTGTAACAAATGATATTTACCTGTTTCTGGAAGATTAAATATCATGGAGAAGGTGATGTTATCAGCGCCTGGAGCCGTATCTTTTCTTTTAAGACAAGCTTCTAATTCTTGACAGCTAAAATCTTTCTCTAATAGATTATTGGAAGATACAAACATAGGTTTAGGCATTCTAGTGGAGTCAGGAGCTAAAGTGGAGAGTAATTCTATTTTCTTAGATTTTGGTGCCATAGTTTGTTGACGGTAACCTTTATCCACCTCATTTTCTCCACATATCAGACAAAGAAGTATCTTCGTTAATTGAATCACAAAAACTACGAAAGCTAGCTGACTTTGCCTTAGATATTTCAGATCTAGCTGCCAAGGTCTTTTCTTTTAAAAGATTGTAGTTATACGGAGTGGGGTTACGTCGAAAGGTACTTAATGCCAATCTCCTTTCAGCTACCAATTTAGAAAGAGCAGTACTCCAGTAAGGCTTTGGAACGAACTTGCTTGCAGGATTGTTACTAGTTTTAAACCAGGGTATACTCTGCTCAACGGCTTCGTTTAAAGTGTTAATAAATGTGTCATAAGAAGTTTGTATAAGCTCAGTGTCACTAATAGGAGATGAAGATATCAGTGATTGTTCTATGAAATCTTTATATATAGACCAATCGGCTTTTTTGAAATTACGTTTCCTTGTAAAATGCAACTTATCAACATAATTTACTGAAACTCTTATCATCATGTGATCACTACCTAGATTCTCGTTAAGCACTTCCCACTTTAAATCTACTGATATGTCTGCTGAAGCGAAGGTGATATCCGGGGACGATTTTTGCAAATTACCATTTACAAGTCTCATTCGAGTTAAACTACCTGTATTCAGAGAAATGTAGCCATGATCTAAACTAGAATCGAAAACATTAGCTCCTCGTGGATCGTTTTTATAAGACCAATTGGTATGATGTGCATTGAAGTCGCCCCCTATCAGTGTTTTGTTAGGAAACAATGAGAATAACTCGTCCCAATCCGCCTGTGAAGTAATAACAGAATTTGGACAATAAACGGAGATTACATTTTAATGTACTTACAATTTAAGATTTTCACTGATACAACTTCGATTCCAGGATTCTTAAGCCTAATTTCGTTCACCTCTGTATGGAGAGATTTATGTGTCAAAATGGCAACTCCTCCCCATGGATCCATTCTATCCTTTCTAAATACTTTATAGTTACTAATTTTCAAACTAATGTCTTCCGTCAACCAAGTTTCACTTAAGATGGCTATATGTATCTTATTTTGTTGTAAACTACATTCAAAATCCGTAATCTTATTTTTGATACTTTGCGAATTCCATTGAACTATGTTAACAAAACTGCACATTTTACGGACTAAATCCATGTCTGAGCATGGTTAATAGTTTCGTAAAATAATCCCCGTTTCTAAACATTTCAGCTACCAATAAATAACATTCTTCAAATATGAAATTTAAAACATCCGTAATTTTTCACTCACCGATTTGCTTGACATAATTATTTCTTTGACTTTGATAAAAACTTGCTAAAATTAAACTTCTCGCTTTTAGGCACATTTTCGTTCACACATTTACTATTGTCCTCTTGATAACTATGTTTCCTGCTAAGTGTACTTCTCTTCTTTTTCTTCTTCTTCCTGCGATCTTCCTGTTGGACTCCATTTTCTGCTCCCAAATGTTCCAAAGATTCATTGTTAGAGTTTAGTTCATTTAAAAATTCATCTTCATTTTGTTTCCCAGGATTCAAAACTTCTTTATAGCTACGGCTATATATAGGTATGCTAAAACCAGACTGCTTCTGTACACAGGTTGTTACAGTATCTTCGCTTTCTATAAGATCGCAATTTTCTTTTTCCAAGTAATGCGACAATGCTTTTTTGTAGGTGCATTGCTCTTTGCTCATAATTTTTCGTATCTCTTTTTCTTTTTTAAACATCGGACATAGAGATTTCTGTATAGCCATGTGAGCCCCTTTACAGTTGACGCACCTGTAGCTTTTAGTCTCACAGTTTTCGTGGTTGAGGCCACATTTCGGGCAGATAATCTTTTTGATAGGACAAAACTTTTTAATGTGCCCGTATTTCCAGCATCCAGCACACTGCGAGACCGGGAAGGTATATGGTTCCACTGTAAACCTGCAACCGTATGCTGAGACATACGGAGGTAGAGTGGATGACCTGAAGCACAAGCGAATGGTTTCGCTGTCCGTCCAGGTACCTTCACTTGTTTGTCTCTTCAGTCTCTTAATTGTAATAATCGCAACATCGCTTTCAAAAGTGTTTACTAGCTCTTCTGGGGTTAATTCAAGATCTATATTTCTGACTATTCCATATGTCGCGGTCATTTGGTCAGTACGTTGGCAACGGTACCCTTTTTGCACGAATTCTTCACAATTTAGCAATTTATTTGCTTCTTCTTTGTCGTCGAATGTCACAACGGCCTTATAACTGCTCTTGTATTTAATCTTAACAATGTTCACGATTTTTAAGCTGCTAAGCAGTTTAGCAAAGGCTATTTGCTTAGGAAGCGGCTCCATAGACGTGACACTAACTTCAAAGTTTTCGGTTGCTAAAAACGCAGAACCGCTCTTCCTCTTAGTAATTCTTCTTGATTTTCTCGTGCTCATCTCGGTAAATTCTTCTTCTTCGTCATCTTGATCGTTTTTCAAGCGCTTGAGTCGCTGTAATTGCGCGTCAGACAAAAGGTCGTCAGAGGTTATTGACCCCCGCCGCTTGCCGTTTCTTTCAATGTCGCTCGCCATAGCGGCGCCGGCGCGCCTTATTTTATTTCGTTGTGGGTAGTCTATAAAATATATGAGATTGATAAACGTGCACTCCTCGCGAAGTGTGGCGTGCGAATGCGCTATCCTAGCTTGAAAAACTAGCCTCGTGTTGCTCGGGCATTCGTTGCAGCTGTAGTAAGTAGCTAGTAGTTGTTATCAGTTGCATTTTAGAGAGTATGTAGCTAATTTGCATAATCTAAGATCCAAACCAAAGATAGATTATCCAAAAAACTAACAAATGCTATGGGTCGCACCGCCACGGTAGCCTACCGGACTAAAAGGGGGAGAGGTCAATATTAAAGAAATATTGACCTCTCCCCCTTTTTGTCAGGGAAGATACGTTACGTATATTACCAACCCTCAGAGGAGATCCAGAGGTTATGTGGGATTTTTCATCACCGAAGTGCTGGCCTACCCCGTAAAAACCCTAGGGTGTCCAGCAACGCACAATGATGGTGAGTTTCGGGTACCTACTCTTCCGCACTCCAACGCGGCCCGACTACGCGGGTCTCTCTTTTCTTTGCCTCGTCTAGACCTCTTCTTGAGAAGCAGATCCTGCTCCGACCTTTTTGGTGGCGATGTGTAAAACACGGAGACACGACAGAGACAGTCCTGGGGGACTTTATAACATTGGTCCCAAGCTTGTTACACTGTAGAAATTGCCTTGATGCTGGCTTGTTGACCATTCCTTTTATGACGTGTGGGAATTATTGAACTTGTTGTTTAACCAATATAACTGTACTATTTTACAAAAGTATAAGGGAATATTACGTAACAGTATTATAATAGTGTCTACTTATAAATTAAAATTATTGTGCTGTGCTTAGCTTGGGGCGTTTTGTAAGGAATGTCCATAAATATCAATACCACAGCAGGGGTATATAATAATCGAGCCTAGTGTAGGGCCAAATGCTTATTCTAGGAACTTATGTAATTTCTTTTGTAATTAAAATGAAGGATTCTTTACAATATTATTTATCTGAAAATTTAAATGTTTGGATGTTTGTCGCTCAATTGGAATTTTAAACAAATCAGGTTGAAATTTGGGGAACAGTTAGATAATTGTCTGAAAAAACATATAGGCTGCATTTTATCCCGGAAAATAACGGAAAATACGGACGTTGTTAGTTACTAGTACTATATATCAAACTTACTCTGCAAGATTTCCATTAAATTTTTTCCTTCACTACCTCTTTATATAAAAGGTCTTTATAACCAGCTTAATAGGCGCGATAATTCCTCAGCATCAAATGGCTCTCGGATACCATCTCGAGCACTTGACATAACGTTTCACATTAATCGGGTCAAGACATTGTCCTCGTTACCCGCACCGCTACCTAAATTGCTTATGTTGTTGCTATCGATGTCTCTTTCATTTTGTTTTGAGATCAAGGAGAGGGCAATAGCAAAGATATTAGCAGTTTAGGTAGCCGAGTAGACCCGAGGTTGCTAACCGATCAATTATAAGACGCGCTCGTAGGTGTGACGCGAGGGCGTGCTTCTGCATAACTTGACGACTTAACTATTCAGGCAAAAGATACGAAATTCATGAGAGACAGTATCTGATGTCAAATTATTTTGATTGACTTAAGAATAAAGATTAGTAAGATTTAAAAACCAGGTAAAGAGAAATACTTTATTATGCACATCAGATAAAATACAAATGAAGAACTTACTTATAAATAGCAGTCGTAGTGAAAAAGGAAGGCAGCTAGAGAAAGGAGTTTTAACTTTTTTAAATTTAAATTCACAGAACGATATGTATCTGTTTGCGCAGTAATTGCTTTGGAAACATTACCTTTAAACCAAAACAGAGTGTTTGCATACTGCTGCTTAGCGATGAAATACCTCATAAAATTGTAGTAGGTACCGTCCTAGAAGCGGTTAGTTTAAGCAATAAAACCACTAATTAAAAACCAAATCGGTAAGAAACACCACGTCTTGGTACAGTTTGGCACGGCACAACACTTTTTAAAGGCTTTTAAATGCCACCCATCGTGTCATGTATAAAAAAGCAGCTATCAAGAAAACAAGCTACTGCGTTGCACATCTCCATGATACTTGTGAGAGCGACGACGGCGCGTGACAGCCTACTCTCGTGTGTGCTTTGAATAATTACTGCTAGATTCAGTTTAAATTGCGGCACGACTAATGGAGCGAGCATTATTTCATTTTTGACCTAAACAGGACTGTCTGGCGGTCAGACGTGGTTACACGCTCCTCAACTGTTTCATACACACATTTTCCATTACTTGGGAGGGACCATTGGCAGTTGGTCTCTTATAGTTTGTATTGTCATATGCACATCGTTTGAAACTTGACTTCTTTGCCACTCTCTCAATAATGTACCTCTGGAACTGATTCACCGAAAATGTGCATGAGAGCTATTATACAAATCCGGTACATCAGCCATCATGGATAGCACCACGCCTGCATATCCACAACTGCAAATTTACTCAAATTGTGATTCTTTCAATGATGGTGATTTATTAAGGTTCAAACCCTCAATTACCTTTTTTGGACCATCCTGAAGTCGGGGCCGCAACTAGAATTTGGCTTTCGTATACACAGCCTACCAGTCCAGCCCAAGAGACGATTAAAAGAGAACATATTTATGTGCTCGTAGACGGAAGTGTTCATGAGCCTACCTTCTTAAGAAATCGTGCCCAACGAAGGAAAACAAGGAAATGGTGCGACCCATGTCGCTTGCAAGGTGTTAAGGGAATAGCAGTACGTTCCAATTGAAATTCCGGTATCCACTCCCAGGCACCGAAGTAAACCAACGAGGGGTTTTAGTGAGTAAGATCACACATAACGCGGCTGCACCCCGGTATATCCAGGGGGTCTGCAAAGGACAACTCATCAACAAAATAAAAACCTCTCATACAATATTCGACAAGTGACTTGAAACTATACCGATTTCTGGAATATTCGAGAGGGAAGGTGTTATTATCAACAAGACTCAGAATTACACTGTTCCGGGAGATACAAATTTACTAAATTCTCCGTTAATTAAAGACATAAATATCTTCAATATCTGTATCGCACCAATGTTTGGCCACGTGCAATCGCTGATGATGTCAGCCAATACATCAACGCCGCAAAACACGGCCCACTGGTTTTATTAATGAGCCCTGTCGTTGGCTAGTCAGTTTGTCTGCCCCGGTCAGCTTGCTGTTAGCGCGTTGTGAAATGGAATTGATGATACCGATCAATGATTAACGTAAAATCTATACTGGAATCTATCCATTACGAGGGAAGCTAGCAGAAGCCAGAAACTAGTGTAGGAATATCATAAAATCTACATTTTTTTTAAGAGCACTGCACCCCTGTCGAACCCACTGTCTCCAATGTTACGACACACTAAATTTGGCGTTTGTGAACGAGTTTACCATAGTTTTATTGGTCCATTTAGCCGCCACGAATGGTGGCCTAACAATTTCAACAGATATTGCTTAAATCTTCAGTGATAATATGATGAATATATGGTGTTACTAAAAGTATGATACCATGATCAAAAAAAAAAAAAACTAAAAAAGGTGTCTAGTATTTTTTGTTTTAACAATAATAAATAGGCTTTCACTGTGCAGCCACCTCACTTAATTTAGTTTAACGGCGATCCGATAAAAAAACCGCGATATTCTGAACTTTAAAGTCTTCTTTGTGCGAAGAATAGTTTTTATGAGCCTCATGGCTTATATCTCATTTAAATCCAAAGCCTCTATCAACTTATCTTACCAATTTCAAAGGCGCGAACTATTTTTCTAATCATCAAATTTAACGTCATTGCCCCAGGGAAAATATTCAAGTATAATGACTTTTAATAAAAAGTGACGGGACGAGCCTGATGGTACGGAACACGCTCGTATAACAACATAGTGTTAAGCAGATATTGGAAGATTAAAAGTCTAAATCATTAGCACTGCACTGCACTGCACTGCTGGATAGTTGTAAGATCGTTGTAAGATCTGGAACATAGCATTATTTCAACATTACTGCATGGCAGTAGAATAACTAACAAATAATTGGTAGTTCTCCAGGTAGACTCTGTAAGGAGACAACGACTACGAAATAACTTATCTGCAGAACAAGTTACTAATCTATACTAATATTATAAAGAGGAAAGATTTGTATTTTTGTATTTTTGTATTTTTGTATGGCACGAATAAACTCAAAAACTACTGGACCGATTTCAAAATTCTTTTGCCAATAGAAAGCTACATTATCACTGAGTAACATAGGCTATGTTTATTACGAAAAAAAATGAGATATCTACGGAATTTTTACTAAAACCAACGCAAGGTATAAAAACAGTCATAAATGGCTTTCATCGCATACGCTGCGGAAAGTACTAATGATAGACCAAAACAATGTTCTACAATATTATAGAGCGTATTAAAATCTACAAAAACCTCGCGAGACCATATGTCTAACTACAGTAATTACCTCGCAACAACTACTTTTTACATTTTAAAAGTAAGTAAAATGCCTATCAAATTCAGACCATGTTATCAACACATTTGTATTAATTCTTATCCAAATAAATTATTTCTTATTCAAGACTCTTTCAATACCTATTGATTACTTTTTGAATTATTGAAGTCGGACATTCCATTCAAAAGATTTAACGAAATTAAAAATATCAATCCTATCAAATGCGCGGCGCGCGGCGCAACAGCGAAAGAGGGACACCGAGGCACGGGGGAGAGGTGTTCGCAGCTATGAAATAGGTAAGTACGAGTAGCCGCGCGCGCGTCTACTAATTCGCGTGGTCGCCTCGCTACGTAGGTAGTGGACGCAAATGATATTAAATATTAAACAATTTTTCGTAACACTTTTTATGTTCCTATCAAAATGTTCTTTTCAGAACTACTTTTGTATAAGTTTATTCTACCTTTACTGTTATTGTTCAAGTTTTCTCGCACTTTCTACACAGTATTACATTAAATTTATTCCATTTCGGTTTCCTCACGATGTTTTCTTTTACCGTTTTAAATTGGAGGCATTACGGACATGCCTTCGAAAAATAGTGATGCGCGTGTAATTTGAGCTGGGGGATAGGATACGATATAGGTCATCCCCAAAGGTCCCCTTTATTCTACCTACTAAAGTAGAATAAAACGGAGCATTAAGGACTACGATGATGAGACGATCAGAAATCTAGCTGTGTCAATAGATTCAATAAGCAGCCCACTAAATATTCCTACTACTGGGACTCGGGGCCCTCTCTCGCAAGGAGAGAGTTAAGTCCATAATCCACCAATAACTATTTAGTACGTATTTAGAACTAATAGACTTTAGTACCTACATAAAACATTGCACAACCATAAACTACGTCGTAGGTGGCATTAGCAGATTTTTAACACTAAATTACGACAATTAAATATTTACTGATTTAATTTTTGATTTGATGCGTAAAAGTAAAAGGGGAATAACAACGACACCAGACACGCCTAAAGTTTTTAGGACTAACGCATAACAGTTTTCGCATAATTTTTGCTACCGTATATAGCATAAACATAACTTAGCATAATGTTTAAAGGCACATATTGAGAGAAGCAAAAACGTAACAATTGGTCCTATTATGGTCTATCACTGAGGTACGACTCCGGGTGAGCTCCTGGAGCCAGAAGCTCTATGTCCTTGAGTGTAACCTCTCGCTACGGCGACGACCTCGCTTGGCCTGCTCCTCTCAGGACCTCCCTTGAGCTTCTGGCTCCCGCATTTTTTTTTATAAAGTAAAATAGGCAAAAAAGCATGCGTTTTAAATGATAAACAGATGATTGGGATTGTTTGTTTTGTCTTATGTCCTAAGCATGGCAATTCTGCCAAGAGTGTGTTAAAATTTGTAAGTCTAATAATTTTGTTTTATACTTATTTTCCATAACACCCGTGCGAAGCCGGGGCGGGCTGCTAGTTAGATATAAAAATCAATGCCACTTTTCGTTGTAAGTGAACTCATTCTAAACGGCTCCACCGATTTGAATGATTTTTTTTATTTACGCTTGGGTTTTGCAGGCCCCTGGAAGGTTTAGATTCACAAATCAGCCCGGTTGATGGCACTGCACTTGATATTTTGGTTACTATCCGAGCGAAGCCGGGAATGGCCGCTAGTTAAACATATAAACAGCCAGACACAGTACACATATTCGTGTTCATCACATAAATATATGCACTGGGAGGAAATCGAACCCACGACCCTCAGTTTTACAGGTAGACAGGACAGAGCAGACATGTGCCTGATGGTAAGCAACATGCCTGCCACATAACAGCATAGTGACATACAGCTATTGGAAGATGAGAAGTCCAAATCATTACCTAGCACTGCACTGCGCTCGTCACCCAGAGATCTAAGATGTTACATCCCTAAGCCCTGTAATTTCTCTGGAACCATTGCCCTTCAAACCGGAACACAGTAATGTAAGCACATTATTGCTTGGCGGTAGAATAACTGGCAAAGGTGTGGTACTTCCCCAGGCGGACTCTGCCAAGAGTCCTACCACTACTTACTACCAACTAAGCCACGAGATCAGTTTACACACCAAAAAAGAGCATATATTATGAATAGGCATTCCGATCCGTCAAATTGTCTGAATAAACTCTAGCAAATTGTAGTGCATCAATCCAGCAATCTCTTTTGACACACACCACACATAGGAACTACATCCACGCACTGACACTATTATACAGAATCTGCTAGCGCCTTCCTCATTAGGACGTGATATAATGAAAATACTAGTCTTGTGTTTTAACCCGAGAGCATTTCATTCTTATCTTCAAACAACTTTGAACTTAAGAATAGTAGCAGGAAAGCATAATATTGCGCTAGCAATGCCAGTGACGGATACTGAAAGTTATTAAAGGTTAATTGTTCAACTGACTGTAAGTGGTTTGATAATGTGAGAAATAAAGTATTATGAAGAAGTGAAGCTGAAAAGTGGAGGAAACTTTAGACAACAGTGAGTGGGTCAATGTTTGAATATAATCGGTAGTAGTAGTCTTATGTTTTAGTCACTAGTAGTAAATCTGTTGACTGACTTCTATGTCTTAAGTTCGATTATAGTCTTTAAACTGCCGCATTTAGAATTTATATTGAAAATTAATACTACACAGGACTTAATCGCGACGATCTAAATTATTATCAAATTACCTCGACATTTCGGAAGTATTATTAGTAGGTTGGATTTCCACACAAGCCGAAACTTTTGTGCGATGAACACGGATAGTCCTGTGTCTCAATAATTCTGTGGATCAAAAATAAATCAACATGATAAAAATACATTACTATATATAGCATTAGCAGCCCCCTAACTGTTCCTACAACTAGAACTCAGGGCCTTTTTTCGCAAGAAAAGAGTCTAACCAATAATCCACCAAGCTGTCCTAGTGTGTGCTGGTAGGTGACACACTCGATAGATTCAAAGAACATGTCGGTTGCCTCACGATCTTTTCCTTAACCTTTGAAGTTAGTGGTATAACACAGATGACTTCGAAAGACAGTGATGAGCGTGGGATCGCACTCCGGATCGGCAATAGCCGTTCTTGTGACTAGACTAGTCGTAACTTATTCCTATTCTTGTATACAGGGTTACTTGTAAGTAGCCTGCATCCGTATAAGGGCATGTTCTCTATATTTAAACAAACAACTTTTGTTAAAACTCAATACATTTCCCAAAAAAATGTAACGTTTGTTGTCCTCTTTAGCTCTGTTTAGCGGGTGTTTAGTGTTTTTGCACTTCGGCAGATCATTATTTATCGAGCGCGCCCTCTTGTTATGAATTGTTACGTAGAGTTCGATACTATAAGACCGGGCAAATACAAACGATTTCTTATAAACTGTAGAACAAAAGTTGACAAATTTAATGTACTTAAGATTCCCTTAAAACAATGCAGGCTAATTACCAATAACCCTGTATAAGGTGCATTAAACAATACGGTCTACTTAAGTTGCGCCGGTACCCACACAGCACGTCGTCGTCAGCTCGGAGACAAAACCTAGACAAGCGGTCCCACTTCGAGTTTTTCTATATTTTACCGTAACCAGGCCTTCTTATGCCGGAGCTTTCTATGCTTTCTTTGGCATGATTAATGTTTGGGTACAGTTTGATTAATTTTGCATACTAGTACTTGGCCAACGACGTGCATTAAGGTCATGATTCTGTTGCGAGAGAAAGTTCCCAGGCATTAATTAATTATTACACTTATTACAATATCAATACTAAGCATACAAAGTTTAATTGCGGTTTCACATAATAGTAACACGATTTCTTTGTTTATGTAAAATAACAGTATAGCTGTATTTCAGTCAATGGCCTCATTTGTTTTATAACAATGCGCGAACACACAGCCACAAAACCACACGATGAATAGAAATTGGTTGCGCGTTTTTTTTTAGAGGGGCGTATAGCAGAGTTAGCCTCAAGTAGTTAGGCTTCTTCTATCTAACTATAACTAAAGCGACAAAAGCGCTAGTTGTACGTCTTTATTACCACACACCCTTTATTAGAACAATGTATAATTAAAATAATCCATAACAATAACTATTACAAAATGTACAAATAGTGTACCATAAATCTTTAACCTCCGTTATTTATTCTCGTGTTACATAAGGTATAAAGTCCAGCACTAGTTGTCCCTGGGGACAGCCGCTAACGAAGTGTATCCTCTCCAATTATACGCCGGCGAGTCTGTGGCCGCAAACTGATACCTACGTTAGTGGGCTTAGCTGTGCCTACTACTGGAGCATAGAACATGCCTAGTTCACACGCCCGTATTGATTACTGTACAATGTTAAGCTTCCAAGCATTAGTTATGACTTACAATAATAGTAATTAAAACTTTGGGGTTCTAGCATCGATATAATTAAATAAACGAAGATGAGGTATGCTACAATCTAAAGACAACATAACGTGGCGAAAATTTGTTTGAAAAATTTGAAAATTGAATTGTCAGCGAACGTACACAATTGTCAGCGAACGCACACAACTCCTTGTTGCGACTGAGACTAAATCAGGAGACGTCACCTGATTTTGCATCGCCATAGTAGAAGCGCCTTTGCCGCTTCTGTCGTTTTTAAGAGTTCGATGGGTTCTAGGTATATATCTAAACAAGTTTACTCCGTATCTATAGAAGCCTTGGTGAGCTAGTGTATACTGGGCAACCATGGCTTCTTAATTTTGTAGGTTAGAATACCGTTCGTACTTCTATGTATTTTTCATAGTGCAGATATCTGCATGCTTATTGTTACCACTTGTTTTAATGGTGAAAACAATTTATTTCTAGAACATACGTCATCCCCAATCAATCAATCGATCCGGTCTTCACTAGTATGATAAATTTGACTGTCTATTGAGAGGAAGCTTCGAGTCCAAGCTATGGGAATAAAATAAGCCTGCAAAATGGCAAAAAGGCAAAATGCACAAGCCTTTATTTTACAGAATATAATTTTAATGCCACCTATAGAAACCTATACTCGAAAAAACTTCATACATTTATTTTTGAAATGATATAAAACAGTATTCTTACTCGGATACTCCCATCACATCCGGGAATTGAACCAGTTACGATCCGAAAAAACTATCGTTTCTATTACGATATTACCTATCTAAGCTTTATTCTACACTAAATCTATCTTTCAACTAGATGTTTATAGTTCAAGACGAATGGAGAACGATCTGTTTATCGAGAGAAAGTCTGGATAGGACCAGCGCAGTCCAGACGACAGTAGAATATAGAAGCTTTCCCGTGACTGCGACTAATACTACACATTGGTGGAACGCCCCAGGGTTTTTAGTAAGAGACAGTCATTTCTGTGACGGAGAGTCCCACATAACCACTCGCTCTCCCCCGGGCCTGGTGGTATACGTAACGTTTTTTCTCTGGCTAAAAAAATTGATTATTTATATTTAGCAATTGTAACGACTTACAATAATGATCTATTCGGTAGTTTTTTTATGAAAATGGAAAAAACATTCATACGTATAAACTTATACATATTTGAAATAGGTAAGATGATCTGACTTTTTTGTACTGGTTGAGTTTTATTCAGTTACATTAAAGTGTATGTGGAAGGGCTGTGATGAAAATAGGCATCATTTTGTGTGTTTATGTAGTGCTGTGATGAAACAGTAATACGAGTATATTACAACAAAAACTTTTTGCAATCTTAGATATTAAATTCAAATTTAATATTTTGTGAAAAGTTCAATTAAATGTGGTAAGTACCTAGAAGTTAATGTCGGTATAAAAAGATATAAATATAATAAACACAGGGACTATTTATCACTCGCTCTGATGCGCTTGTTTACTGTATTTTGTTTCTCGCTCTAGCATCCCGATTTTACCCGAAAAGCTATTATCATACCCGAGCGTGACGGTTAATTTCAATTCACAGCCCACGAAAATTCTGTCCTAGGCGCGCCCAAAGAAGCTATCACTTTAAAAAGATTTTATTTCCGTACTTAGTTTAATATAAAATTTAAATAAATATAAATAATGGTGGACAATTCACACACAACACCATCTGACCCCAAACTAAGCAAAGCTTGTGGTATGGCGGGCAGATAGCTGATATAATACATATATAGTTTTAATTACATACTTATTATAAATAGAAACACCCAGACACAGTGCAAACATTTCAATTCATCACACAAATATTTGCACTGGGTGGGAATCGAACCCACGATTTTGCTTAAAACCTTTCATATTTCATCATAACGCAGAATCAGATGTTTAAATTATAACTGTCTGTACTAAAATTAACATTATATACGCGGCTTCTCAGACCTCACGTCGGCACTAACGTTATAAAAAATGCACGTTGGTACTTAAAGGTTAATACATATGTGGGTATGATATAGTTATAGAGATTATAGAATTTTAAAACTAGTCCGGTAGTTTATGCGTTAGTAACGAAAGTACAAACCTTTTTTCCTTACACCAATTTCCATACCAAAAGTCCCGATGCAGCCGCCGATTCAAATATGTTTTTGAACACAAAAAGCATTTATTTGTGGAATAGCCGATTTAATTCGTCAATTGTTGCGCCTATGGTAAAAACTTTTTCATACTAACGAAATCGGTACATCCTTTTGGCGTAGAATATTTTTTTCTAACCATTTGAAAGTTGAATAGTTTTTTTGTCCCTATAACAGAAAAAAAAAATATTGAAAATTTGTTTTAATGAAAAATTTTTTTTTCAAATTTCGCTCGGTGATTCCAATTTATGTCGAAATTGAAATCCATTTATAATCGTCCAACCCATTTAATTAAAATCAACGTGAAAACTTATTGCAAAAAATGAAGTGTCGAGATGGTTGCGCTGATCGAAACAAAGTGTTACCAAAGAGAGCTAAAGTCTCACTCTTCAAGAATGTCTAGATGTATGTTTGTAATTTTTTCACGCAAAAACTACTGAAGGCATTTATGTACAATTTAGTACATAGATAGATAATAGTCTGAAAAACATAATATAGGTTATTTTTTATGCCGGAAAAACGGCGGGATCGGGAACTACACAGGTAAAACTGCGGGGCTTTATTGGTTGTAAACAGACGTGTCGTTACAGAAAACGAATATGCTGCTACATCTTCGTATTATTTTGTTTGTAAAAAAATGCGGTAACAATATCTTGTAATAATTTAACGGACTAATGAGCTTTTTATAGTCACCATGCTTACAGTTAAAGTTTTAACTTCTGTTCTGTTACCTACTGTTTTTAACCCCCGACCAAAAAAAGGGGTGTTATAAGTTTGACGTCGATGTCTGTCTGTCTGTCTGTCTGTCTGTCTGGCTGCCTGTCTGTCTGTCTGTCTGTCTGTGTGTGTGTGTGTGTCTGTCTGTGGCACCGTAGAGCTCAAACAGATGGGCCGATTTCGATGCGGTTTTTTATTTGAAAGTTAATATCCGTGCGGATGTTCTTAGCTATGTTTGGTTAATATCGATCCAAGATGGCCGCCGCCACAAAATGGCGGACAAAATATTTCTTCACAACTTACCTCAATATGGGTATCAAATGAAAGAACTTGACTAGTAGAATATTATACATTAAAAAAACACATCCAAGATGGCCGCCACCACAAAATGGCGAATTAAATTATTTTTTTCACTACTACCTCGATATGGGTATCAAATAAAAGGGCTTGACTAGTAGAATACATTTCCATATGACAAATTTCAAATTCAAGATGGCCGCTTCCACAAAATGGCGAAATACATATCTTTTTCCACAACTCCCTTAATATGGGTATCAAATCAAAGGGCTTCACTAGTAGAATGTTGTACACATAACAAAGCTGAGGTAGTCGGGGGTTAATCAAAATTTTCAATTTTGTTCTTGTAAATGCTGTTAATCTTTTAGTAGTGGTAGGACTCTTGGTAGAGTCCGCCTAGGGAAGTACCATACCTTTGCCAGTTATTCTACCGCCAAGCGCTTATACGTAAACATTATTGTGTTCCGGTTTGAACAATGTTTCCAGAGAAATTACAAGGCTTAGAGATATAATATCTTAGATCTCTGGGTGACGAGCGCAGTGCAGTGCTAGGTAATGATTTGGACTCTTCATGTTCCAATATCTGCGTGTCCATCACTATACCATCAGGCAGCTGTCCTGTTCGTCTCCACCCTGTATTTTAAAACTAGCTTTTACCCGCGACTTCGTCCGCGCCACATATTTATTAAAGTAACTAGCTTTTACCCGCGACTTCGTCCGCGCCACATATTTATTAAAGTAATTGAGGCAGTACCTACTCGTATGTCTACTACCATACAAATTCACGTTTCGTAATCAAAATCGGTCTAAGTCAAAGTTTTATATTTAATAAATGTACAATTAACACGACAAATTACAAAAAAAACTATGATCTCAAAAAAATAATCAAAAACAGACTTTAATTTAAAATCATGTTGGGACGGTCCACCAAATTTTATTAGAGTCTATTAGTAGATATTAGTAGATATATCGTCTGATTACATGAACGCAAATTTTAGTTTGTTGTTCAAATTTCAAAAACCGCCGCACTGATTTCGATAAAATTTATATGACCACCTCTGAACTATAATCTACCAACCAAAAAAATAACCATCTAAATTGATTCACAATTTGAAATACAACTGGATTGATAACCTCCTCCTTTTTGAAGTCGGTTAAAATAGCATACAAAGAGTGCAAAGATCCTTCCATGCACACTTTTACTCCTCATTTCACTCTTTTCAACTCTTTTTCTGTGATAAAAGTCGCCGTTGTCCTTTCCTAAGTCTAGTCTATCTGTGCACCAAATTGTAACAAACTCTTTAAGTGGCTTAGGCGTTAGATGGTAACGGACAGAGAGAGTTACTTTCATATATATAATTTCATATTAGAATTGAAAACACGTGTTCCTGATCATTTTATAGGAGGCAGTTGTAAAAGATTACCGAAAAGTAATACGTTTACTCCTCCAAAAAACTCATTTTCACAGTTCTTAATTTGCCTTAATCGAGCGTCCATCATGCATAACATTTGATAACGTCGACTATAAAAAATTCTGTCTGATAGTCTGATACGCCATTTAGTGGCTGCGCCCATCTTAAGTATTGAGGTTGTATAGTGCACTGTATTCTTCTTGTCAAGCCCTTTTATTTGATACCCATGTTGATGGGGTTCATAAAACCTAAGTTATCCGCCATTGTGTAGAGGCCACCATCTTGGATTTTAATTTTATATAATACATTGTATTCTACTGGTTGAGCACTTTCATTTGATACCCATATTGATGGGATTGATAAAACCTACGTTATCCGCCATTGTGTAGCGGCCGCCATCTTGGATTTCAATTTTTTATAGTATATTGTATTCTGCTTGTTGAACCCTTTCATTTGATACCCATGTTGATGGGATTGATAAAACCTACGTTATCCGCCATTTTGTAGCGGCCGCCATCTTGGATTTCAATTTTTTATAGTATATTGTATTCTGCTTGTTGAGCCCTTTCATTTGATACCCATATTGATGGGATTAATAAAACAAATTATCCGCCATTTTGTAGCGGCGGCCATCTTGAATTTATAATAATAATGAATAAACAACCAACCAAAAAAATTTAAAAAATTGTATTGTCACCAAAATCCAAAGTGTATACAAAATTTCAGATTAATCGGTTGACAGGAAGAGGGTGAAATTTGAATTACTAAATTTGACCCAAGAATCCATATCCATACTAATATTATAAATGCGAAAGTAACTCTGTCTGTCTGTCTGTCTGTCTGTCTGTCCGTCTTTTCCGCCTAAACCAACCAACAGATTTTGATGAAATTTTATACATAGATAGAATAGATCCCGAGAAAGGACATAGGCTACTTTTTGTTCCGAAAAAAGGGTTGAAAGGGTTAAAATAAGGGATGAAAGTTTATATGGAAAACTTCGTCATTGTTGATGAACTATGAAACTTTACGTCTAGATATTTAACACGAAACCATAAAATGTATGTTTTAGCACTATTGTAGTTTCGAACTGTACCTACGGGGGTGGAATTGGTTTTTTTTTTAATATTTATTATTATTTATTCTTGGGTCAAATTTAGTAATTCAAATTTCACCCTCTTCCTGTCAACCGATTAATCTGAAATGTTGTATACACTTTGGATTTTGATGACAATACAATTATTTATATTCATTATCATTATAAATTCAAGATGGCCGCCGCTACAAAATGGCGGATAATTTATGTTTTATTAATCCCATCAATATGGGTATCAAATGAAAGGGCTCAACAAGCAGAATACAATATACTATAAAAATTGAAATCAAGATGGCGGCCGCTACAAAATGGCGGATAACGTAGGTTTTATCAATCCCATCAACATGAGTATCAAATGAAAGGGTTCAACAAGCAGAATACAATATACTATAAAAAATTGAAATCCAAGATGGCGGCCGCTACACAATGGCGGATAACGTAGGTTTTATCAATCCCATCAATATGGGTATCAAATGAAAGTGCTCAACCAGTAGAATACAATGTATTATATAAAATTAAAATCCAAGATGGTGGTCTCTACACAATGGCGGATAACTTAGGTTTTATGAACCCCATCAACATGGGTATCAAATAAAAGGCTTGACAAGAAGAATACAGTGCACTATACAACCTCAATACTTAAGATGGGCGCAGCCACTAAATGGCGTATCAGACTATCAGACAGAATTTTTTATAGTCGACGTTATCAAATGTTATGCATGATGGACGCTCGATTAAGGCAAATTAAGAACTGTGAAAATGAGTTTTTTGGAGGAGTAAACGTATTACTTTTCGGTAATCTTTTACAACTGCCTCCTATAAAATGATCAGGAACACGTGTTTTCAATTCTAATATGAAATTATATATATGAAAGTAACTCTCTGTCCGTTACCATCTAACGCCTAAGCCACTTAAAGAGTTTGTTACAATTTGGTGCACAGATAGACTAGACTTAGGAAAGGACAACGGCGACTTTTTATCACAGAAAAAGAGTTGAAAAGAGTGGAAATGAGGAGTAAAAGTGTGCATGGAAGGATCTTTGCACTCTTTGTATGCTATTTTAACCGACTTCAAAAAAGGAGGAGGTTATCAATCCAGTTGTATTTCAAATTGTGAATCAATTTAGATGGTTATTTTTTTGGTTGGTAGATTATAGTTCAGAGGTGGTCATATAAATTTTATCGAAATCAGTGCGGCGGTTTTTGAAATATGAACCACAAACTAAAATTTGCGTTCATGTAATCAGTCGATATATCTACTAATATCTACTAATAGACTCTAATAAAATTTGGTGGAACGTCCCAATATGATTTTAAATTAAAGTCTGTTTTTGATTAATTTTTTGAGAACATGGTTTCTTTGTAATTTGTCGTGTAAATTGTACATTTATTAATAAATGTAAAACTTTGACTTAGACCGATTTTAATTAGGAAACGTGAATTTGTATGGTAGTAGACATACGAGTAGGTACTGCTTCAATTACTTTAATAAATATGTGGCGCGGACGAAGTCGCGGGTAAAAGCTAGTAAATAATAAAAAAGAAAACCCCAATTCCACCCCCGTAGGTACAGTTCGAAACTACAAAACTGCTAAAACATACATTTTATGGTTTCGTGTTAAATATCTAGACGTAAAGTTTCATAGTTCTTCAACAATGACGAAGTTTTCCATATAAACTTTCATCCCTTATTTTAACCCTTTCAACCCTTTTTTCGGAACAAAAAGTAGCCTTTGTCCTTTCTCGGGATCTATTTTATCTATGTATCAAATTTCATCAAAATCTGTTGGTTGGTTTAGGCGGTAAAGACGGACAGACAGACAGACAGACAGACAGACAGACAGACAGAGTTACTTTCGCATTTATAATATTAGTATGGATAATCTCTATAACTACGAGGCTGATTTAGATAATTATTCTTGTTTTCTATAGCATAATTTAGCTTAGCTAATAATAATTTTGAAACAAACAACCAAATTGATAACTATAGCACATAGCTTAGTCTATGTAACTGGTTAATCCATCAGTAAACTAATTCTACTACGCTTCCGTAATCAAATTTATGGGCTGTCTATATTGTGACTAGTTACTGAAACCACAAATAGATAGCACACATATGACGCTTTTATATAATTAACTAAGGATATTTGGTATTATAAATAGCAAAATAATAGAAAATATTTATTGTAGTGATAGGATTATTTGCAGAGTCCGCCTGGGGAAGTATCCAACCTTTGTTAGTTAACCTACAATCCAGTTGCAAGCTACAGACCTACAAGATAGATAGCCGCCAATATGATATCTTTACTGTATTCCGGTTTGAAGTGCAACGTTTCCAGTGTAATTACGTCTTTCGGTGACGAGCGCAGTTGCTGGGTGATGATTTGGACTATTTACCTTCCTAAGCTACGTTTTACTTTGTTGTTACTGGCTGTGGTGGGATGTTGCTTACCATCAGGCACATGTCCTGTTTGTCTCATCACTCTATACTATCAAAAAACATGTTTGTATTATCGTGTGCGTCAACGACGAACCTGTACGTCTACTCTATTTCTACGAAAAACGTAACTTCGAAATAAAATCGCGACTTTACTACTCCGGTTCTACTTCGTTTTACCCGATCAAACATTGTTTGACGTTTAAATGTTAGCCTACTCTAATCAGAGTAATCTAGACTCTATTACTACGTAAAATATAACTTCGAAATAAACTCGCGAATTTCCTACTCCAGTTCTACTTCGTTTCGTCCGAACGAACATTGTTTGACGTTTAAATGTTAGCCTACTCTAATCAGAGTAATCTAGACTCTATTACTACGTAAAACGTAACTTCGAAATAAACTCGCGAATTTCCTACTCCAGTTCTACTTCGTTTCGTCCGATCGAACATTGTTTGACGTTTAAATGTTAGCCTACTCTAATCAGAGTAATCTAGTCTCTATTACTACGTAAAATGTAACTTCGAAATAAACTCGCGAATTTCCTACTCCAGTTCTACTTCGTTTCGTCCGAACGAACATTGTTTGACGTTCAAGTACTCTAAGCCAATTGCATGGTTTAACATTTAAACAGACAAAACAACGGATCGAAGTAGAACCGGAGCAGGAAAGTCGTGAGTTTATTTTGAAATTGCGTTTTTCGTAGAAAGAGAGTAGACGTCCTGGTTAGTTGCTATTGTGAGTTCTAAAGTATCTTACCAAACTAAATTTCTATTCCTTTTCAAAGTGAAATAGTCCAACAAGGTAGATTGGAACCAAATTCAGATACCTGGTTTATTCTAATACTTAAGATGTAGCTACGTACACATTGGCCCTTAGTACGGTACGCAACTTGTGTTGATACTTTTGCCCATCATATCATCCAGAGACGCGCAGTAGGACTGGTGCAGCGGCTAATTCTTCTTAGTGCTCGATGCACTAAGAACACTCAAATTATGAAAATATTTAAATCTCGAAAGTATTTACATATTTGTTGTATAATTCGTTTGGTATCAGGATATCGGTACCATGGAGCCGAGATCTAATATCATTTTCTAAAACCCTTCCGGGTCGACGCGACGAATAATCAAAATACTGGCGTTTTTTGAGTCCAATTGTATTAGGAACTATGAATAATTCAGCCAATTATACTCACTGTAAGTAGGTACGTAGTGTAGTTCTTATAGAATTTTAGTTTTGATAATAAAGACAGACAGATTGTATATAAAAATATTCACACAAAAAACACGACCAAGTTCTTTTGTACAACACTGGAATCTATTTTAGTAATTTAAACGCTTGAAGTTTAATTCGGCTCCGAATATACAAAATGCCACTAAATAACTCTTAAAAAAGTTAACGACATCGCTTAGTGTTAGATTATGCACCGATAAATTTGCAACTTTCAAAGCAATGTTTAAGGCTTTAAAGTTTAAGACTTTGCAATTATTTTTATACAAGGTAGTGGCTGACCATGCGTCTTTTGGCACGTCTCTCAATAGCGTAAGCCTCCAGCTACAAAGTTACACGTTTTTCACCACGCCCCTTAAACATGAACTTCAAGTGATAAAATACGTATGAGTCTTCTCAAGTCCTAAAGTAATGTCATAAAACATTTTTTCTTCGTCTATGCCATAAAAAACTCTCGAGAGCCTGAAAACCAACAGTAAAAAGTTGTGTCCTTAAAGTCGGTACATAAGTGTTCGCTCCATCACTATCATTCAAGAAGGCTTCTCTTTTGTCAGCCAACGTTGTTAGCATTTTTCTTAGCTCGCTGAGAAGTTGTAGGTAAACAAAATAAAAGAAAACCGAGCTTTGCACGTGAAAAGTGAAAGGCGATGGTGAAATATCATCTTTGCTCAACTCATTGTTAGTTAGTACTTTGATGTATTTTTTATTTGCACCTGATAGTTTCATAATCGTAGGTTTTGTAGAAAGGTAGGTACTTATATTTCAAAGGTACTGATTTTAAAAATGGAACGTAAAAGGCGGATGGAATAGGATGAAGCAAGATGCAAGTGCAAAATACAATAGATCTTCTTCTTAATCTGTTGTGTGCTACCAATTTGAAGTTTTTTGTTCAAAATACCGCTTGGCCCACTGTAACGAGCAATTCTTTTAATTATAACACATATTTAAAACGCAGCGATGTGTTCGTCAGTTTCACAAACCCTAAAACTCGAAGATAATATTTTCTGTTTCATACAATAATATGTTGCCAACTCCATTTTGCTTGGAACATAATGTATTGAATATTTCGTTGTACTGGACTATAGCATACGCGAGCTACCCGTGTGTTAATTTAAAACGTGTAATATCCACGTTTGTTTGCTTTTTTTTAAAGTCAATAAATATGATAAACACTTCAAACCATAATATAGCTGTGTTCCAAATTTTTACTAATTTACCTAATCCACTCAGCCTTTCCAACTCGATTGAGCACAAACATCCAAACTTTAATTAGCATTTGTAAAATAAGAAAGTTTGTTCAATAAGCCTGTAAAGCTATCGTATCACAAACTAGGCCTACATCTTCTGTATAAACGTTATATTATTCTCGAGCTCGAAGCGTGGTCTGTATAATTTTTTGGCGTCACACCGCGATACATAATCCGGGGAGTCGAGAATGGCGTGTTATCACACTCGTGTCCCGACGACTCGCATAATACCAACCGCCTGGGCTAGTCTGGGACCAGTCAGTGACATAAAGCCTCTAAGTTTGGAGAGCAAAAAAAGATATGAACTGCGGGAGGCTGATTCACTGTCACACCATTTTTTCACCCCAGTGTGGAACAATAGTTACGTGTTGCACTGGAGTGCAAAGTTGATTTTTAACCGCGTGCTCAATTTTGATGACCGAGCCAGCGAAGGATTCTAAAATTGAATCACGAGCGCAGCGAGTGATTCAAAATCAGAATCCTGAGCGTAGCAAGGGAATCAAAAGAGCACAAGGTGAAAAATCTTTGCACTCGAGTGCAACACGTAACTTTTCATTCCACTTCAGCGAGGAAATGACTAAATGCAAATTTTTAAATGTTTTCGCGCTAAGCAAATTAAAAAAAAGTAAGTACACCAAGGAGGTTCCGAGTCTGAGATTTTAACATATGAAAAAAAATGTATGGTGCATTCGGCACCAAGGAGGTAGAAATAAATGGGTTGAATTATGTTTTGAATTCAAAACCTCAGTACACACGATTTTTTTTTTTTAACTATAATAGGTTTGCACTTGACCACCATCTCGCCTGATGTTAAGCGATGATGAGATCTACGATGGAGCGTGCTTACCTAGAAGAAACCGATTCACTCTCGATTTGAAGACACCACGATGTTCTAAATTCAAATTTACTTTAACCTCTAGAGGGTAAAAACGACTTTTGCGCCCTGATATCGAGGAGCAAAAGTACTCTTTCCGAGCTGGTGGGATGAAAAAGATTTTTACCGCGTTGTTGGGTGTTTTCACTTTTGCCGTTAACGATTACTGCACGATATCGACGATATCGGATGACGTTACAATGCGAGGCGAAGCACGGTCGCGGGGGCATTGGGAAGCGCGGCTGGAAAAAAAATTAAACTTGTTCACTGCTGTCGTTATAACCTCGACTATTCTGATATGACGATGTTGACCTCAGCCTAACTAATTGTTAAATTACAATGCCCGATTGGGGCACGTTGTGTTATCAGTCTCTATATAAGTATAAAAATGAAGCTACAAATGATTAAATATTGAATCTCTATATCTAAAAAGTACCTGGGTGATCAAGCTTTGCTCGGTTACTTAGATACATAATGATTTTCTAAAAAAAATGAACTTGAAAAAAACCCGCAGCCGGTTGGATTCGAACCCGGTCCTACCATATCCCTTCGTATGGCAGCGTCCCGGTCCGGTCAGCTATATTATCTGGCGGCCGCCATAATGGAAAAAAACCCTTGTCTGGCAGAGGTCTATCTTCCCCCTTAATTCTAGAAGATACTTTTTAGAAAAACTGTAATTAAACTGCTTTATTGTTCAAAACCAGTGCATTATGCTATAGGTTTAGAATCACAAAGAACCAAGCTATTAGATTTTATACTAATAATAACTGCAAAGGTGTGAAAAAAGAAAATTAATTTGAGTCAAATATGCAGATTTAGATTTTGTTCCAATTTTAGGTATAAATACTAACAGAAATATTTAATAAAACAACTAAGCGATCATATTTGTATTTAATTTGCTTTGACAAACACTACTTCAAAACATAATCCTAAGAATTGCACATCATTCTATACAAAAAAATATCAGTAAAACGTTTACAAAACATCGGCTGCAGTGGTAGATCTTGCGCCGGATGTTGAAAATAGCTCATGTTACAAGCTTAGTTCTAAAAATATATTGATCGAGTGAGTTGAAATGTGTGTTAATATTGATGTTTGGTTCATAATCTCAATTGTGTTAAATATATACGTCTGAAATATGTAAGATTATAAAGATATTAAGATTCAAATAAAACCTGTGTAAACTAAGAAAAATTAGGTGTATTCAAACAATGATCTGTACTGTAGTATCTAATTATTTTTATGAGTTAATAATGTATTTTCCTAAAACATGAATAAATTTGCAAAAGGCTTTGTAAGATATAAAAAGATGTTTTCATAGAACATTTATTAGAAAATGATGAAATAAAACAACAATTATTTACTAAGATAGCACGCGAAAACGGCTGTCTTAACATGGATGCGACTTTTTTACCCTCCGTCTGGCGAACGACCGGATCCGGTCAGTTACTGTATTTATATGGTTTCTGTTGTTTCAGAATATTATTTATTTGTTCTTAGAAAAAAATATATATAAAAAGGTTTTTTTCAGTTTATTTTAAAATATATACATTGCCGGTGATGGCGAAATCGCATCGCAGCTGAAGACAAAATTACTGGGATGTCCTCTCCGTCAGGTTCATAATTTCGGCTGAAAATAATAATGTATTATAATATTGACAGTTAGCTAAATGATGATGGTGATAAAGTTGGCAAATGAAATAAAAATAAATTGGGTGAGGTTGATACTTACGGGTTCCATGAACGCTTACTTCGCTCCGTCAATGCCTGTTCTATCGGTTCCCCAGCGGGCAAATCCTCAATTGCAATAAGGTTAAATCTGTAAATACAATCACATTTATAGGCTTTAGGAGAAGCTTTTCTAGCAGTGGATTCAGGCTAATTATGATGATGAAATCAATGCACCTTTACTCATGAAATGCAGTGTCACTACATAAATATAAAAAACCGGCCAAGTGCGTGTCAGCCTCGCACACGAAGGGTTCCGTACCATTATTATTAATATCGAGCAAAAATAGCAAAATATCACCTTTGTTGTATGGGCCCCCTTAAATAACTATTTATTTTATTTTGTTTTTAATATTGCGGCCACAAAATACAAAGCAAAGCAAACCAAACACCATATAAAAGTAGATTCAATAGTCTTATCCATAATATGATAGCGAGTGAACAAAATGGCCGCGATGCCCGAAATAACCTAACTGTCATCGTCCCGGTCCGGTCAGTGGAGGGACGCGTGTTATTTTTTTCGATATTTCTCTAATTAATGAAAGATTTGAATAAATTTACAATTTGGAAAACATTAATGGATGAGTAATTATTTCATTGTTTCCATAAATTCCACAAATCTACCAATATTTGGTGCTAAATGAATGGTTTGTTTCGCCGACATGAGCGTGTGCTAAGCCTGAGTAGGTGTTAGATATCAATGTTTTACCACGAAAAGCGTATCACAACACGTACAAAACAAAGAAATAGGCTGATTACATACCTTTCCATCGCTTTTTCAAAACTTTATCTCGTTATACTGTCGTCAACCACTTAAAACACTTGAAAATAGACGCACAAACACTTCCAACCACTCGGCGTTAGCAAGTCCGGAATCAACGAGTTTTTTTTTTTAAAAACATATGTAAGGCTACCTAAGAAAGCGTCTATATTCTGTCTTTGTTTAACGTTCTAGCAGTTGTATGCGTTAGAATAGTGCATACCGTGTTTTAAAGTGCGCTTTTCGAATAAAAACAGCGGCATCAAATTACTGACCGTTCCGGTCGCCTGCCAGCTGGGCGTTTATTTTATCACGACCGGAACGGGAGGCTGCCACCATGGCACATTTTTTTCCGATGGCGTCTGCCATAGGAAGGGATATTTCAACCACCCATCTTCCCGACTGAGCTAATATACTGTCGCGTGCCGTCGCGAAATTTACCATCGCATTCTAATCTTTATGTAACAGTTTTTCGTTGTCTAAAACGCGCATAAAACGGCGTTTTTTTTAATAAAACCTGACTAGATCGATTTATCATCCCCGAAACCCCCTGTATACATAATTTCATGAAAATCTACAATGATATATAATCCGCATCAAGGATTGTTTTTATCTAATTTTTACATCACAATGTGCCACATCGAAGCGTGGCAGGGTACAGCTAGTATTCTATAGTTTTCAAAAATATTAGGCCCCTTTCGACATTTTAGAAATACCGTAGGATATAACTTGCAACGAAACTAAAAGAGACCATAAAATTATAATTTAGTACAACATGTAGGAATTATTATAAAACAGATACATTTTTGGGACAATAAATAATTTGATAGGGTAAATTGCAAATATTTCTCATGTATCAGCTCGGGTTTTGTTTGTTTAATGTTTCTATATCAATATTTATTTCGCTGCAACTATTATTTTTTCTATAACCAAATCGTTCCGTGTGTCCCCGAACTAACTCGGTAGTCATATTTGCATACAAAGTGCGGACACGGAAGGGATCCGCATTTTTCAGGAGCAAATAATGGACGTTAAATATTTTAACGGGACCCTTTCCTTCGAAATAGTGTCGATATTCTATTATTTATACTCGCCATCTTGTTCAAATTACGGCACTTGTTCTCAGTGTTTATGTGTATGTCCTTTTTGTTGGTTTACGGGTTTGTTTTGGTGATTATTTAAATGCGGCTGTGTTTGGAGAGATTCTGGCAAAAGAAAGGCCAAACGCACGAACGGTCAATGTCGTTACCAAATTCTTATAACATTACGCGCTTTGACCTATAAATTATTAGACTGAATTAGTACTTTTAAATCGTTTGTATCTTAGACTAGATATTTATTTCTTTTTCATGTTTTCTGTAGAAAATTGCAAAAATGAGTTGTAATTTAAGACGCTGAGATTATATTCGGAGATATTTTGGCAAAAGGACAGTCAAACGTATACGAACGGTCAATGCCTAAAATCATTAGCACGTTTACACTTAGATAAAAGCTACTAGACTACACTTACGTTAGTACTTTTAAATAATTTGTACGTTACACTACTAGGATTCTGTGTGTTTTCTATAGTTATAATTGAAGGTCCATTAAATAACAAACCATTAAATGAGTCCACTTGTAACACTAGACACTGGGTTTGTGATGTGCGATATTTTGGTAAAAAACAAAAAACCACCGAAGAGACTTGAATGAAATTTAGTACATTGATGGATAATATAATATATTTAGTAACACTTAAGTTATTATTCCAAGAATATAATGGAATAAACGGGCAAAACCGCGGGACGGTAATATACCTAAGTAAGACTTGTTTTACAGAAATCTAGAAATATTGCGACAATTTCCAAGATCCTGAAGTCTTTTTCAAGCAAGGATATCTTTTTGGTATGTCTCTCGATCGATTCCAGAGCACCTAGCTGGTAAGTACTTAGCTGACCCATTCTAAAGGTGCAAACAGCACTCCATACAAGAGTGAATCTGTAAGAACTTGGTATACTCGAAGTACAAGCACACCTTTGAGAGGACACCTAGTTTTTGGGCAGCTAACTCAGTTTCAGTATTAAAATTAACGTGGTTATTACACACATATTGAATTGGATAACCAGACACTCATGTATAAATGGTCACGTATATACCGACCATATATACATGAGTCCCGTTATCCAATTAAATAAGTTTACTCAGTCGTGGACTCGATGAAACAATAAAATCTTTTCCATTTTGTCGTGCTTATTTATTTACAATTTGTTTTATGCAAATACTTTAATTATTGTAGCACTCAGCCCTGTACTTATTTACTTTTACTTGTTTACTGTGTTAGTGGTCTAAATAAATAAATATATCAATTTTAGTATAATAAAGCTGAACATTTTCTTTGTTCGAACGCGCTACTCTAAGGAACTACTGGGCCGATTTCAAAAATCCTTTCGCTGTTGGATTATACAAGATTCCTGAATGCTATTATAGACTATATTTTTGGACCATATGCGAAGCCGGGGTGGACTGGTAGTGAATAATATGATCTGTTTCATTTCGTTGATGCGTTTACTTTAATAAATTTTAAATACTTTCTCACGAAGATTTCAAAAGTTTCGTGACTTGTTACACAAACTATTTTCTATATCAATCAAATCAAAACAATTAAGTTATGAAAATTGTTCACAACTTTGGTCTTAACTTTGAAAGTATAAAATAAAATAATATGGCATCTAATCTAAGAGATTTTTTGACGTGGCAACGTCTTATAAATTGGTTTGCCGGGTGACACTTCAAGAAACTGCGTTACGCTCCGCTCACGTTATGCGCTCACAACGAGAGCGAGTGAGAGGCACGCGTCCCTTCCACTCGGGCATGGTTAGCCCGCCTAAGAGCGAGAGAGACAGACATAAAAAGTGAAAGGCACGCGTCCCTTCCGTAAAATTATTTTACCACTCAAAGTCGTTGTCACGTAAAACTTTCCCCCCGTATACCGACTTTACAGGCAACCAATTTTTTTGTCTTAACAATTTATCACTACTTTAGTAAATGTCTAATTTGAATTTAAAACAAATTTTAGACTTATTATGTAGATTTCGAAACTCAAGTATATAAATGTGTAACATATATATATATTTTAATTTATAATAATATTATAAAGCTGAAGTGGTTTATTGTTTGAACGCGCTAATCTCAGGAACTAAGTAGTTCCTGAGAGTAGAATTTTCGAAATCGGTCACTTGACCTTGAAAATTCTTTCCCCTTTGGATATGCGTCTACGTAACCATAAGTGCTCTTGGCTGTATATTATGTATCACAGGTAAAGCCGGCGCGGACCGCTTGTAAAACTATATTGTAATGGGAGTGAAATATTTAGGGGACAGATGAAGGGCGCAAAATATAAAAAAAAAACTATCCTGCCTAACGTTTATAAATAAAAGGAGTTTAATATCGGAAATTAAAGGAGTGTTCACAAACAGCGCGACAGGTAGATTAAATGGCCATTATAATATGAAATATGTAAACAAATTTAATTTTAATGGATGACGTATGGTAAAAAAATGACTAAAAAATATGTACAAGTATAGAAGTATAGACATGTAATGTTTTCTTTATTTTTTTACTGTGATAGCTATGTACCTACTTGACCACTGCCTCGCCTCACGTTAAGCTAGCTAATGCGGTCTACGATGAACAAAAATAAACACTGCGTGACTGCGCGTCTCAATACAGAATAGATTTCGACAAATACGTAGAATACTTGATCAGTTAGTCTTGGTTTTATCCTTGACCACAAGTATCAGATATTTTTCCCTGTATTCTCATATTAGACATCAATGTTTTGATGGCAGGAATAAAATAATCTTTTAAATCACCACTTGGTTATCTTTATTTATTTCACTGATCACGTATTTGAATAGATTTGTGTTTTACTAGCAGCGTCCCATGGTTTTACCCGCTTAGTTCCCGTTCCTGTTATTTTCCCGAGATAAAAAGCTTATGTGTTCTTACAGATTAATCTTTGTTTTAAATTTGAACCCGATCTGTTATAATATCTATATTTCTATTATCTATCTGAAATTATATCTATCAGAAAACACCCATTTGTGCAACGTGTTTTACTATAGAACAATAATGTGCTTGTGGCGCAACCAATAACTAATTTTAACAGGTCTTTCCATTCATCTGACATTCAAAAGCGTCATACTTTGGGCATTAGTACTAGGTATAATTGTTTTTCATTACTCAATTACTTTATTTGTTACCATTATCATTAGATTGTTAAAAATACCTAATCAGTTTTGTATAATTATGTAATGTGGATAATAATAGAGTAAAATTGGTAGTCCTTGAATAGGCAGCAGAGTGATGAATTGTAAAGTTTTATGCCAAATTGTCACAGATTTCTAAAACAAAAGGCAGATGGAACGTGCGGAACACAGATCCTTAGGTCCAGAAAGCAAATATCAAACGCCAAAGCAAATACAAACTCCAGTCAGTACGAAACGGACCTCCTTCTCGTACGGGAGTCCCGTGTGATTTTAAGTTTTGTTTAAGATTATGCCGTCTTGTGTCTTCAAACATTGCAAACATTGTTCCCAAAAATAAGAAAAGGAAAGAGGAATATCGTTTCATAGGAAAGTTTGAATATTTTTACTGCTATTAAATAATTTAGGCGATTTAATTTCGATTGATGAATAGAAACACAACACCTCAACGAAAATTGGCTTGTGTTCCTATACTAAATTGAAATTATTTTCCCTAAAGTTAAGGTAAAATATAGATTATAATTTTTTTGAAGATACTAGTAAACCAAATTATTTATGTAGATTGTATTATTCTATTTGAAACCCTATTTTATAATCGTATTTTTAATTTAATGTGAATCGATGCCTAGCACAAACCACGTTGTTACTAGTGTTTATAAAATACTAATAGTGTTGATGAAAACTATAGTTATGAAGCAAGTTTTTAATACTTGTAAGCATGTATAGTGGAGCTTAAAAAAGTAGTAAAAGTAGGCGAGTTCTTTTGAGAGATCTAATCGTTTTAATTAACCTCATGTTATCTGATAGAGTCAGTAGTGACATTGTCGAAGTTTTATACGGTGCTAATTTGTGCGTACATACTTACCCAAAAAAGATATTGGGATCAAGCCAATCGCTGTTGACACCACATATGGCCTTGCTGCCAAGGTACGGGTTCATATAAAACGTAGACGAGCTCCCTGTCCCAACAAACTTGATTTTGGTTCTCTGAGTGGACGTGAGGCTGCTGTTCATTATGTCCTGACTTTCTTTGTCCAAAATTGGGGAGAGCTGTTAAAGGTGGACGTCAAAAACTCCTTTAATTTGATTGATCGTGGAGCTCCATTGTTCGTAGTGAAGAATAAAATTCTTGACCTTTACAATTTTCTTTCGCAATGTTATGGCGGACCCACAAAATTATCAAAATAATCCCATGCTATCTTCCGTTGGCTATCAACTTGGTGAATCTTCGGCCATGCGACCTTTGCCCTAGTCATTCGCTCTATTCGTCAATTTAACGTCTTCAGTCCAATTTAAACGTTTGGTACTTGGACGACGGAACTTTGGGTGTCGATGAATAATGTTCAACTTTCATTAATTAAAACTTAGGCGGTTTCGTTGGTTTTATCAACATTTTTGAAAAGGTGAACTTTTAGTTTGCGACACGCGTCCTTGGATAGTAAACAAATTGAATGCGTCCAATATCAAATCATTGGATTGTTAAAAATACCAATATTAAATGAGTTTTGCCACCTTTGTCAAGCATAATATTCAAAATTTTACAAAGCTCCGATAGAATACTAATAATAAACATACACATGACTTTTACTATTATTCGGCGTTGTCTTTTATTGAATTTTCTGTATGAATAGTTGCATGCAAAATCAAAATTCTTAACTTCATAGGATGGAAATAGTAATTAATATATAATCGGTATAATAATACATTATTTTAACATTATAATATATGTGTTTATTAGCGAAACCTTAGACAACAATAGTGGAATTTTTTACTTAGGACTGGGAACATTACACGCACATCAACGTGAGTAATTTGACAACATCGGTGAGAGCTGTCACGCATACATAACTAATTACTGGCCTCACAGTGTCGTTCACGAAGGTTTCATCTGTTTAGAAATCTGTAAATTGTAATACAACCCATTTTTGCCGATTATGGAGTTCAACCAACATTTAGATCTTATTTATTTCATTTTGAAGGGCTTTGACGGGCATAAAAAAATCATCATATTTTATTCAAATTGCTGCAATTCCCCAAAAAAATACTAAACAGTAAACACGAAATTGTCAGACGAAACACAATATTTCATTTTAGATTGATCCATTTTTCATAACACGAAATTATAGTACACGTCATAAATTTTTCATGCGCATCGTCTCAGCGAGTCAGAGATAGAACGAAAAGATAAAGTTTTCTAACAATAAAGTTACCAGACAGGCTTATTACAATAAAGTTTGACAAAAAGTGTTTCAGCTCAATTCCAGTTGATCGATGTCCAAATTGAAGCCAAAGTTAACCCCGTCTATGTCAATCTGTCTGAAATCGAGCTAGCGTCAGAAGTGGGATCGGCGAGCTGTGAAATGCTCGCCGACCGTCACTAATACGCTGCGAACATTGTTCATGATAATAAGCCAATATTAAAGTTACTTCAGTAGCTAATTTAATCGTTTTACGCGTAACATGTACGCACTCAGTTGTTAGGTTGAGTTTCGCTGAAAGGCCTCTGAAACAGAGAATAATTTTTGAAGAGAAAACTTTTAACAGCTTTCATCACTTAACTACGGTTTAAGGTATGTCTTAGCAGTATGTGTCGTCCGATATAAGCGAAACCAATTCAGCAAGAATCGGACGTTAGGGACGACGAACCTACATACTCGTACTTAGGGTCGGAGAGGCGGAGACCGCGACCGGAGACCAAGACAGGCACTTGACACTATGGAATGTCAATATGTCTCGCGACACGTGTCTCGGTCTCCTGTCGCGGTCTCGGCGCGAACTGGCTTCCATACAATAAATTCTATAGAGTCAAGTACCTGTCGCCACAGATTTTTAAACCTGTCGCGGTCTCCGGTCGCGGTCTCCTGTCGCGGTCTCGTGTCGCGGTCTCAGCACGAACTTGTACCTTTAGATTTTTTGAACTCACCTGATCCTAGTGAGTTCCAGTTTATCACTAGCTATTTAGGTGATATACTTTACAAAATTAGTTCCATTTAATACATACAAAATTGTAAGTTATTAAACTTACAATTTTGTATTTCACTTGTTTCTTTCTTACACAAGATTTCACTTCTATCGGCAGTCCATTCGACTGTCTTTTTTTTTGTTTGTTTAATTGACGGACCTACATACTGGATACATTAAGTAAATCAGATTTGCCCATAACCCGATGTAAGCCACGAAGTAATGAATCTGACCACTCGTTGGAAAGGTTTCTAGCTTGCTAGTGGCATCGGCATTATGACGATTAGAAGCAATGCCCATTGCCCGTGCGTTGAGATATATAAATGTCAGTTTTTGGCCACGCGTTGCGTTGACTAAACGCTTGGGGAGGTTTATAAAAACAATTGAGGGCCTCAGGCTAAATGCTGCTGTGTAGAAAAAGGTCGACATTACTTATTTACTCTCATAAATCAAAAGTAATTAATTCTATGATTATTAAGTTAGAAATGACTTACCTAATAAATTCTAATCAAAAAATGAAAACCTAAAATTGTTTAACAACTGAAATTTTAATGAAAAAAATGGCCACAAGACTTAATAATTATGTTTTAGTACATATTTTTAAATTAATTGCTCGGTTTTATAAACGTCTTATCTTTATTAAAATTTTGATAGTACACGTAGATTAATTAATTGATAATTTATTTAAATTACCACAGAGTCTAGTCCAGTAAATTGAATTTAGTTCTATATCAGGTATAATATTAACATTGTAGCATGAATCTAATTTTAATATCTTTAGAATATCGCTGCTTTTATGAGCTCAGTTATAAACTCATGACCTTATTGAATGACATCTCTTTAAGCTTTATGTAGTCGCATCACCAAAAAACACAAGAATAAACCACTAATTAAGGTCAGTTGCAACAGTTTGCATGTATGACGAAAAAACTGAATAGATTTTTGTTTTTTTTTCACAGTAAAAGTACTAAATGGAGAATAAATCAACACTAAGCTATATTATAATCAGAAAAGCTTTTTATTTTGAGCAAATTAGGCGTACTACAGGGATTACGCGGGCAAAATCAAAGAGTTTTACTTATATGCATACGCCTGGGGAAGTACCACACACTTTGCAAGCTATACTGCCGCCAAGCAGTAGTGCGCAAAAATTAATGTGTTCCGATTCTAAGGACAATAATTCCAGAGAAATCACTAGGTAGTCTAAGAAATGTAAAACCTTATATCACCGGATGACGAACACAGTGGGTTGCTAGGTAATGATTTTGGCACTTAATTTTATAGCTGCGTATCACTGTGTTGTTATGTGGCAGGCATGTTGCTTACCATCAGGCACATGTCCTGCTCGTCTTGTCACTATATACGAATGCAAAAAGGATATTTGAGTATGTCGGTAACCTAAGCCCATAAGATTTTATCAACAAAAAAAAGTCTTCAATGAAAGTTTTCACTGCAAGATGAAATTATACTCTGATTTCATGTACAGTGCCTCATTACGACATAATTAGCGGAATAATTAGCCAATACAACTGTACGCTTAATTATTACGTTAACAGGCTTATGCTCATCCCGTGTACGATTCTCTCCAGTGCAAATGATAATCTTAATGAAAATGTCTCTACTGAAGCGTAGCATATGAATTTTAAATCTGGTGAACACGAAATACTTTTTAATTTTCATAGAATTGGTTCTAATCTGTGTAATTTGAGGGGTTTTAGCTGATGTAGTAAAACCCGGAAAGTAGTCACACTTTTCAAAATGTTTTGTTTAAAAAAACACTTATTAGCAATTGCCCGCGGCTTCGCTCGCGTTCTGTAAGTCGTTTGCGTAAGGTCTAAGCGTTTATATACAATTTTCATATCCTGGATGTAATGCGTTTTATTCTAACTTTTATCCCCTATTCACCCCCTTGAGATTGGTATTTTGATAAATCCTTCTTTAGTAAATCTCCACATCTTAGAAGGAATATGTGTACGGAATTTTAAGTTTGTAGCTCTTTGAGTTTGGCCTGTGTATTTCTATAAAATTTCATGTCCTATTTCACCCTCTTAGGAATGGAAATTCGCAAAACCCCGTCTTAACAAGCGCCTACGTGCTTAAATTAAATTAAACGTTCAATACTAATATGTCGTATATTTCTTCAAAATTGCAGGTTTTCCTATTATAATTTTTCTCGTCAAGGATTTCATCAGTTATCATACGCGCAATCAGCAGATATCTATTTTAGCAATCACGCAACCAGCAATTGGTATTACGCAAATATCTGTAGGTAGATACAAAAAAACGTTTATCTATAACTAATCAATATCTATATACTTTTTTTTCATTTTGTCGATGTTGGATTAGAATTTACCTAATACATTATTGCTTAATGGCTAAACCAAAAA
Source organism: Ectropis grisescens (assembly GCA_017562165.1). NCBI lineage: Eukaryota > Metazoa > Arthropoda > Insecta > Lepidoptera > Geometridae > Ectropis > Ectropis grisescens. Next base: position 29,426,181 of record CM029781.1, on the reverse strand, counting down.
TTGTATTGAATTAAGTCTCAACAACTTGAATCGTAACTTATTGACATTTCAAAGTGCATGTTTCTAATTAATTCATAATTTAAGAGCGACGCTCTTGTCGGTGGAGTTCCTTCCATGTACTTCTACACTCCGCCTTCTCCTTGACTTCCTGATACGACACTACATTTATCTTTTCCTTCACTTAGTTCATGTAACTTCTCCTAGGTCTACCTCTCTTCCTCTTCCCTTCTAATTTACCTTCCATTATTGTTCTAATGAAGTTGCCGTGTCGTATCAGATGTCCCAATATCTTCCCTCTTCTGTTTTCTATTGTTTCCATTAATGTTCTTTTCTCCTCTACCATCTTCAAAACTTCTTCATTGCTCTTCATTTCCTTCCAGCTGATTCTCTTCATTCTCCTCCAACACCATTAGATAGTATGTTTCTAATACGTTCACTAAATAAATATTATTTTTAGACCCTGAAACTAAATAGGAGTGTTAAAGTTTGACATCGATGTCTGACAGTCCGTATGTATATGTGTCTGTCTGTGACACTGTTGTAGCTCTCAAACGAATGGACCGATTTCGATGTTTTTTTTTGACGTGACAACGTCTAATATATTGAGAGCACCGGTTGCATGCACGAAAAAGCGTCCCTCCCGTTCCGCCTATTCCGTTCCGTGTACGGTTGCACAACATCTATCAATGTTTTGTTGTGAGTTATGACGTTGTCACGTTAAACTATCGTCCGTAAGCCAACCGACTTTACAGACAACCAATTTTTTTTTTTAAATTTGAAAGTGAGTTTATTTGCGGTGGTTGCTATGTCTGGTTATATCCAGCGAGAAACACGGAAGGGAGTAGGCATACACAGCTTTTCCCCTCTGTCAAAGTACAAGTCCGCGTGGACCATTGAGTTTGATAGTATACTGTGGCGTGAGAGCGGAGCTAGATTTGTGAATGGTGCTTTATTTTTTATGTGTTAGTGATTTGGCTGTGTAAGTATAATCGGCATTGGATCGGTACAGGTATGTTTTTACAGGTATTTTTAACTTCCCCTCCCACAAAAAATGGCAGGAAGATTTGAACATTATTTTTTAGCTAAGGCTACTCCCTTCCGTGCCTGCGCGGAAGATCGAGTTGCTCGATGGTTATATCGATTCAAGATGACCGCAATATAGCGTATTATTTGTTTTTTTTTTACAACATCCTTCAATATTGGTATCAAATGAAAAGGCTTGACTAGTAGAATACTGTACAAATTTTAAATCCAAGGTATTTGTGGGTAAGTCACCATTTTAATTTTGTTCTTGTGATTGAATCGATAGTTTGGGGCAGAATATAATAGTTTAGCCGACGAATTGCAGCTCATGTATCTTAGTTTGTATTCAGGAAGTGTGTATAGTTCCACTTGAGCGTAAATCGTATACGGTAGAGCGAGCGATCCATCAGTAAGTGTACCGATACGTGGCAGTGAAGCGAGCGAGCCGGCGATGTGAGAGTCGACGGGAACTAACGAAACGGATTCATGTTTCGGTGAGTCGTTGGACCGGGAACCGATGGGAACTAACGAAACGAATTCTTGTTTCGACGATTCCGGTATGTGTGCTATGAACCATAATTAAATAGTGATGGTCACAGAATTAAAATGTTTGACGGCTTAGAAAGGTTGTTAAATCTGCATAAAGACAAAAAGGTCAAATACAATTGAAAATTGCCTGCCCTGAGTTTCGCTCATAAATTGCAGCGGAGTCTTATTCTTGGCTATTTTTCTTCAGCCACTTTCTTCTGCTCTACGTATTTACTGTTGTTACTGTGCTCTACGTATTGCTGTTTTATGCTTCGCTTGCGGATTCGTGGTCTCCATTCTATGACACATCTATCCCAACGATTATCGGTCCTACGATTATACGGCTAATACCTATATTGAGTTATGCCGTTAACCTTCTTGGTCCTTTGACAGATTACTTTGTTGCATTTCTCGTAATTTTATTAATTAAACTAAAATACAGTAAAAACTACTGAGCTGAGTACCTACTTTCAATAAGTAGATACATTACATTTACAATTACTTACATTACAATTAGCTATTCTATTTATATTATGACGTTGAATAAAAAGCTAATCAGGGTGTTCAGGCTAGATGGAAGCAAAGCCTAATGTAAAGTGACGATACCACACACCACACGGCTAAACTGCAAGATCTACTACTGCAAGACCTTGGATTCTACATGAAACCACACACTTGTCAAAGTCCATAACATCATCCTGCTGAAACACAAGACGTTGGCGTAATTGTACTCATCAAACATATCACACTAACATAACACACCGGGATAGAAGCCAGAAATTAATACATGATGAATCAGATGACATATATGATACAACCGATTAAAAGTTAAAAATAAAAAAAGAAGAAGAAGACTATCAGCTGACTATTATTATCATTGTATAAATTCAGACCAATGGAAACTGCGTTGCCAGACATATTGCATGCCTCTAGAAGAAGAGGCCAGATTGTATGGGTCAATTATTTAAATGTTTTGTATCATCTTATCTTACCTGCAAACAGCAATAAATATTTTTGTATTTGTATTTGTATTTGATACCTAGAAGATACCTTAGCTATTCACTCTCGATTTGAAGACATTGAGATTATGTCTATTAGTAAAGACACACTCGGGTTGCACGTTCCATTGCTTGGCTGTATGTTTATCGCTAATAGAGTCAAACAGCTTCATTAGACTTTCCATTTGCATTCCTAGATTTCACTTAAGAAGTACCAAACCTCGTCATTTTCCCGGAATAAAAAGTAGCCTATATTTTGCTCATTCCATTTATCTATGTAACCAATTTTATCCAGATCCTTTCACATGTTTTTGCTTTGAAGAGTTACAAACACACAATTTTTGCATTTAAACCATTTGTAGGAAGTAGCATGTGTTGACTGGCCTCTTGGCTTAGTGGGTAGTAACTCTACCTGCGAAGCCGACGGTCGTGGTTTCGATTCCCACCCAGTGCAAATATTTGTGTGATGAATTCCAATTTTTTGTACTATGTCTAGGTATTTTTATGTATAATAAGTATGTATTTACAAATATATTAGTATTATATCAGCTATCTGGCCGCCATCTTTACAAACTTTGCATAGTTTGGAGTCAGATGGTGTTGTTTGTGAATTGTTCACCAATATATATTAAAAAAAATGTTTGTTGATAGGGTGCGTTGGTTGGTAATAAACCTTTCCCTATCTTGAAAATGCAAGTTAGTTTGTTTACTGTTGTTTCGTTTGTTATTGCTTTCATCAAGAAACAAAAGGCTTACAACGATTCCGCCACGTGGTTAATTGCCACTCTCGCACTGAATTGCTACATCTTCCTCCCATTTACCTTTGTAAACCTGTCCTATATTACAGCCATTAGTAACAAAGGGCTGTAATACTCCAATTTCCTTTGACCCTTCTATAAGGCCTTAAAGCACCTTGGAACCTTACCCGTAAGCAAGGAGCTGACTGTCATTCTGTTTGGTATGTTTTGTTTATAGTAAATACTAGCGGCCCACTCCGGTTTTGCCCGTGGTAGGTACATATTTAGCCTATAGCACTTAGGAATTAGGAAATCAGTCCAGTAATTCCTAAAATCTGTGCGTTCAAACAAACAAGCTTTTCCGATGTGTAATCTATACTAACATTATAAAGCTGAAGATTTTAGTTTAGATTTTATTAAGTCTTAGAAATTATTGGACCGATTTCAAAACTTATTTCACCGTTGGATATGTACCTGATCGTGCGTTTTTACCCTATGATAGGTAAAAACGTCCGGCGTTCAGCGCTTCCAGCAACCGACTAGAACGGAAAGAACGAGCTCACTCTTCTCAGCGATGATATAATTCCTTGCTCCTGAAGTTTGAGAAGGCACATCTATTGGTGTATATCATATGGTGTATGTTTAGAACAATATTGGTTTTAATTAAATAAAATATAGTTCTTAAGCTTTCGCAATTCGAATTAATATTGATAACATTACACAGGGCTTAATCACAAACAATAATTTAGATTATGACTTAGCCCTATGTAACTTAATCCATACTAATACTAGGCGCCCGCCCCGATTTCGCCCGTGGTCCATATTGTATAGTTATATAGTACTCAAGGATCAGGTACATATCCAACGGTGAAATAAGTTCTGAAATCGGTCCAATAATTTCTAAGACTTAATAAAATCTAAACTAAAATCTTCAGCTTTACAATGTTAGTATAGATTCGTTGTCAACAACCAAACTAAGTAGAACCATAGCATATCTCGCCGCTAGCGATTCTAGGGGTCAAGTAGATTAGTTATGTGTAAACCACTTACGATACACAAAGAGACCCAGTGTATTACCAAATTCAAGGTAATATAAGGCTCTCATAATAAGGCTCACTGACGATAAGTAACATTAACTGTACTTGCAAAATAAAGATGGTAGATAAATATATCTCAGACTTAATTTGTGACGTCTTTATTTGTTTACTAATCTAATTAATATTACTAGTCTAATTACGTCTATTTAACTGTTCTACAAAATATTACTAAATTTTCGTAAATCGATTGGTTCTCGTAAGTTAAAAAAAAACGATATGAATAACATTATAACAGATTAATGTTTCAAAAATAAGGTATTTTGGATATCCTAACTTATATAATAGAAATGCTAAGAGCGTTGACTGTATTGACCACTGCACTAGTCAATGCCACAATATACCTAAGGTAAACATTATTTATTTTCCTCATTCGTCATTCATCGGTTGCGTATTTACTAGGTCAACTAAGCAAAAGAATAAAGATAAGAACTAGTAACATATAATTATATTAAGCCAGTTACTACTATGTTAAGTTACGCCTAACCACTAAGTTATGGCTGGTCTAGTCGGGAAACGGCGACTGCCGATCCGGAGCTCCGGGTTCTAATCCCACACACACCACTGTCTTTTCCAAGTTATTTGTATAATGACGCTAACTTAAAAACGGTGAAGGAAAACATCGTGCGGAGACCTACATGTACTTGTAATCTTTCGAGGTCATGTTTGTGTCCTTCCATCAACCCGCATTTGGTCAGCGTGGTGGATTTTGCCCTTAACTATCTCCTTACGAGAGAATGTCCCAATTCCCAGCAATAGGAACATTTAGCAGGCTGTTTATGCTAAACTAAGCTGACAAAATGAATAAACTATTAGATTTAAATTGATTTAAATAATAATATCCCTAAATTTCCTAAATTGTGGCACACCTCATTAAAATTAGCGGCGACCTCTCCTCCCACACATTACATATCATCTCCGCACCACAATTGGGGCCACCATAATTCCCAATAAAAATAAATTTAGGCAATCATTCGACCCGCAAAGTTACAACTGAATCAAATCGCCAATAAAAAGGCCAATTATTAAGGCCCATAATAGAGGTCGCAACTTGTTGCCGAAATTTGTTTTGAGAAGATTGCAGGCAGAAACTTAAGCTGCCCGATACTCTGTGACCAAGCTTGTTTGTTGTTTTTTATATAATAAAGTGAATGGGCCGAGCAAACATACGCCTGATGGTAAGTAACTCGTCTGCCCATGATAGGACAGTGCTACGCAGATATTTGCCATTAAAACTGAAAATCAGTGCCTTGTGTTTGTCCCCCAAAGTTAATATAATAAATAGATGTATTTATTTAATTAGGTACCCTTGTTTTGAAGATATAATTCTTTTTCTTTTCAGATTCTCAGTTCATAAGATGGTAAGCTTTTTATGAACTGAGTGTATTTTTTTTATATTACTTTAAACGAAATCATAAATTAAGGCTAAACTATGGTTTTTACGTGTATTTATAGCACAGTTTCAATCATAAAGTGACTCCAAAAATAAATTTTCTCAATAACTTCAATGATTTTTGACAATGACAATTCAGAATTTAAATCTTTTATTTTAAGTATGAATATTTTTAGGATTACCAACTTGGTAAGGAAATCTAAACACAACTATTTTTGCTACAGCAAAAAAAGACTTAGCATCTCCATTTCTAGATTGACTGTGGAAAATAGCAGATTCAATCAAAAAAAAATAGACGTCCAACTAACCTATAACTTGAAACTAGTCCGCACTCGGCGTGAATGGAAAACGAGTGCCGATGACTGAACGAATTCAACTGCATTCGTAATTTCTGACCCGAAAACGGCACCACTAACTCTACTCGATATTTGCTAACTCTATATTGATTTTCCCTATCTGTTTTCTAGATCTGTGTACTTAGATGTTTTATTTTTACTATGGATGTAAAATTTACAAGGAATCAGACTAAATACTAGTAGAGATAATATATCAAAAATATGTTAAAAATATATTTTACTAGCATACCGTTCCGCCTTCGCTCGGATTTTGTCATATAAAGACTATTAATCGGAATAATTTTTTTCCTATCTTTCAAGTTGGATCAAACTGCACACGGTGTGAAAATTTGATTAAAATCGGTTTAGTAGTTTAGGAGTCCGTCGCGAACAAACAACGTAATGCGTAATTTATAAACATATAACTAAGATTAGTCTTGCGTGAATATGTTCGATACAGTCGCCTAATTATTAATTGTAAGTAGTACTCTTTGTAGATTCTGTTTGGGAGAACTATATATTTTCATTATTTTGTCGCCAAGCAATAATATGTAAAGATGAAACTACTGTTGACAGAACACTGCTTACAGAGAAGTTATAGGACGATGAAAGAAATCATCATGCAGGTATCTTTGAACAGTGCTTGACTTAGTGTCACAGTGCAGTACTTGATGGCCCATGGTGATATAGATATTTTATGTAGTAATAGTTGCGTAGTACGACGCTTTTATGAACAGGCGTATTGTTTCGCAGATACTTGTCTTATTATCCATATATATTTGTCAACATTTTTCAAACAGTACCATTTAGCCCTAATTTAAGCAAATATTGGACTGTGATACCCAGTCAGCAGATATAATAAATTTATGAATAAAATACCTATTTATACTTTAAATACAAATACATAATATATATAAACACTCAGACACAGAACAAACATCATTATAAAAGTCAAATTTTGTAATTGTATCCGGAACATTAGTCATAATAAGTTTTTATAGAGGAATAATGCTTTTATAATAACACAACCCTGGTCCACAAAATTTAACAGACAAAAAATGAAAAACACAACCGCTTTTTCATTATTTACCAAAACACATTCGGAATGTAAAATATTTAGTGCCTCACGCCATATTCTGTGAGGTTCTCAAAGCGTTACGGATATTGATTTAAAAACTCTTTTTTTTTGCCAAATCAGTTAGCTCACAGGATTTCAATTGACTACAATCCAATCCGGTATTGAGCGATAATGTGGTCCACGATAGAGTTCGCTTGGATGGCAGGTCGTTCCTTGATGTTCCCTAAAGGTAGCGGTTCGCCCGGAGACCGCCACACGAGACCGCGACATGAGACCAAGACCGGAGACCGCGACAGGCACTTGACTCTATAGAACTGTATGGGCGCCAGTTCGCGCCGAGACCGCGACACATGTCTCGCGACACGTGTCTCGGTCTCCGGGCGAACCGCTACCTTAACGGCGCGGCGTTAGCCTAAGCCGAGATTCGTATTTTGTATTTTTTTGTATTTGTATACGAGATATAGTAGTCGTGGACCCAAAAGTGACGTGGAAGGGGAAATTTTGCGCATCTTTGGACCTCTGTAATAAATAAACTTGGCTGGCCACAATGCCGTGTGTAATTTACGGCAATAAGTGTTTTGTAGTGATAGGACACTTGGCAGAGTCCGCCTGGGGGAAGTACCACACGTGTGCCAGTTATTCTACCGCCAACCAATAATGTGCAAGCAGTACTATATTCCGGTTTGAAGAGCAATGTTTCGAGACAAATAACAGTGCTTAGAGATATAACATCTTAGATCTATGAGTGATGAGCGCAGTGCAGTGCTAGGTAATCATTTGGGCTCTTCATGTTCCAATAGCTGCGTGTCACTGTGCTGTTATGTGGCAGGCATGTTACTTATCATCAGGCATATGTCCTGATCGTCTCGTCAATCTTTATTAAAAAAAAGCTGGCTTAAAGCTGGGTGTTCTCTATGCATTATACGTATGTATTTAAAATTGTATAAGTAACAAATCAGTTATCTGGCTCCCATAGTACAAGCTGTGCTTAGTGTGGGGCTAGATGGTGTTGTGTGTGAAATGTCCATCAATATTTAATTTAAATTAAAGTATTCGCTTCAGAATACGGTCTGTTTTGCTCATATAATTACGCATTACACATACTTATAACCGGCTATCTCATCCCAGCCACAAACACTATGAGTGGAATGACCTTCAGTCAGCTCGCGGCCGCCGACACATTGACTCGGAACGACTTTGTTATTTTTAACCACACAAAATACAACATCATTATTGTGAGAATTAAGTGCTAAAATTCAATAAAAAAGTAAGTATTTATGAATTACTGTGCTGGAATGTTATAAATTTGATATTGAGATAAATATAGACTTAGGTTTTATGTATCATAATGTAGCAGTGTTGCATCATTTGAGTAGGTATCTAGGTAATTAATGTTTGTTTGTGACGGTAAAGATAATAGTGTGATTGTGATAGAGACTACGCCCTTGAAGAATCACATCAAGTTTGATTTTTAGTTGTGAAATGTTTTTACTGTGATTTTCTGAGCAATGAAAAGGGCACGTATTTTTCTACATTTTCTAATACTTATATGTATATGAGATTTCGTCGCTAAGAATAGTTATTTGTTATACAAGAGTGCAAAGTTGATTTTTAACCGCGTGCTCAATTTTGATGACCGAGCAAGCGAAGGATTGTAAAATTGAATCACGAGCGCAGCGAGTGATTCAAAATAGAATCCTGAGCGTAGCAAGGAATCAAAAAACACAAGGTGAAAACCTTGCACTCGAGTGCACACGTAACTTTTCATTCCACCTCAACCAGGAAATGACTAAATGTAAATTTTAAATGTTTTCGCGCTAAGCAAATTAAAAAAGTAAGTACACCAGGAGGTTCCGAGTCTGAGTTTTTAACATATTAAAAAAATGTATGATGCATTCGGCATTCCAAGGAGGTAGAAATAAATAAGTTGAATTATGTTTTGAATTCAAAACTTCAGTACACACGATGTTCTAAATTCAAATTTACTTTAACCTCTAGAGGTAATAACGACTTTTGCGCCCTGATATCGAGGAGCAAAAGTACTCTTTCAGAGCTGATTTTCATCCCACCAGCTCGGAAAGAGCACTTTGCTCCTCGATATCAGGGCGCAAAAGTCGTTTTTACCTCTAGAGGTTAAAGTAAATTTGAATTTAGAACATCGTGTTTACTGAGGTTTGAATTCAAAACATAATTCAACCTATTTATTTCTACCTTCTTGGTGCCGAATGCATCATACATTTTTTTTAATATGTTAAAAACTCAGACTCGGAACCTCCTTGGTGTACTTACTTTTTTAATTTTCTTAGCGCGAAAACATTTAAAAATTTGCATTTAGTCATTTCCTCGCTGAGGTGGAATGAAAAGTTACGTGTTGCACTCGAGTGCAAAGATTTTTCACCTTGTGCTCTTTTGATTCCCTTGCCACGCTCAGGATTCTAATTTTGAATCACGAGCGCAGCGAGTGTTGGTCATCAAAATTGAGCACGCGGTTAAAAATCAACTTTGCACTCTTGTATAACAAATAACTATTATAATTTTTATAATTTAATAGAGTACTTTTACAGAATACTTTCCGTTTGCTCCTCGATATCAGGGCGCAAAAGTCGTTATTACCCTCTAGAGGTTAAATTAAATTTGAATTTAGAACATCGTGTGTACTGTAGTTTTGAATTCAAAACATAATTCAACTTATTTATTTCTACCTCCTTGGTGCCGAATGCATCATATATTTTTTTTAATATGTTAAAAACTCAGACTCGGAACCTCCTTGGTGTACTTACTTTTTTTCATTTGCTTAGCGCAAAAACGTTAAAAAATTTGCATTAAGTAATTTCCTCGCTGAGGTGGAATGAGAAGTTACGTGTTGCACTCGAGTGCAAAGATTTTTCACCTTGTGCTCTTTTGATTCCCTTGCTACGCTCAGGATTCTAATTTTGGAAAATTTAGAATCCTTTGCTTGCTCGGTCATCAAAATTGAGCACGCGGTTAAAAATCAACTTTGCACTCCTGTATAACAAATAACTATTTCCTTACACAACTCCGGTTTTTCGAGCTAGAAAATAGTCCATGGTTCTAGACTTTAGTGTGAGTTTCACTTTTCAGCCTCTTCAATGTTTTACATCATTCTTATATTATTGATGTCTTCAACTTGAGAGTTGATGGGTTTGCATTAGTGTGGTCTATAATAATTAATTGTAGACCTCATCGTCACTTAATAATAATCCAGATGGCGGTCAGGTGCAAAACTATAATTGTTAAAAAAAATTGTTCGAAGATTTTTTATGTAGCTTAGATGTAGTTTTTTATGTTGTTTTATGTAGCTGCAAGCTCACAATTTTGTTATATTTATTTATTTTACTAGCTAACCCTCCAGAGATTGCTAGGCCTTATGTCGACCTCCATACTGTTCTATCTCTGAAGTTGGATCAAAATTTGTTTAAAATCAGTTCAGTAGGTTGGCATAAGCAGCCCACTAAGCGTTCCCGCTCTTGGGACACGGGGCCTTCTCTCGCAAAGAGAGAGGTAAGATGTATTCCATGCTGGTCCAGTACGGGTTGGTAGATGACACATGACTTCGAAAGATTCTAGATACAACATGTCGATTTCCTCACGATTATCCTTCACCGTTTTACGTTAACGGCATCAAACACAGTAGTTTAGAAGTTGGGGTAAACAAACAGCATGACAAGAAATGTATACCTAAAGATTTGGTTTCTTTTTATTTTGCTTTTAATTTGACTAAATATTTTATTGTGAAAACATTGTGTCCAGTTTTTTCACACACTAATATGATTTCACATATGATTATTTAAAATAATATTATGTATTTTATTCTAAACGAGAGTACCTAAGATTACAACCATTTCTATACTCGCAGAAACCTACGTAAGACTTTGCCACTAGAGAGGAGTATTCTTTTGAATCTCATCCCAATAAGGATAAAACCAAACCTCAAATAATAGCTGCCTACTCGAACAAAATCGCAATATTGTACAGACACAATCAGAACCCCGACCTTTCGAAACGAAGGGTTCCCTGCAATAAGTGAAAATTCCCGGAACCGTGACGGCTGCTTGTCATTGATATTTGATACAGGAACGGATTTATCTGACACTAAAATCTTCCAACTACAGCATAAACCGTAGGGACCAATTGGGAGAGAGATCAATGGAGCAGATTTTATCGATATGCTGGACTATTTTTCGAGTTACTTTTGTATTTAGGTGTTTTGTGTCTTAATGTGCATGTCCATCTGTTACCCTTTCACGCCGAAACTACCGTAGGGATTAAAGGAAAATTTAGGCTAAGCCCGACTTACAAGCTAAGAAAGGACAAGGTTGCTTTTCAAGGAAAAAAAGGATTGTTGGGGGATCAAATTTGGAGGAGACAGCTCAAGAACCTCCACGTGGTGCACCATAGGATTTAAACAAACAACTTCCCAATGCCTAGTGGGTTCTAGTGGTCTGATGACTAATCCCAGGTGGAGAGGAAACTTCTATTCAAGGTTTGAAAATCTTCTCCAAGTGTTTCTTCCTCTTTTAGGATCTGTTTGGGATGCAGGGTGGATAAACTTGGGAAGGTTACTCGGATGATGCTCTATCGGCCAACATTCGTAAGCCTTTCAGATGAGGGTCGCAGAGCCGAAGTGTTAATCTAGATATTCTTAATTTGTTTAGTATAGACCTAGGTGGTGTTGTGTTTGAAATGTTTCCCAATTTTTATTTAAATTAATATTTAGATTATAATTGCGTACATAAATTGCACACATATTTGACACAAATATTGTATTTAAATCCGTTCGCGTCTCTGGTATAGGTGGGAACAAACATAACACAGTATTAGTAAAAACTACCACTAGGACCTTTGAACTTTAAATTCCGACAAAGCGACACACAGCGACGCGTCTAAAACTCCGACGATTTTTTTTTAAAATTACATTCTACATTCTAAACTCTACATTGTTAAAGTATCAGCAATTTTACTAGAAACATATTTACTACTACAGGCAATTCAAATTAATAAACAATAATAATTATGAATAAAATAAAATCTCAACTTGCATCAACCCTGACCCACGGTCCCAAACTGCTAGCATGGTCATTTTCACAGTTCGGGAACGCGCTTCCCGCATGCCCCGGTCGACTACCGTTTTCTTGACGTCTTCGGGAAACGACCGTATGTAAGATTTATTAAACTGTAGACATAATTCAAAATTCAAGCAAAGGTCGGTCAGTATCTTAATTTTCGACATTTTTGACGTCAAAAAAATCTCAAAGAGTCAGAATTGTGCTTACCCACCACTCCCATCCTAATTATTATTCTAGTTTTCCTAATATTTATTTATCCTAATAATTATTATAATTCTCAATATAAAAATATTGTGTCTTTAAAGGTTTTCTCTCAGAACAAACAAACTCCTAATGTAAAGTTGATATTACGAAGAAATACTAAACTTTTATAATTCGAAAAGTTTGTAATAACTTTGACGAGAATTTCATTATGATTGATAGAAGCCTTGTGTGGTTTTTTGAGTTCGTTTTCAGACCAATTTTAGAAACTTTATTTCTTAAACCTGAAATAGAGCAAATGTTGACTGTAAAATAATATAACTCGATTTCAACTTCATTTTAGCTCTGAGATTAGCTTTGACTTCACTCAAACATTTACCCTCTTGTATAAGTTTTGAGTGAATGTTTCAAATGTGGTAATATTCCGAAATTTTGGGTAAGTGTTCGAGGCAAGCTTGTCTTGTCACATCTCTTTTATGATACCCCTATTTGGAAGTATACACCTGGCTGGTGAGTAGCGGGATCAAATGAATCTCTCGACATAGATCATCACCTGTCAGGTAGAAAGTAATACCAAAATGATCTATCTTATATCATTTTGGTAGACACATCACATATATAATTGACTGGCCTCGTGTCTTAGTGGATAGTAACTCTGCCTGCGAAGCCGAGGTCGTGGATTCGATTTCCACCCAGTGAAAACATTTGTGTGATGAATTCAAACTGGGTCTGGGTGTTTCTAATTAAAATAATCACGAGTATGTATTTAAAACTATACAAGAATTACATCAGCTATCTGGCCGCCACAGTACAAGCTTTGCTTAGTTTGGGGTCATATGGTGTTGTGTGTGAATTGTCCACCCATAATTATTTATTTATATATCGGAGGTGTAGACCTAGCTAGTGAGTAGCGGTGCACAATGAATCCCTCAATTTAGACATCAATAAGATATCAATCATCACACGGCAGGTAGAAAGTTCATTCATTCACTAATTTTCAGCTTGTCTTAAGTACTTACCTAAAATTTGTTGCCAGCTCTCTGTAAGTGTCAATTAACCGCTATGCCGTATTCATTTGATGTATGATTGTGCCTCTTTGAGTTCTTTGCGACGAGAGCCCGCCAGTGGGACGGTCAAATAATATTGCAACTGCGCCTATAGCGACGCGAGCTCGCCGTTGGGCCGAGGATGGATAGGATTCAGTTTATATTTACTTGCACTAATTAACCATTGACAAGATAAACAAACATTTTATTGATTGCAACAACAAAAATTTCAAGTTCAAAACTGATTTTCTACAAAGTTGTGTCGAATCATTGTTGAAACGTTGTGTTTGTGTTGTTACGAAAATTATTAAAAATTTTGCAAATTTTCACAAAGCACTGTATTTAGTTATTTCGGAAATAAAATAGATAGGGGTTTTATGCCTTTCTGTTAACATTTTTCTTAAACGTGCACTGCACTCTTTAAGAAATGCGCGAAATAGCCGGCGCATTAAATTGTTTTTTTTTTTTTTATTAAAACTCTCTTCACTAAATCCCTAAAATCAGAGGAAATTACGTAACAATAGTGAGACTCCTACATCGCATCATATGATTGGTGATTTATGGTGCGATATAGGGTCCTCCCTACTACTTTTACGTAATTTTCTCTGATTTTAGAGCTCGTGTGTAGATGGTTTTAGTGACGAACCGAGCTGAACATGTGCCAGATGGTAAGCAAAATGTCAGCAACATAACAACACAGTGACACGCAACTATTGGAACATGAAAAGTCCAACCTACCTGTCAGGTGATCTAAATTGAGGGATTAATTTTGCCCGCTACTCATCAGTTAGGTGTACTTTCATGTTGGGGTATAATAGGAGAAATATGTGACAAATCAGCGTGCCTCAAATACCTACCCAAAATTTGGCGTCAGCTTTCATAATATTTTATCTTTCGTTGCAAAAAAGGTGGACAGAAAAAAAGGAAGGAAAGGTAACTTTTTGTAGCATATGTCCTTTGTGAGATTGATCAACTCCGTATCAAACTTCATTCAAATCAGTAGAGCAGTTTTACACTGACAGGGTTACAGACAGACAAAGAGACAGAGTGATTTTGGCTTTCATAATATTAGTAAGGATTACATCTAGGACTATCCAACACAGCTCACGCAATTTTATTTCGACTGAACTTGATCACCAAACTCAATTCAATTCGAAAAAATGCTCTCTTGACGGCGATTTCAATATTTAGACTTTCATATAAAAACTTCCGGTCATAAATAACTTCTGATTTTGATTAACGCTCGGAGGCTTTCTATTCGCAGAATAATTCCGATTCTGTCTGATTTCCCCGATTCATGAATCGGAACTTGCTCCAACTTCGGATTTACGACAACCATAAACCGTATTTACGAATAATTTCACGAATTTATCGAATTTATTGGTCTAACACATGTTCGTCATGTTCGACTTAGTTGGAGGTGCGCTGAATGTTAAACCATTGAGGTTTTTGTAAAAGGCCGATGATATATTTGTTTTGAAGGAAAATGAGATGTATACGTTGTTGGTGACGTCGTAAAAACCGATGTAGCTCGCGTCGTCTCGTCATAAAAATAACGGTGGAAACTTGTAGTAGTTGGTCTTTAAATAGTCTACCACCAAAAAAAAAATATGCACACTTATTTAGTCTAAATTTGTTGGGGATATATTAAAATCAAATAACAAAGAGATAACTTGCCTTAAATAGTGATATAAGATGACAGCTAATTTGAGATTTTGGGGGTATTCCATACTTAGAACTGAAACTCTGACTGAAAAGTTTTAAATCCATATGTGTGAGCTATCTATGGGTAGGTCTTGAAAAAGGAGGTTCCTAACAAATTTTTTTCTTAACTGAATAGTTTGCGCGAGATACTCTTCCATGTACAATTAATGTGACTAGTTTTGCTCTAGCATTTTTTGGTAAAGTAATATATTCATACAATACGTTTACATTAAGACAAAAAGGTATTGTTTATTACATCAGTTTTGCTCTAAGTAATATTTTATTGTCTCATTTTTCAACTTCAAAAATGTGTGTTCATACTGTGTATATGATTCGGATTACCAACTTATTACAAAAACAAATAAATACCAAACATAACTCAGACAGTAGTCTCTGTCCTAAAATAATGTAAGATATTTCCACAGTAACTTGTTGAAACCTGACCAGATGGTGACTAATTTATCTGTCATAATATATATATATTAGTTATCTGATATGAAACTTATGAACAGTCGTATAGAGACCACGGCCGTAGTAGCTCAGCTAAAATATCGAAAGGTACTTAAATTATAATTTAGATTGCAATGTTTTGATATAAACGTAATCAGTCATTCTGTTGTCACACGCTATCTTGCATATCTAGAGCCGAGTATGAATAATGTTTTGGTTTAGACGCAGTAACGACTGTTGAAGGGAATATAGTTTTTGTTTTGTTGCAGGCCATCGCAACTTGAACGTTATCAAAGCCTCAAGGTGATAACTGCATGTCAACATGATATTCGTCGTGTTCATTTTAATAATATGTGTTATTTTAATATATCTCTACACTAAAAAGAATGCTGATTATTGGAAAAAAAGAAATGTAATTGAAACTAATGGAGTAATGTGGAAATTCATGTTTGGAAACCGATCCCTCCCAGAGCACATCAAAGAAATATATGAAGCTCATGACACTCATGTTGGTGTGTTCTTTGGGTCCCAACCAGCTCTGATTGTGAAGGACATAGAAGACATCCAAGCAGTACTTGCTGGTGAATTCCAAAGTTTTTATAAACGTGGTTTTGAATCTAATCCCAACGATTTATTATCAGACAATCTACTTTTCATTGAAGACTATAAAAGATGGAAATGCATCAGGCAGAAGCTATCTCCTGTTTTTACAAGTGCGAAACTGAAGAATATGTTTTACATACTGGACAAGTGTGCCAAAGACTTTGTAGATTTATTAAATGACGACGCAAATATGAGAGAAAATCCTTTCAATGCTCTCTATACTTACACTACAGCTTCAATCGGAGCAGCAGTTTTCGGAATAGACACTAAATCAACAAAGAGCACAATGGATTCACCTTTTATAGAAATGGCATGGAAGTCTGTTGAACCATCATTTGCAACAAACATGAAAATTCTTGTTAACACCATATCACCCTCTTTGTTCCTCTGGTTAGATTTTAAAATATTTGGCGATTTCGAAAAATTCTTTATTGGTGCAGTAAGGAATGTGATAGAAAGTCGACGCAATACAACAGAGAAGAAACATGACTTTATTGAAATTTGCTTAGAGTTGCAGAAGGAAGGAATTATACGAGACAATCAAACTGGTTATGAAATTGAACCAACAGTCGAAGTGCTTGCAGCGCAAGCATTTTTCTTTTTCATTGCCGGTGCCGACACATCGGCTAATACCATCCATTTCGCATTATTGGAGCTTGCTAGCCACCAAGAAATACTAAAGAAAGTTCACAAAGAAATAGACTCTATTTTCGAAAACGTTGAATCATTAACTTACCATGATATTGAAAAAATGCATTATTTAGACATGGTTCTTAATGAATCTATGAGAATGTACCCAAGTATAGGATCTATACAAAGACAATGTACCAAAGATTCGGTATTACCTGCATCCAAAGTCCACATTGAGAAAGATTCAGCAGTTATTGTATCGGTGTTTGGAATACAGAGGGACGAGAGATTCTTCCCTAACCCTAATGTCTTTGATCCGGAAAGATTTGCTCCAGAAAACATGTCTCAGATAAATAACTTCTCTTTCCTGCCGTTTGGAGAAGGAAATAGAATTTGTATTGGTAAGTACCTCGAAATTTAAATGTATTCCCCTTTAATAATCTCTCGTACAAACTTTGAAAGAAACATGTACATATAATAAACAAAGGCAAGGTTTTGGTTGCCAAATGTTATTCAAACTGGTATTTAAATTAGTTGGTCGTTTATTGTCTGTCATATCCAAAAATATTAAAGAACACCTGAGTCTATGATTATAAACTCATTTGACGTCTAATCGTAATATACTGTTTTTTTCCACACAGTTAAATAATAAAATTACTGTCATTTTACGTAAACACAAAGAAATTGGAAAAGAACATAAACATGTTTACCTTGAAATGTTTATGTTTACATGTTTGTGTTTAAACGTTGTTCTGCCATTTGAGTGAAACAAATGCCACAGCATTGCGGTCTTAGATAAAGTATATATTGCGGTATCATCTTCTAGCATTGGGCCAGTACCACCCTATAATCTGTACTAAATATCATGGTAAGATGGTATGTACTAAGAATCATGGTAAAATCTATAAAACTAAATAGTTCTTTATCTGATCGCGCTAATCTCAAAAACTACAAAACTGGTATCAAAAATTCTTTCAGCGGTAGATAGATCCAAGATCCCGAGTGTTATAGGCTATATAAACATCTACCACGGGCGAAACAAGGACGGTACGATAGTTAGGTACATTTTTCAAATTTGTTTTGTGATCTTTCATTGTATCTTTTTCCAGGTAATCGTTTTGCTCGACTTCAAGTGAAAGCAGCGTTAGCGTGGATCCTCAGGACATACACTCTCGCCGAAATGAAATATTCACCAAAGCATTTTGAAAAAAGTGCATTTGCCTTGCGTGACACCAAGGCCCGTTACCAGTTCATCAAAAGAGAAATTTAAAATTAAGATGACTATCACATGGTGTGATATAAAAAAAAAAATATGTTACTTTTTTCCAGAACTCAGAATAAAAGGACGACATAGCCTTAGTTCTGACTACGATGATGTCTGTTTGTTGTTTTATGTTTATGTATAATCAAAATACTTTAATTTTGCTAAAAAAATTCGATACATTTTAGATAATAAGATCGTTAGGGTTTCTTTGTAAATACCAAACTTCAGCGACAAACTAATCCTTTTTGTGAGTTATAGCTGTGATTATTTTAAAAATAATCTGATTATTTTAAAATAATTTTTCTATATTTTTTTTGTCATATCTAACATGTTTCAGTAATTTTTGTCTTAATCGTTAGTCCATTTTACCAATAAATACAACTGTTATTTTTGAATTCTAAGTTACTATCTATCCAAAATATCCAGATTCAATGTTTCTCAGTCGAAATGTTTTTCTAAGTTGCTACGACCTTTTCAACAAACATATGACAGACTGTTTGAGATAAAGTAAGAGTAGTATCGAAATGTATAATATCATACTCTGAGAATTCGAAATAGATTCAAATAAATATTAAAACCTGTTCTTGTAATATTCTCACATTTCAGTAATATAAATTGAAGTCAAAGTCAACGTTTTTTTTTATTGATAAATGTAAATCTTATCGTATCTTCATTGAAAAATGTAATCGTATTTTAAAGTTACTCGTATAAAATTAGTGCTTAAATATACGTTTAAGGTAAAATTATTTAGAAATAGTGATTACTATTTAAAATAATATACGTAAAAATAATTTATGAAGTAATAAATGGTATATTTTATAGTATTTTTGTAATGAAAAGTCCATTGTGTCATCTTAGTTTCGAGCCTGTATCCTCAAAATGGAATATATTATTATTGGAACATTTTCCAGTGTTGAGTGACGTTTGATTGATTGACGTGTGCTGGTATTTTATGTAATTTTTCACAAAACTTCAGTTGAAACAATTTACGAGTAAATTCAACCTGAATTATCAACATTTGGGGAAATCTACGACAAAGCGGTCATTGCATCAATTCCCGTCTAATACAAATAGATATTCGCATGATGAATTCAGATATTTGTTATATTTTCGAGCACCTACTTATGATACATAGAAACCTATGTGTCATAAGTAGGTAGGGTTGCATTTAAAAACCAATAATGTGCAAACATTACCTACTACGTTCCAGTTAGAACGGCAATGTTTCCAGTGAAATTACAGGGCATACAAATAAAACATATTTTATCTCTTGGTGACGAGCGCAGTGCAGTTCTAAGTAGTGATTTGGACTCTTCGTGTTCCAATAGTTGTATGTCACTGTGCTGGTATGTGGCATGCAGGCAGCACAAACCTGTCCTGCTCGTCTCGACACTCCTCTATACTATGAAAAGGTAGAATCGCGCCAAAAAAAAACATCAATTATTTTTTGCCCAATCGACATTGGAATCCAATTACACGGCTTCGTTGTTACCAGAAAATAAATTAAAAAATCCCACGCACCAGTTAGTGGCAACAACAATTCGATACTTTTAGCAAACCTTCCTGATCGCCAAAAAAACAAACATTTACGATTCCTTAATTGCCTTAAACTGGGTTATTTTATTTATTTAAACACCCCTAACCCCTTCGATTGACGTGGCTTGTACTTTTTCACAGCAAATTTATAGTTTCCACGATTATATGCATAAAATATATCAGCATAAAGTTGAAAGTTGTGCCGGTTGGGTGTATTTATATATTTGTAAACGTCCACCGATAGATTTATATTCAATTTAACTTTTCGCTTTTAGGTTTCGATTCGTTACAATAAATAAAAGCGGTGATAGGTTGCTGCGTTTACTTGATTTCTAAAGCTAAGGAGATGTTGAAGGAAATACTAGGTTTCCTTTTTTAGTATGAACTAACTAAAATTAATAACTAGACTGACTGTACATCACGTGAGCTACCCGTATATTCATGTTAAATATGTTTCCTTTGTTATTTATAATCAGCTTCAAAAAAAGGAGGAGGTTTTTAATATTTTACTGTATTTTTTGTTTTTAATGTACGTGGTTATATGTTACGCGAAAGCTCCACTCTCCACTAATAGGGTATCGGACTGGGTCAAAAATAAATCATTTAGTTCATTAGTCCGTCAGCTAAATCATAGAAATATAAGGTGTACGTATATTTTTTTTGTTTCATCGAATTATTATCACTACTTACTTCCAGAGTGAGGTGTTGTGACGTCACTTGTGGGTAAAAGTTGTACCCACAAGTGACGTCACGTGAAACTTCTGAGCACTGTATCTTCGTCGTTTTTTGTTTTTGAAACGAAAGAAAAAGTATACGTAGGTACAATAGTTTTTTGCAATCTACTACTAATTAGGTTTGTTTAGGATTGTAACCTATTGTGAATGGAGTTTGATGATTCTTTTTTTGTCTGGTTGAAAAAAAAAATACTTTCAAGGCAACTTAAAAATTATCAACATCAGTGTCCGGTACACTTTTGGAAAATACGAGAAAAAGTAAAATTTGCTTTCTTTTATCTGGATGATTTAGTCCTTGATTCTTAAGAAATTTTGTCGAGTGTCTGAATGTAATTTAAATTAAAGTCGGTGTTTTTTTTTTGCAGATGACGTCGTAAGTAATTCTTATGTCACATCGGTGCAGAATGTTTGATTTTTTGTGACATTACACAAACTCAAATAGGGGTATAGACAGGATCGGTTAACTAAGCACCAGCTGAAGACTTTGGATGCAATCGAGACTTGGTAAATGCTACTGCAACAAATCCCTTTGTTCAATACTATTTTAAAGCCATGAACATTGCTGCAAATTTACAAGGTTATCGGGCTTTGTCGAATACATATCGTGGAGTGCAGCAGATCTGATCTAAAATAAGACGTTGGTATTTGTTTCTATCGGTCTGCTTGTTGTTTGAAGAAGCGACACTGTTTCATGGCTATTCCTATGTCTCGAACGAGAAGGTTTGACTTCGTGTTCATGAAAATAACATCTTTATCGATACGTTGCCTGGGTTTAGAGCGAATCACTATCGGAAACCGATTCGTTGTTATTTTAACAGCTGCAGGATAACATATTTGACCACAATCGCACCTAATGTTAAGCGACGATGCGGTCTATGATGGAACCTTGCCTAGAAGAAACAGATTTACTAAAAAAGAAAACAAGACGAATAATAAATAGCAACATAACTTTTGACCATCTTTTTCGTAAAAACACTTCAACTAACATTCAACTAAGAATAAAGTTAAAATCTGTGCTTCAACAGAGAACAAGTTTAACCGATAAAACTATGTTGAACACTTGAACAAATAAACAAAAGAAGTACGAACTACACCGTGTGGTCTGCGCTTTCAACTAGTAAGCTGTGTATAGGAATACAACAAAATCTTGTACGTATAACTTGGGTATTAGTCGGTACAGGCGCCACTTGTTATGTGGAGTCCGACATAAAATAAGAATCGTAGTTTTCGAATTAATTGTTATAACTTGTTTTCAGGTTTGGTATTTTTTTACCCGCGACGAAACGGAGACAGTATATGCGTTTGGGGTGAGAGGATGTTTTTGCACATATTGCAATTTTTCTCTAAAACTACTTGCCCGATTTTGATGCTGTTTTCAGTGATTTCTCACTTAACCTCAGAACTTTTTGTAAAGATTTTAAACTTTTGCAATTTTTATTCGAACACTTAATGTTTACATTATGTGTTCCTAAATCATGGTTTAATTGCGTCGACGGTTTGGCAGCGATGTAATGTTTTAAATCGTGATATAGTCCAGTATAATGAAAACATAAAAAAAATAAGGTTAAGAATACACAATGTCAGGTATATTAGCAAAGTCTATCACGTACACATTTGTGTCACAATTGAGCTACCAAATCAGAGACAGGGCTCAGTAATATATGTCGAGCCTGAAGAGGGTCCCACCACCTGTCTACTGACACTCGCATACTCCGCGTTTTTTCTTATTTTTCCAATCCCTTAACATAATACTGCTTCTATGTTTATGTTAGCATAAGTTCTTTGTATTACTGAAGTTTAAATAAATTGTGTTATAGGTATTAGATGTACAAAAATACTGTAATATATCTGTGTAAGTTTACTGCAATACATTGCCACCTAATAAATATGGTTTTGTGCGTTACATATTCATAATACTAGCAGTGCCCTGTTATTTCACTCGTGTAGCTATTATTTTCGCAATTTTCCCGCTATGTACCTTATGTGGCGTTCCAAACAGTAATATAACGGTGTTTCAACCTGATCTGTTGAGGTATTCCTACGTAATCAATTTATTTTTCAAAAATAACAATATGTTTATGTATTTGACTGTCACGTCGCCTGATGTTAAACGATGATGCGGTCAATGATGAAGTACGCTAGCCTAAAATAAGCCATTTCACTTTAAAAGACCCCGATTGGATCGACCAAGAAATACCCACTTAGGCTGCGAATTACAAAGTGTAGATGTTCTTATTACGAAAGTGAAGTCATGGTAGGCCATTCGTGTCTTTGGTAAGTCAACCATGAAACGAGGTCGCTTTCTGAATCGACGAGTAGCAAATATACAAGCATCTAAACTTTTTTATTTATAATCTCAGTATTAGGATTGAAACATATTGCACATCGTTTGGTTTAATGAAATTACGAATTCACGTTGAAACCATAAAAACTTATTTTATTATTCAAAAACGAGAGAAAATTAATTTAGACGAACTGAAGCCAAAGTAAAACTAGTCTGCATTTACTATAATGATAATCCGAGACAAGAAAGATCTTGGATTATTATTTTGTATTAAGTGATGAAAATAAATGAAAATTACCTCTCAATAGCGTCTTATTTCGGCATTAAACTCTTGAGATATTAGTATGATATTTAATTTAAGTGGTATCTCTTATTATTATGTAGCTAATATTTTGTGGTTGCAGTCACAGTGCTTGTTGTCTTAGTAAATTATACAGGTTGACTAGCAACGCTCGCGGTTCTACCCGCGTAGTTCACATTCCCCTCAATTCTACGAGATAAAATATTTATAAATACATATAATACAAAGCTCAACTTCAAACTCCAGGAACAAGCCTTACTCAATCCTGGGTACAGCACCTGACTGGACTATTTTAATGGACACGTATGAAAAGCGTATAATATAATATAATATAAACATAAGCGTAAACGTATGTGGGTGTTTCGTCATCCAGACCGGACATTTTCTTTTTTTTTCGAGCTACGAAACGTATAATCCTTGTAGAACTTACCGTACCGTGGGAGACTAATATACCTAAAGACCACGCGATGAAACAAAATAAGTATAACGACCTCCTAAACGAATTAACAAAAACGGCTATGTAGTTAGTTTATACGCTGTAGAAGTGGAAGCGAGAGGTATACCAGCAAACTCTCTCTACAACCTGCTGAAAGACCTTGGTTTATCCAGAAGTGCAGTAAGTTCTATACTAGAACGAGTATCTAAAGCTGCGCTAGTAGGCTCATATCAGATTTGGCTGAGCAGGGAGAGAAAAACGAGTAGTGAAGGTGAGTGTTGATGTACGTCAGAAAGGGGCCCCTTAAACTTACGCCCGAGTCACAAGTCTCGAGATCTACTCGGGTTTTCTCTCTCTACCACACAATGGACCCGGCACCCGCACGGTGAATCCATGGAATGCTAAAAAGATCGTCTCATAGCTTATGTGTTTTTCAGACTATAATCTAACTGTGTTCCAAATTTCAGCCTGATTCGTTCTTATGTTACGACGTGATTGAGCAATAAACATCCAAACATTCCCATTGATAATTTTAGTAGGATAGTAAAGTTATACAGCATTAAATATCAGCATGTATTAAATTTATTACTAAATAACAATCCCCTCTTATATTATAAATGCGAAAGCTTAAATTTATGCATGTTCGTTGCTCAATCACGTCCGCTCATGACATCGCTTCGACGCTACGCCGCCGACGCCGCCCGCCGCTCGATATTAGTACTTACTCGTATATCAGTGGCGCGAACCCATTATACCTTCCTCTAACCACACGGTCCTTTAAAAAAAATCCGTCCTCTAAAAATGATAAAAACGCGAAAAAGAAACAAACAAACTTTTTAACTTTGACTAGTATTTACATTCTAGAATTGTGCATGTTTGTTCAAAATAACAGACAATCATATTTTATGGACAAATCGACTCGTTCAGATAATCTACGAACAAAACACAGATATAATTTATGTGTACATCAAATAAACAATACAATGTACGAAAAAAGTTTATTCGCAAGCGCAATTAAGGTCTTCAACCACTTGCCACTGAATCTGAAAACTTTAACTGGAAATACATTTAAATACAGTCTAAAGAAGTGGCTGATCTCTAAAGGATATTATGATCTCAAAGAATATTTTAGTAGTGAAAATGTATAATAGTAATTTTCCACCACTCTTTGTGCCATTCTATTTAAATTTGTGTATGTAATGTCAAAAATGTGAAATTGTACAATTATTGAGAACTATTGTGTTTTTAATCCACAAAAACGTTGTATATTCGTATTGTGCCATTATCTTTAAATTTGTGTATATAATGTCAAAAATGTGAAATTGTACAATTATTGAGAACTATTGTGTTTTTAATCCACAAAAACGTTGTATATTCGTATTGTGCCATTATCTTTAAATTTGTGTATATAATGTCAAAAATGTGAAATTGTACAATTATTGAAAACTATTGTGTTTTTAATGCACAAAAACATTGTATATTCGTAATGGATAAAACTGTTGGAACTAAGTATTTAAAAATTGTAACATCATTTACTTGTATACAGTTTATACAATAAAGCATATTCTATTCTATAACAAAACTAAACAAGTCAATCCGCAACTCGGTTCATATCACTTTCCGATGGAAACCCTTGTAGATTTGCCCAATTCCCAACAATGATTATCCGCCAATTTAGGCAGCCATTTAAAAAACAAATGAATTTGCAAACGAGGCTAATTTCTATACAATAATAATCTTTTAATCACGAAACCCGATCGCATAATCAGTCTAGCTCCGCGACAATTTTATTTCACACAGAGATGAGACATCCTGTGATTATTCGAATAATGGACATGTTCGAAAATCTTTCAGGTTTGAAAGTTTATACCTAAATTAAAACGCTACTTTAAAACTACAAAATACTAAAGTATATAGGAAAGATTGCTTCGTCAATGGTTAAAAGTATTTTTTAAATCTGTAATTCCAGTGTAATAAGCTCGAGACCAATAATGTCCCAGTGCCAAGAAAGCAGAATCTCCCTATTATCATCTTTTTTTTTAACTTTTATAGGTTTACACTTGACCGCCATCTCGCCTGATGTTAAGCGACGATGCGGTCTACAATGGAGCGTGTTTACCTAGAAGATACTGATTCACTCTCGATTTGAAGACACAAAGATTGTAACCATCGTAACGTATTCCACAGCCTAGACGTTCTTATCACAAACGTAGAGTCAAACCTCTTCGTTCGTGTCTTTGGAACATCAACCATGAAACGATGTGGTTTTTCGAGCTACGAGCATTCCGATAGATCTTCTCTAAGTATTATTCGCAGATTTACAAATTGATACTACCGCTGACCAAGAGTAGGTTGACGGATTTCACATGTCTTTGAAAGAATTCTTTCATGGAATATGTCAGTTTATTCGCAATATTTTCGGTCTGTGTTATAAAGCCAATGGTAAACTCAAATGTATATATATACCTTAACCTGAAAAACTATTTAGAGGTGCAGGCAGGGTTAAAACCCAGGACCTCAAGATTGTGCAATGGAAATTTCAGTTACAATGCTTAAGCATAATCGCTTCTCTCAGACGGGTCTCAGTATAAAATTGTCATTCTGTCGATACAAAAATTGATTTAAATATTCGAGTTATTTCTTATCGATGTTTCTGTAGATTGGTCCAGCTCTAAGCTAACCGTCTACCGCTGGCCGTCCCATTTTCCTTTATAAATGCAAATGGAAACGTAATGCAAACATAACCGGTTATTACAATGCGTTTGAGAATTCAATTCCTGTATCGTAGTGAGCTCCTGAGAGTTGAATTTCTCATATTGGTACGGAATTATATATTATACTGGGAGAGAGACTAACTGTTTCAAATATAAAGAATAGAAATAATGATCTGAACTAATTATGAGTACAATATTCTGTAGAAATTGCGAATTTGAATGTATTGAGCAAAAACAGTGCACTAAATGTTTTCACATGTCGTTTTGCTAGCACGGAGAGATGTTTTAAAGATACTCTTTTTAACCCCCGACCAAAAAAGGGGTTATAAGTTTGACGTCGATGTCTGTCTGTCTGTCTGTGTGTGTGTGTGTCTGTCTGTGGCACCGTAGAGCTCAAACGGATAGGCGGATTTCGATGCGTTTTTTTTATTTGAAAATTAATATCCGTGCGGACGTTCTTAGCTATGTTTGGTTAATATAAATTCAAGATGGCCGCCGCCACAAAATGGCGGACAAAATATTTCTTCACGACTTACCTCAATATGGGTATCAAATGAAAGGTCTTGACCAGTAGAATACTATACACTATAAATAAAATCAAATCCAAGATGGCCGCTACCACAAAATGGCGAATTATATTATTTTTTTTCACTACTACCTCAATATGGGTATCAAACGACAGGGCTTGACTAGTAGAATACATTGCACTATGACGAATTTCAAATCCAAGATGGCCGCTTCCACAAAGTGGCGAAATACATTACTTTTTTCACAACTCCCTCAATATGGGTATCAAATGAAACGGCTTGACTAGTAGAATGTTGTACGGATAACAAATCTGAGGTAGTCGGGGGTTAGTCAAAATGTTTAATTTTGTTCTTGTTAACATCCATATAAACCATTTGGTGTGCCTTGAGCACCTTGAAATTGGTAATAAACTGTGTCTGTGTGTGCAGCGTAAGTGGTTTACACACCACTAATCTACTTGGCCCTTAGATCGCAAACGGTGAGGTATGTTGTAGTTCTACTTATTTTAGTTGTTGACAATAATTAATAGTGATAGGTAAAAACGGCCAGCGTTCATTGCTTCCTGCAACCGGCTAGAACGGAAAGAGTGAGCTCACTCTTCCATCTTCACGTCATTATGTGTCGTCTTCATCGATGATATAATTCTTTGCACCTGAAGTTTGGGAGGGCACATCTGATGGTTTATATTGATGCTTTTTAAATATGTGTAGTCGTATATTTGACGGAAAAACTTTTTTTTTTTAATTTAAAAGTGACGAGACGAGCAAGACATATGACTGATGGTAAGGAACATGCCTGCCACATAACAGCAGCACAGTGACACGCAGCTATTGGAACATGAAGAGTCGAAATCATTACCTAGCACTGCACTGCGCTCGTCACCCAGATATCTAAGATGTTGTATCTCTAAGCCCTGTGATTTTAAACCTTCGAAGAATGAATTTTCATATTTCATGGCTTGCAAGTTTGCGCTAGGAATGACGGGAAAACTGGACGGTTTGTCATTTCCAGTTTTACAGGATGAGCTTTTCGGTGGTGTCGGGTTGTACGGTAGTAAAATTCCAACGCTGGTATTGGATCAAAAAGCTCTTCCGAGCACTCTCCAAACTGAAGAGAGATATATCGGTACAAAGAGGTTTCCCCTTTACCAAATGAAATTAAATTTCGTTTTGTGAAGTATTTTTAGATTTACATAATACTTTATTCTTATCGCCGTCAAGTAGTCAAAATTTGGCTATCAAGCAATATTAATCAATAAATAAATAAATATTGGTGGACAATTCACACACAACACCATCTGACCCCAAACCAAGCAAAGCTTGTAATATGGCAGCCAGATAGCTGACATAATACTTATATAGTTTTAAATACACACTTATTATAAATAGAAACACCCAGATACAGTGCAAACATTTGAATTCATTACACAAATATTTGCACTGGGTGGGAAACGAACCGACGACCCTCGGCTTTGCCTTTTCTTAAAATCAGCGACACGTTCTGTCTTAGGCACTCAGCATCACGGGAACCGATCAGACCGATCTTATTCCGTACTATCGCGTCTTCGATACTGGCAATAATGGACTCTGCCGGAACTTTCCTCGGCGTGGGAGCAAAATTCAGCCCTCTAGCAAGGGCTGTAGTCGCCTCATTAGAAATATTCACCGAGGATAAGTTGATGACCACCTTGTCCATTCGGTAGACGTTTTGCATCGTGGTTACATGCTCAGAGCTTTTGTCAGGCGCGCAAATTTGGCCAATTGCACTTACCACCACTTGTGGTACCACGCACGCTTATTTTAACAGGGCGTTGAGACTATGCGATCAACAATATCTGAATACCGAATTAGACCATTTAAAAGGTGTACTCGAAGGCAACGGGTTGAACTGGAAACAAGGGTGGCGTATGGCGAATACATCGTCGAGGACGCGTCCAGCTTCGGTGAAGAGGTCACCCGCGTACCTGCCATATATCAAAGGAGTGACGGACAAAATTGGAAACTTGTTACGCCGTATGTATTGCATCAAGACAATGTTTCCTCCACTCAGACAGCTAAGGCAAATGGTACGCTCTCCAAAAGACAAAGACCCTTTGGGTGTTCCGGGAGTGTACCGTGAAATATGCCAACTTTGCCTACACAGGTATCTTTGCCCAAAATACACTAATTATGGAAAACCGTTTCTGTAGAAAAAATATTATGTATTACGGCAATATTGATAACTTTGGAAGAAATTAGGTTTTACGTATGGCTTCATTGAGAATCGCGCATCAAGCCAACTCCGTTTAGTACCCTGTTGAGTGTGGTGGGTGTTTTTGCGGGCAAATTTTTGAAAAAAGGTTGAACTGAATTCTTATTCATGGCGAATAGTATTTTAATCTTAGTTTCAGCGTTAAAGGTTAATTAAAACAAAAGTTATGACGATGGGCAATGTTACCTAGTAATGTTCCGATCTAAGAATGACAACTTTGCCCATGTTCGTAAGAGCACTAGGGTTGTCACTTTATAATAGTTGTGTATAAAAAATAATGTTTATTTTTGTGATTATTTCGCGTTAGTAATATTAACTTATCCATTCCAATGAACTAGTAAAAACAAGCAATTAAACTTTTACGTGAAAATGTGTTTACTTGTGTGGTCTTCCTTTGCATTTAACTTGAAGTTCCGTAACTGATTATTAAGCTGATACTGGAATTACTGGGCCCGTGGAACATTATTATAAAATTAAGATATAGGTATGAGTTTTAGTAATGTACAATATTATTTTGAATTTTAGAAAACCAAATACAAGTCTCGGTTCCGTCAAAGAAAGTCAAGATGTCAAATAGGTTCCAGAATGTACAAAATTATTATGTCGAATTGCTGGAAATAGCATGTGAAGCAGTTGAGTCGAAAAAATCACTTCCAGAGATGCTGAACGACAATTTGGTATCCCAAGACGATAATGAATAAAATTACAAAGGTTCATACAACCTCTGTTGGTCATCCTACCGTTTTAATCGCTGAAGAGAAAAAAAAATTGAGTTTTGCAAGTTGTGGTTGAATATGGATCTCCGCTTACTAAAATGGACTTAAAGCTAGAAAAAAAAACACAAGACGACAAATTCAACAATAAAATTCCCGGTGATGCATGGGTCCAGGCTTTCTTGGTGAGGCATACTGTAAGAACTACTCAAAATATTTCAAAGGCAAGAGCTGAAAAGGGACCCCAAGAAATAGCTGAATATTTTGACAATTTAACCACAACTTTAAAAGACATACCAGCAGAAAATATTATCAATCTCGACAAACCTGTCAGACGATCCAGGTTCTTCATCATATTTTATTTCGATTTCAGTAGTTATAACATACAAATGTTAACACAAATGTTATAACATAAAGATAAATTAATTCATTATAGTCGCACAATGCACAAGACTGTTTTTCAAAAATAATTTAATTTAAATAAGAAATAGCTTTTTTGTGTACCTAATTGTGAAAAAAAAATGTTTTTTTCTATGGTTAACTTAGCGGTTCTTTTTTATTTTTAGATTTAATATTTTAAGACTGTTCTCCAAAGTATAACAAAAAGTTAAATTAATTCATTATAGTCACATAAAACACAACACTGTTTTACCAAAATAATTTAATTAAAATAAAAAATAGCTTTTTGTGAAATTGTGAAAAAAAAAAGTGATAACCATATGGTGGTATGGTACACCAATATAAACATTAATATTCTAATTTTGTTTTTTGTATCTACCTACTAAAAATATTTGCTTTTGGCAGCCCTAACATTTTGACATTGCAACTTTTGTCTAGTATGGAATATAGAAAAAATGTGAGGGTAACTTTGCCAACTAACTTAATAGGGAAACTAGGATCGTCATCAGTAAGGTTTTTAGAGGTAACGTCATCATTCATTGGCATAAAGGCTAAATTTGAGTCAAAAAAACCACGTGGGCAATGTTGGCTAAAAGTCTAGATAACTTTGCCCGGCATCAAAATCAATGAAAAGCTGGAAAAGATGTGAACTTTTTCAAAATCTTAATAAGCCAATCCATGCACATGATGTTAGAGATGCAGCTAATCAAAAAATACGCAAGCGCTCATAGAAAAAACAATAAATAATTAATATTTCTTTTTAAAATCGGGCAAAGTTGGCATGTTTCACGGTACATGATTCCTTGCGATTGTGGCATAAGTTACGTAAAGGAAACACGGAGAAATGTGTCCACAAGACTCGCGGAACACATACACGCCATGAAAAATGCAGATGTTAAAGGCCCTGCGATGGCGGAGCATGCTCTTAGGTCGGACGCCCTACATTTTATTCGTTTCGATAAGGCGGAGGTCCTGGCACGGGAGAAGTTCTTTGTAACCCGTAAGGTCAGGGAGGCCATCGAAATCGGTAAGCGTCCGACCTTTAATAGAGATGGAGGATGGCATGTACCGCCCGCTTGGAAGCCGTGCCTCATGCGTGCGGCATGGTGTTCGCGATATGAGTGAAGACACAGTGAGCTCAGTGTGATGCAATGTTCCCGACTCACAACTCACCAGTGATGAAGAGTTCGAGTGTATACCTGCGCAACCCTCTCGCACCCCTCAGCTGCACCCCCGCAACAGCCGTTAAGCTTGCGTGCGCGCCGTGCGGCATCCCGGCAGCCCGCAGTGCCGCCAGTGCCAAACGGGCAGCCGTCGCGCGCGTGCGCTCTCCTTGAAAAAGGCCGAAACTCGAGTCGGATTGACCGACCGTTTAAACGTGAGTGTCCCGTTATCCAATTAAATCTGTGTCATGCTGTTTGATCATACTTTTCCAAAACGGCTCAACCGAATTTAACTGTAATTTTTTTTCTAATTGTTAGTTTTGAAATCTGTCTTATTTCACTCTCTCTCTTCATGTGAAGCGCAATTTTATAAGTTTCGAATTAAAAATAGTATTTTTATAGGATAGAGTGACGAGGCGAGCAGGACATGTGCCTGATGGTAACCTACATGGCCATATATAACTAACAGCACAGCGATACGCAGCTATTGAAACATGAAGAACCCAAATCATAACCTAACACTGGACTGCGTTCATCACCCAGAGATATAAAATTTTAGCTCTGCCCCGAAATTCACTGGAAACATTGCCCTTCAAATCGGAACACATTACTGATTGCGCATTAGAATCATCATAAGTAATAACTTAACCGTCATTATACTATCTACACGAAAAATCCTAGTAATACATAAATAAGCTAAATATAGTTCTAACCAGTAACGACAGAAGAATTTTCTTCTCGAGTGCCGAGGACAGCTACAAATTCTCATGTAGAATAGTTTAACTCGGAATGCATGTCCTAGAGTTTCGCATCGCCGGGACGTAGAATAATTCTACTTGAGTCGGTAAACTTCGAAATTTCAGTACTTTTGAACGTATACACAAGTTGAACTACTTTTAGCAAATCAAAGATATAGCACAACACTACAAATCTTTATGAAAGGAAATTATTATGCACAACTTAAAACCGTTATTGAAGTAATGAGCCACAATATTGCGTAGAGCTATCTCTACCAGACCACCGAATACGGGCAACAAATGACAACAAACGACTCTGTACACATACATGAAAAGAACGAATCTTTAAAAGAGTACTGAGAGAAAGATAATATTATCTTCTTTTGTGGAGCTTAATAGGTAGCATTTTTTACCTGGTTCAAAAAACTAATTTTATTGAAGATGAAAATTGAAGATGTTGTGTCGGATACTAACTAGAAAAAATTGGCAGTCACAGGAACTGCCGATAAAAGTGACAACTTATTAGATAGAAATAATTTGATAGCTTGCTTTGGACACTATGCGAGTGCCACCGGAAAGCGTGGCCATAAGCATGGCCATCTAGTATTACTGATTATGAAAACTCCAGACTCTGTAACTTGCAAAAAAAAGCTTATTTGATTACCTACTCGTTTTCTTACCCTGTGGCTCTTCAGTGATGCAAACCGATCTTATTATTGCACAGAGGTGATACATCAAGGTGTGGCCAACCTAGCACACTCTGCAGTTACTGCCCTTATTGCACTGGAAAACTACAGACTGGTATTTTGTCTACAAACTCTTGGGTGTCTTCTGAAATAATACATGCTCGTTTTACTTTAC
Source organism: Ectropis grisescens (assembly GCA_017562165.1). Lineage (NCBI taxonomy): Eukaryota > Metazoa > Arthropoda > Insecta > Lepidoptera > Geometridae > Ectropis > Ectropis grisescens. The sequence goes on along the minus strand of CM029781.1, from coordinate 29,393,354 downwards.
ATTGTAGTGACGTAGCAAGCATAAGCTCTTTACTACAAATACTATATGTACATATGTACAATACCTCAAACAAAGAACCATCCAAAGTGTTTCTACATCTTAATTTGAAATTGTGGCAATGTATAACACTGCGCGCCTTGCAATAAAGTTTTTAAAACGAATTTTGGTATTTGCGTTTGCGTATAAATGAGTTTGAGACGACTTAAAAGTTTAATATTTTAAAACATTTAAAAGTGTGCTACGACCAAAACTACTCTGCGACTACTAAGTTCTAAGCTTAGCTTGTTTATTTTTTTTGAAAATTATCATAAGTTATGGACCTGATTTAGCTTCATTGATAAAATTCAAAAAGTATTGACTTCCGAAGTCATGAATACATATTTCGAATTGAAACGGAGATATAAAAGTCTAGTTAGTAACTTACACAAGCTGAGCTAACCAATAAAATCTTTACGGAGCGGCATTAGGGAACTAAGCAGCAACAGCTAAGTTTATTACTTAGTTGATGCTAAGTTATAATCTCGACGAGTGTTGATCTCAATCCGGCCACTTAGCTCGACGTACTTCCACAACTAATAAGAACTTGGCCATCGCACTCTGTAAGTAACACATAAATTGTATTCGTCCACTTAACTGAGAGTCCCACTTACGGTAAAGTCGAGTTCATTCCGTGAAACCAGAATATACTATTTTATAACATCATCAAACAAACATTTCATCGGATTTGACGTAACAATAGGCGTGAAGACAGGTCCTGTAATTATATTAAATTGTTTAATATAATGACAATATTTATATAGGATAAAATATGTAACAATTTTAATTTTGATATTTTTTAGTTTAACTTACTTTATGATCATTCAAAGATGGATAGGCAAGTCCATTATAAAAGTACGAAATTATAAGAAAATGTATTTACCATTGGATAACCCATTCAATTTCAAGTTATTTTTGTTATGAAACCAGTTTCCTAAACGCAATATTTAATATAGCTACCATTAAATTTTTACGCGCGACGCATAGACAATGCGACAGTGTGACGTCACGTTTCAGTAGTGATTTGTATGAAGCGTTTTTGGGAGAGTCCAAAATTGTGATTTTAAAATCGTGATATCTCGGAAAGTTTTTAAGATAACAAAGTAATTCTTTCACCTATGTTTCAGTTATTGAGTAGACTTGTGATGACACATTAAATAAAAAATGAGTCATAGTAGTACCAAAGCTAAATACGAATGCAAAATGTTAACGTTGTTGCCATGTTAACATATGAGCTGTTTGCATAAAAAAGATATTAAAAATTTAAAGGCTGCTATACTATTCTAATAAATAACTTTTTTAACATAGTCAGTCGACAAACAGCTGATAGATGGCGTTAATTTTATTGTTAGTACTCTAGGTCTATATTTTGATGTCTTTTTGTAGGTTTTCACTATATCGTCATCTCGCCTGATGTGAAGCGACGACCCGGTTTATAATAGAACGTGCTTTTCTAGAAGAAATCGATTCACTCTCGATTTAAGGACAACAATTAATATTATAACCGTCGAAAATAACCCACTCAGGCAGCGCATATAATACGCATATACTTTCGATTATCAATACTTAAGTATAGGATGTTTACTACGTTTATTACTATTAGGACGAACAAAAATACGTTGTACTTTTATAATATTTTTTACATAAACCTCACATGCTTATTGTTACACACAAGACATAAAATATTTAAAAGTTTTCCTTTAATCTCGTATGTTTATGTTTTAAAAAACGAACTCTATATGAATATTAAATTTACTCTAAAATTCGGTTCCCATTGGAGTTGGTAGTGATATTTTCCGTCCAGACCAAATTAAGTTTAAGAATTCATAAAAAAAGTTTAACAACTAACTGCATTAGATTTCATAGTATAAACATATTTTCTACGTTAATTCATTCAAATTTGTTCAGCCGTTGCACTACGTACCGACACACAAACTTTATAATATTAGTGTGATGGTGGGAAAAATATACGGATATATAATCACCTGAAACTCCCGTACATGTGTACATAGCCCAATAAACCAAGAAGCGTCTGGTACGCAGCCAACTTCTTAAAAAGTTTCCAGTTAGTTATTGTAATTAAATTAGTATGCGCGCCATCTTGTTTAGCTCCCAGGAACTACAGCTTCGTTCCAACTATTTATCTTCCCGCTTTGAAGAATATGTTAAGTTTTAACGAGTTTTTGACTGTTGAGATACAACGCATAATGTGTACGTAAAATTTTAGCTTATATTTTGCTATCTATGTTGTAGTGAAGATAATTAAGTCGTTAGAATCTGGTATGTCTAATATGCCTTGCTAGAATTCGTTTTTTCCCGTATTCATACAATCATTGCTTGATATTTGTAAGCCAAGGATGAATCGGTTCCTATAGGTGAACGCGCTGCATTGTGGACTACGTATTCGCTTAACATCAAGCGAGTTGGCGATCTAGAGTTAGCTTTTCAATGGTTAACTCTCAAAGTCAATAAGAAAATAATTAGGGTTCCGACATAAAAACCCTTAAAACACGGGTGAAACCGCTAGCATAGCTTATTTTACTAATAGTATTAGTATTATAAAAGTAAATATGTCGGTGTTTGTTGCTCAATCACGTATCGTATGAAAGGATCGAGCTGACATTTGGAACAGAGATACAATATAGTCTGGAAGAATACATAAGCTACTTTTTATTTTTATAAAATAATGAGAACGGGAGTTTCGATGGTAAACCGCAGGGTGCCGCTAGTTCAAATATAAATATGTCTCTTCAATAACATGACGAATATAATAACGTAACGTTTCGAAATTTACACAAATCTTGCGGCATTCATTAATTCAAGTCAACAACGTAACTCAACTAATTATTAAATCACAGTTAACCGCCAGCTAATTTGTGACAAATGTCTTAATTACTCGAGCGTAAAATATTACTATTAATGTTATGTCTACCTCTAATTAGAAAAGCAAACGCAGAGCGTTGCGAGCACCCTTTGTGAGCGAGCCGCTTTGATGTCACCGTATAGAAACGACACACCCCAACAAGGAAGTCGGTTTGTTTGTATGTTGGCACTATGATATTTGTTATAATACTCAAACAGGAGAAATACACTAGGATCTACGGAAAGAGTATCCTATGGTGCTGCCATTGGATTAGTTAGCGACTTTATCTGTGACTAGCGATCCACTCCGGCTACACCCGTGGTACACACACATATACTCTATCAGGGATCGCGTACATATTCAACAGCGAAAGTATTTTGGAAATCGATACCGTAGGTTCCGGTTTTATGTACCTTTTCCGTACACATCATAGATTTGAATGTTTGCAAAGGCAATGCAATTGTACATCACTTTGCTTTACGTGTCAAATGTTATGTTCGCAAATTAGATGAAAATTACACAATATAAAACTGGGTTTTACAGCTTTAATTTAACCAAATGGCTACATAAATACCTACTTTAAACACAAATAAAACTAGAATCTTTTATAGGCCGTATAAACCCTAGCTTTTTGGGGTTAAATGACACAAGTCGAAAATTACAAAACTATAGACTTTTGTGGCTTACTGTGAAACCTTTCTAAATTTTAATATATCATAAAAACGATTTTAACCGCATTTGTTGTAAAAAATAAATATTAATTACGTGTACAACTGTTTTTAAACATCACAAGCTATTTTTCGTAAAACAAAATAACAAGATAAGGAGGTCATGTATGTGGTGGTAACGTACATAATTTGTTTAGTACATTTTAGCTACATTTTTTACAATTACTCAGTGCCACGTGGCCATTTTTAACTTGAATAAATAACGAAGCTTAGTATTTTCTTGCTTTCGTTGACAGGAAAAAAATAGTAAAATGGTTGTTTTTGTTATCTTGAAATATCTTTCGATACTCTCAGAAGGAGAAAGGAGAGAAATAAGGTCACAATTTACTACACTGGCCAAGTTCAAATTGGTAGAAGACACAATAAATGTCCTCGAAAGTAACTAACGCTTGTACATATAAGATATTTCGTTATCTTATACTTTTGATTTACGTTTTACTTTTACGGGTAGTTCACCAAGAATAAAAGAAGTAAAACACTCAAAGTTTTATTTCCTCAGCAGGTACTCGAACAAGGCCGGGAACAACAAAGCCACACATTCTCTCAGACCAACCTTAACATAGTAATAAAAAGTATCTTATAAAACCTACATCTGACTCCCCGCTATAAAAGTGCCCAAATGTATCTCGACCCCGGTTAGGTCATCCCATTCCTCAACTTTAACTAGGTACTTACCTAAAAATGGTTTTAGAACGAATATATGAAATTAGGGTTCCGTAGTGACCCATTGTATACTAGTTGCGGTACACAGTCTTGCCTGCATTAGCCAGCCCAATTCGTGTTCAGCCAAGTTCGTTCTGTTGTGGTGTGTTATCGTATGTTATGTTTGTGGCTCAAACACGTCAATACGGCTAAACGGATTAAGCTGAAATTTAAACGACAGATAGCTTATAGTCTGGAATAACACATAGGCTACATTTTATCCCGAAATCATGCACAGTTCCTTAGGGATCAAGTATAAATGTAACATTGGAACGCCTAACTAGATTTTGTTGCATTATTAGTAGGATGCAGATAATATTAGTAGGGTTATAACTTTTTTTATAGTAAACAGTGAACGGATCAGCAAGATGTGCCTTATGGTAAGCAATAAACACACTTACCCATAACAGGACAGTTCAAGCTCCAGTAAGAACATAAAGAGTCCGAATCATTACCTAACACTGGACTGCGCCCAGAGATATACCGAAGATAATTTTATCTGTATGCCTTGTAATTACTCTGGAAACATTTATCCGGAACACAGTGATGTTTGCACATTACTGCTTGGCGGTAGTATAACTGGCAAAACTGTGAAACATTTCCAGGTAGACTCTGGAATGAGTCCTATACCTACTAAATTGTGTGACTTGTGAAATTGTTTTTACTAGCCAAAGTATTTGGATCCGAAACCCTAAAACGCAAATAGGTGGAATCACTGAAAGCCTCGTATTCGAAAAGGTTGTAATCCATTCATGAATCGCTAAGCTGTCGGAGTAATGGACGTCGAACCCGCTTTATACGCGATTCGTAAATTAATAACCTCCCTATTGACTTGGATTACGGCCTAAAGTTTTTTGTTTGAGTAATTGATGAGTTAATGGGCGATGGTTTGGCTACGAAAACACGCAGCGTTTGTTCTACTAGATTTTAGAAGTGTACTGATCTGAAAGAGATGTTCTAAAACTGTTTTCAAGAGGAGGGGTTTGATGGCAGATTGTAAGGAAAACATTCCCCAGTAGTTATCCGAAATGTGATTGTTTTTTAATTGATTTCCAAAAAGGAGAAATTTCTCTATGTATTTTTTTACATGTATCTTGCAGCTTCGCCAAATTTGAATCTATTTGCATGGTTTTTTTATGGTAGATCAGAATACTCCATATAATTTTGTCGAAATCGATATGGCAGTTTATGAAAAATCAACAACAATCAAATGACAAATGACAAATTGTTTATTGTGACAAAAAAGACACACATCCAAATTTATATACATATACATACATCGTTCTATGAAATCTATTAAAATTATGTTTTTTTGTCACAACCCGGCCCCAGCTCAGCATAATGCCGATTGGATCCAACCGACGCTGGTCTTCCGCTGGTGCCGGCGAATGACGACACACACCACATACACTTAATAATCTTACGCTAATAATAATCTTCCACATAATATATTTTATTTACCTAGCCTCATCAAATAACAATACAATACATACATACATATATTCTTATTCAAAAAACACATGTACATGCTCTCATACTCAACTAAACTTATTTATAAATGCAACCCCTTACAACGAAGTATCTAACTATGGCAAGCTGATGATACGTGAACATAAATAATTTGAAATAAGAGTTAATAGACATAAAATATTTATACATATAATCAAAAAGTAACAAATAGCCCTCAAATAGCACTGGTATCGTTTCTAAGTTGCTCCTCTCCCTTCTGGTGTCTAAAAATAAATTCTCTAAGGTGCAACCTAAAACAATAAATACTTTGCAGGTTCCTTATTGGCGGAGGAATGTTATTCCAGCATTTCGTCGAAGCGTAACGGAAACTGCCCTAAAAAAGCAGCAGACCCGTGCCGCTGCATCGAAAGCTGCGTGGTACACTGGCGAAGAGGCCTATCACTTTTTTTCCATGACAGCTTATCGTATAAATATTTGGGGCATTTAAACTTCAAAACCCCAAACATTAAGCAGGCCAAATGTAACTTGCGGCGGTGCATCATTTTCAAAATTTTGTTCTTATTTAAAAACGGAGTCACGTGTGACCGCATTGGTATTGCAAAACAGAACCGTGCACAAGCATTTTGTACTCTTTGTATAAGTTTTTTAGTTTTAGCTACAAGGCGCGGCCCGATCACTGTGTCCAGGTAACCAATCAAAGTTTGCATATTTAATTGGATAACGGGACACTCACGTATATACGGTCGGTCAATCCCGACTCGAGTTTCGGCCGCGTCCGGCGGCCTTTTTCAAGGCGAGTGCACACGCGCGGCGGCTGCCCGTTTGGCACTGTGCCAAACGGGCAGCCGCCGCGCGTGACCGCCGGGATTGACCGACCGTATATACGTGAGTGTCCCGTTATCCAATTAAATATGTGTAACAACCACGTTAATTTTAATACTAAAATCAAAGTTTGCTTTACTTCTTCTGGACAATGTAGTGTAGATTTCCCAAATTAACGTCAGATTTTGTTTTTTTCGGTGAAAATTAAATTATTTAATGTCCCGCCGCTACGCCGTTTTGTTCGTATCCCAATAGACGTGAATGCGAAGACTGAATAATGTAGTTCTTCTCGTTGGGAAATGAAAGGATTGTCATTTTGCACATGTGGTTTTAGAAAATTTTAAGGGTATCGTGGCCAACATTAATGGCATTGATAGGCTTTTTCAACTCCCTTCACGTTGCAAAATCATAATTCAAAGCTGACTTTATAAGATTTTAACAAAACTAAACACGTATTTTGATTGAATCTAACTGAAGAGACAATAAATAGGTATTGTCTAGGTCAGCGTGCATTATTTTTGAATAAAGTGTAAGTTTTAAACAGGTTGTTTAGTTAAAAACTTACATTTTGACTAGACTGGGAAAAAGTAAAAAGTGAGTTACGATACGTGGGAAGCAATTTCCTCTTCTAACTTTAAAAATAGTTGCTTTTGTCCGCTGTCCCTGAAGGCAGGTTGAATGTCTGAGGGGTTCTAGTGTCCACAATGTTCAGTTATAAGGAGCAATCATAGACAAAGTATGTAGGATAGTTAATTAGTTATTCTCAAAGCCTCCGGTAGAGTTGTTGAATGTTCCACAGAGCAAGTTTAAACAGCTGGTAAAGTCGTACAGTCAAGACTCGGGACATTACTATTCTTGAACTGTGAAGTTGGAACCACCTTGCAGGTCGTCCTAGCGCAGGAAATCAGGAGTAGGCTTATTGTTAATTAAGAAGTTGGAACAAAATATCAGATGATATCATATCCGTTTGTATTTTTACGGCCTATTAATCGAATGGCACTCTTTTTCGATTCGACTACTTCTTATCAATAGAGAACCAGAGAAATCACAGGGCGCAGAAATAATTTTTATATCTCTGGGTGATAAACGTAATGTAATTTTAGATGCAGCGGCAATGATTTGGACTCATCCATGTTCCAATAGCATGAAACTGTGGAATTACAGGAAGCCGTGTTACTAACCAGCTCGATACGCCCTGGTCCCTTTGGGGACCACTTTTTCTAACCAAACAAGTTTATGTTTTTGGCGGGTTAGGTTGAGTTTTTGGCGCGAAAAAATATTTTTCGTATTTTTATTTAGGAAGGTACATCCATATTTTTTTGTTTAGTGGCGTCTCCTTGAATTAGTCTTTATTTTGACATAAACTACATAAAAATCAAAGTTCATTTACATAGAAAAATCGTAAAATTAAAAAAAAAAACAATTTTGGTGGGAAAATGGTACCGAAGTAATGAAAAAAAATCCAATTTATGTTATGGAATGCAGTTTCTTTGTTTTTTCATGTTTGTTTTATTATGTACAACACATTTGAAACATAAAATCACTACGTCTTCCTTATAATTTATAACCTTATAGCTTCAGACTACTTGAGAACTCGTAAACTGACTCAAGTGTCAAAAATGCTAGTTTACATTTCAAGTACATTAATTATAAACAAAAGATACCGCTAGAAGCGTCTTGAAACGTTCTTTAGAATAATAAGCACGTACAAGTAAAGCAGCATTTCATATTATTATGCCGAAGCGTAAACAATGCACTTGACCTGACATCCATTTGACATTGACACCTGACTCCCGTTTTCTCGCACAAAATTGTAAACGCGAAAAGCGGCGGGCGTATCGAGTGGCTTATTAGGTACATCTTGTCTCTTTTACAAATTTTCATAAATTTGTAATACACTGGTAAATTTCTTGATAGTATCAGCTAAAACATGATGTTCATCATTTACACATAATTTTACCCCATTGTAAGTGGGAACAATACAACACGTCTTCTTCATTATTTCTGTTCTGTGTGTTTTCTCATTTCTTAATCATGTCCTCTCTTTATTTTTCAGCTTTTTTTGCTTAAAATCATGGCACAAGCATAAGCAGGCCACTAAATGTTCCCAATGCTGGGTCTCATGGACATATTGCGCTAGGAAATACACAAGGTCAGCAGGCAGGTTGGTTGATGACGCATTACCTCGATAGATTCTTGGAAAATTTCGGTTTCCTCACAATTTTGACGTGACAACGTCTTATAAATTGGTTTGCCGGGTGACACTTCAAGAAACTGCGTTACGCTCCGCTCACGTCATGCGCTCACAACGAGAGCAAGTGAGAGGCACGCGTCCCTTCCACTCGGGCATGGTTGAAAAGTTTCTCACCGCCTATAAGCGGGAGAGAGACAGCTCACATCACAACGAGAAAGTGAGAGGCACGCGTCCCTTCCAGGCACGCCTAAGAGCGAGAGAGACAGACATAAAAAGTAAAAGGCACGCGTCCCTTCCGTAAAATTATTTTACCACTCAAAGTCGTTGTCACGTAAAACTTTCGCCCGTATACCGACTTTACAGGCGACCAATTTTTTCCCTTTACTGTTTGTAGGTTAGCAGCATTAGGCTCGTGACTTAAAAATAGTGATGCGTGTAGGAGTCGAATCGCCGAGTAATAGGAGACGGGTCTCCGTAAAAGAAGTTGCTGTGAAATCATGAACTTCATATTACAACATTTTATTTAACAGATTGTTTTGTTTGAGTTCTTTTCACGTCATAGACCTTGAAACATTCGGTACCAATTCAACTGTGTAAATTATTTTTAATTCTAACGAGGTTAGATCGTTTACTAAAGCCTTATTACATTTAGCTAAATTTAGTGCCTGAATTCTGAAGCAAATTTAGATGCAAGGTTAGTCAACTCAATTTTAGTTTGGCTTTTAGTTTTCCTATCCTGTTGTCCACCCCAAGATTGTCTGGAAGAAATCAATTTTCAAGTTTATAATAACAGTGAACAAATAATTTTGTGTTATATTAAGTTGTGAATAAAGAATTTTCATTTATTTATTCATTCAAAAACAAATTGAAGCAAACAATCCTCGCTTACTGAATGCTCACAGCTCACTGAATTCAGTAGCTACTAAATTCAGTTGACTAAATTTAGTAAATTGTAATAAGCCTTTATTCTAACCTACCTTGAGATTATAATCTCATGCGTTTCATTAATTGTAAACTGGCAGTGATTTAAACTCGGTGACATGTACCTACATTATACATGACGATTAAATTCAGACTTGGTTTATTTGTATAAAATTATCCATTCAAAAATAGACTCACCTGCTCTTCTGTCAAGCATAAACCTAAATACTAAGCCGAGACTACGCAACGGGTTTGCGAACACGTTTACAATAGGTGTATACAAAAATAATACATCCTACTACAACCCAGTTGTTAGAACGTGTCGCCAATACAATGAAATATCAGACAAGCATCACAATTCTAATGATATATTCTGTCAAAAACTGTATAAATTCAAAAATGATGTCAAAAATATTGTGTTCACAAATTACGTAAACTCAAATCAAACTTAATAACTTGAATTTAGATTTATTATATGGCTATATTGACATTTATATTGATTTAACTTAATTTTAATTAGTATCTTTCCTGATGTCATTTAATTACTCATGTTGTATACATAGTTAGGTGCATAGGTTAGGTCAAAACTGTAAATTGTTATATATTATTTAAGTTTATTGTTAACTGTGTACTGTTTTGTATACCTCAATAAATAAATAAATAAAAATATACACCCACAGCAAGAGGAATCAGTTCGTTTTCATATGCGTACAACTTTGAAGTAAAATTTGGTTAGTACCTGTGCCCCAGCCTCCGCACGCGTCCGTTCTTGATTTATGTATGGAGCCGCTCAGCTCCCAGCTCAAAGGCTTAGCTCAAATCTGATAGAGACGATAAAATACCAAACTGTTGATTCACATAACTTACTAAACTTGTATTGCTTTAATAAATTAATCGCTTAAGGTACCAAACGAGAGCGAGAGATCGTTGGTTTGATTTACACAAAGTACAGATGTTTGCGGGATGGATATAAATATGTGTTTATGTGTGAGTGTTTTTATGTATTCTGTTAGGCTAGTCTAGTCGGCAGCACGACGCCTGCCGATCCGAAAAGCCCGGTTTCAAACCCCACACAAAACATCGTGACGAAACCGACATGTACCTAGAACCTTTCGAAGTCATGTGGTATCCACCAACCCGCACTGGCCCAGCGTGGTGGATTATGGCCTTAACTCCCTCCTTGAGAGAGAAGGCCCGTGTCCCAGCAGTGGGAACATTTTGTGAGCTGTTGATGAAGTATTGTATCAGCTACTTGGCTTTCACAATACAAGCTTTGGTTAGAGCTAGATGATGATGTGTGTGATGATGATGATGTGATGATAAATTCTTACTTTGCATTTATCTTTTCAAGATTTTAAAAATCAAAATTTTTTGCTAGTTCACTTAATGTTCCTACTTCAAAAGCTTGGAGTCCTGTTCCTATAGAAGATAATCTAAGCCATACAATTCAACGTTAAAGTCAGTAGTAATCTCAAACTTGATCTTCTGTTCTTGAAAGAAATACTCAAAAGTATAGGTTTCAGTTCGAACGCACCACTTCATGACTGTAGAATAGAAAATTCTAGTTACTCGTTCCATCACTATTTTTATTCGCATTATGAAAACGTAATTCCAATGAATATTTTCTTGACCTTTAGAAATGTCAAAGGTCTTATTAGAGCCGACAGGAAAAAGTTTTTTACTCCGCCGTAACTGATTTTAAGGGTGATTTTATTTCTTTATGCTGCTATAAATCTATTTGGCTTAGTAACAAATGATTTGGTTTGGAAAATTTGAAAGCTTTTTCTTAGAATAAAAAAAATAACAATGAATGTTCAGTAGATAAATGTGATGTTTGAGAATGGTTATTGTCAAAAGTGTTTTCGTATAATGACTGAATTTAACAGGACGAGCCAAAAGTGAATCCGATGGCAAGCAGTTAATTGAACATTTCTAGTTTAGTTTAAGACTCTTAGTAGAGTCCGCCTGGGGAAGTACCGCACCTTTGCTAATTATTCTGAAGCTAAACAGTGAAACAGTAATGTGCAAACATTACTATGTTCCGGTTTGAAGGGAAATGTTTCCAGAGAAATAACAGAGCATATAGATAACACAGCTTAGGTGTATCTCTGGGCGATGAGCGCAGTGCAGTGCTAGGTAATGATTTGGACTCTTCATGTTCCAATAGCTGCGTGTCACTGTGCTGTGATGTGGGAGGCATATTGTACTATCAGGCACATGACCTGCACGTCACTCTATGCTATAATCAAAGACATGAAGAGTTCAAATGACTACGACTATATTAGAAAACAATATCAAGATAACCCCGATGAAAATCGAAAATTACGCTGGAAACAGGACAAAATAGACGGAAAGTAAGGACGCCAATTTCTCATGAACGAAAAAGTATTCTAATGAAATGCTCAGAAAATTTTCTATCTCATGTAATTTAGTTAATTAATTTAAATTCTACATTAGCTGGGTATGCTTCTCGCTGACATAATCACATAGAACAGATTTCAGCGCAATGCAGTGGAACCAACGTAATTGAAATTTAATTATTGCATGATTAATTTCCGCGAGAGTCCATAGTAAATAATAAAACCATGAGTGAATAGGCTTTATTGCAATTATAATACGGAATAACATTTTGCAGATGCCTATACCTATAGTATGTAAATAACTATTATTAAATAACCGTGTCAAATAGTAACCGAGCCATTAAATTATTTTTATAAAACTATTTTAAGCCACATTCGACATTTCCAACAAAGACGGATTGACTGAGGACTCTTATGTACAAATGCAGCCGCAAGACGTCCACTGCTGAACATAGGCCTGCCCCTAGATTTCCACAACGAACGGTCCTGCGCAACCTGCAACCAGCGGTTTCCAGCGACCTTTGTGAAGCCATCTGTCCATCTAGTGGGAGGCCGTCCAACACTGCGTCTTCCGGTTCGTGGTCGCCACTCGAGAACCTTTCTTCCCCATCGGTTGTCAGTTATGCGAGCGATGTGGCCTGCCCATTGCCACTTCAGCTTGCTACTCTTTGTGCTATGTCAGCCACTTTCGTTCTTTTGCGAATATCCTCATTACGGATTCTGTCGCGCAAAGAGACCCCGAGCATAGCTCTCTCCATAGCTCGCTGTGTGACTTTGAGCTTCGTTATGAAGCCCACAGTGAAGGACCACGTCTCAGTTCCATAAGACATCACTGGCAACACGCACTGGTTAAAGACTTTCGTCTTTAGGCATTATCTTATTTCTTACATTTTCATATTTGTAGACGTAACACAAGCCGAAATCTAATCAACTTGACCATAGTCAAGCGTAAGTTTTCATTAATTTACGAGTATTTACAAATAGCAGTCATGTCGACACAGAAACGATGATGATGATGGATAAAAACTCTTTATTGTTCACACCTTAAAAGATACATACAATTAAGAAAAAATAGTAAGACTAGTGATACAATTGGCGGCCTTATCGCTAAAAGCGATTTCTTCCAGGCAACCTTTGGATGGACATACATACATCTTTGAAAACTAAAAGCGTAAAGATTTTTGTATGTCTGAAGCCATTAACTAAATACAATAACTACAAGTATATTGTGCATTTTGTGAGATTAGATTGTAAGTTTTTTGGAAACTATCATGAAATATTTGCCCTAAAATGGTATAACTTTCCTGCTGAAATTATTGACATAATTAATTCTTATTATTGCCACTTAAAATTCGTCATAGCAGTAAACAAGGAATACACAAAACCACTTGAATACAATGTAGGACTATTCCAAGGGTGCTGCTTATCACCAATAGCATTTAATATAGTTATAAATATTTTAGTAGACAAATTAATATCCCGTGAAAAGAAATGGGGCTACCGGTTTAAAATCAACAATAAGTACACTGAGTCAATCTTGGCCTTTGCGGACGACCTTGCAATACTTACACGTAATCCCAAACAGTGTCAAGAATTGTTGAACGAAGTCGATGAGTTCTGTACATGGACGGAGGGAATGAGGACAAAACCATCTAAATGTCATTGTCTTTGTCTGGGTAGAAGAAATACCAAATATACGTCTTACGATCCGGGACTCTCCATAAGTGGCCAAGGAGTTGCCACAATTGCAGAGGCAGTGCCTTTCAAATTTCTTGGTAGAAAGATAGATCACAAAGGACGTACACCATCATTAGAGGTGGTTGTTGAAAATTTCATGAACAACCTCAATAAGGTAGACCAGCAGCCTATCAGCAATATCAAAAAGCATGGATATATGACAACTACCTCACATCACGTCTCACTTGGCCTTTCCTAGTATATGACATCGGTAAAACTCTCCTGGCAAAGCTAGATGCCAATGTCATAAAGATATTGAAGTCATGGTTCGGATTGGCACATCCGGCTGATCCCTCTACTCTTTTTAGGGATCACAATAGTTTTGGGCTGAAACTAAAGAAACCGTCTGAACTTTACAAACACCTAAGAGTTACAAAACGCATGTTTTGGGAAAGTCGCAAGACGAATTAATTACATCTCTCCCAAAAGACAAAACTGCTTCAGACCTGGAATCTAGACTTCAATTCCATAAACAATTTATGGCAGGTGCACAAGTAAATACTGCTGGGTTGGGTGCGAGAAAAAAAAAAAAAAAGGGAAGACCGAGACATGGTAAAAACCTTTCTACAACAAGACGAAAATGACAGTTACAAAGTGCACGCTATGAATTTAGAAATGCAAAGTGAGTGGTTAACCATAGGTGGGTTCTGTATCCCATTAGCTCTAAAATGGCGCACCTTGATCTATGACTGGTCCCCTGCCTTATTAAAATTTTATCTAAATGCATTCCAAATGACCCTCCTGACCAGAGTAACTTGGTAAGGTGGGAAAAGCCTCTGAAAAATGTTGCTATACTTGTGGAGAGGCGATATGTACAGCAAGGCACATATTGGTGGGATGCAAGGTGCTCCTTAATGGGGGTCATTACTCACGGCGTCATGACAGAGTACTTGAAATCATACGTGAAGCCATGAGCCTTTCAGTAGCTAGAGCCCAAAAGGATTGACGACAAACAACAGACAAATTAACTTTGTAAAAAGAAGGCTCAACTTCAAACTCCAGGAACAAGCCTTACTCAATCCTGGGTACAGCACCTGATTGGACTATTTTAATGGACACGTATGAAAAGCACTACAAAATCCCAGAGGATGTGGGTGTTTCGTCATCCAGACCGGACATTTTCCTTTTTCTAGAGCTACGAAACGCATAGTCCTTGTAGAACTTACCGTACCGTGGGAAACTAATATACCTAAAGACCACGCGATGAAACAAAATAAGTATTGCGACCTCCTAAACGAATTAACAAAAAACGGCTATGTAGTTAGTTTATACGCTGTAGAAGTGGGAGCGAGAGGTATACCAGCAAAATCTCTCTATAACCTACTGAAAGACCTTGGCTTATCCAGAAGTGCTGTAAGTTCTATACTAGAACGTGTATCTAAAGCTGCACTAGTAGGCTCATATCAGATTTGGCTGGGCAGGGAGAGAAAAACGAGTGGTGAAGGTGAGTGTTGATGTACGTCAGAAAGGGGCCCCTTAAACCTACGCCCGAGTCACAAGTCTCGGGAACTACTCGAGTTTTTCTCTCTCTGCCACACGATGGACCCGGCACCCGCACGGTGAATCCATGGAATGCTAAGAAGATCGTCTCGTCTCTTTATATAACTACGAGTACAACTTAGATGTTAAATCTAAGTGAAACCTTTCATATAACCGGCAGGTTTGTGCCGCGGTTAAGATTATATCAGTTGAAAGGTCCGGGTTTTTGAAGTTTTGGTCGTCGTCGCGTTGTAACTTATTGAGAGTGCTCTAACACTCTCTTTAATAACAATTGTGAAAATTCAAGAAACCTTTCAATTGTTGTTCAAATATGTCATTATCACTAAGTTTTATATCAATATCTTCAGACCTTAATAAACATGATACCATACCTATGGATAACTATCAGCGCCCCTCGGTTTTACCCGCGTAGTTCTCATCGTGGGTTATTTTGTTATTTTGGCAGCATCACATTCTATATCATGGCGTGTAATTACATAGTCTAATAGAACATAGTTTGGTGCCGAATCCCACCCAATATACCAAATTATTGATATGACATACGAACAGCAGCCAATTCTCTTGCCAACTACACAGCTACAATAACGTGAATGTATCGCTTGCCTGCGTTGTCTGTTACTTTATATCAGCAGGTAACAATAATAATTTTAGATTGTCTATGTCGGCACTGAATTCTACCTCATAAAAGCCATAGTCTGGCGCTATTACCTTTCAAGTCTCGTTTATTTATTTCTCGACATGCCTCTATTTCGTAAGAGTTATTTTGTTTTATATTCTTGCCGTAGTTACTCGGGGCTTATTTCAATTGATTCGTTCGAAGTATGAGAACTATTAGTTAGTTTAAAGTTAAGCGAAACTTAAAAAATACATCAATTTACTTTATTTAGACTCGAAACCAGAGGTTTAACTTCTTTTTAACCGAATTCAAAAAAAGGAAATTTCTCATTTTGACCGTATATAATATCTAAACATATTTTTTAAGTGTGTTCGTGGATAACTACGTCGTTTATGAACCGATTTCAATAATTTTTTTTTTCATAATAAAAACATCTAAACCGTAAAATACGTTGCCTGAGTGGTGATACATACATATTGCGTTTATAAAACATACAACATAGTCTTTGATTCGTCAAAATAAAAAAAGTTACTTTTAACACGATTATATTAACTTGATATGTATGTTTCTATGGATCCAAGTATCTATGAATCTATGAATCAATGTATCTACATATGTAATGAAATCTTTGAAAGCGATTTTCACCACTTCTTAAACAACGGATTGAATTAAAATTTTACACACTTCTCTATGACCGATGACAATGTAACAATTTGTACAGTTTATCCCATTCACAATACATTTTCAGTATGAAGATTAACGTATTCTTTACACATTTTTCAATAGTTATTAGTCATCGTTTTTAATTTCTACACAATTTTATGACCTGCAAACAGCAATAATGATTTTTGTATTTTGTATTACATCACACGTGAGTTTTCCGCGAATAAATTTAAAAGGGCTTCTGTTTTATCCCAATAAGTGTAAAAATCTCTCTAAAATAACTGTTTCTAGTATTTTTATAACCAAAGATAGATTTGCGCTTGACCGCCATATCGTTTGATGTAAAGTGACGATGGGGTCTAAGGCGGAGCGCGCTTATCCAGAAGATACTGACTTACTCTAGATTCGAAGGCACCCAAATTATATTGACAACATAGTACTTTATTTATATTTAAAATTATTAAATTATGATTTAGGTTACAACAAGACGTCTCGCAGTCTTCTCATGATCTGAAATTATAATAACACGGCGCTGTAACGCTGCCGCAACTTCAAGGCAATTTATACCAATACTAGCGGCCCGCCCCGGCTTTGCCCGTGGTACATATATACAACCTACAGCATTCAAGGATTACGTATATATGAAAGAACGGTGAATTATTTTTTTTAAATCGGTCCAGTAGTTCCCGAGATTAACGTGTTCAAACTATAAATATGCTATAGGCTACTTTTGATCCCCAAATTATCGTGCTGTTTACTGGGTCAGAAGTGACACCTGTAGACAACTGGCGGGGATAACTAATTAAATGACGATTGGTCAGTTAACGACCGGGAAAAATGATTAAATTACTAAAATGGCTATTAAAAAATAAGGGTTGATCGTAGAAGGGTGAAAATTGAGGATTGTATGTATTTTTGTACGTTGTATCATAAAAAAATAGAAATTAAAATTTTTGTCCAAAAAAAAAAAATTTGGGTTGGACTACCCCTAAGATTTAGGGGGATGAAAAATAGATGTTGGCCAATTCTCATAGATACCGGATAAGCACAAAAAGTTTCATCTAAATCGGTCAAGCCGTTTCGGAGGAGTATGGCAACGAAATCTGTGACACGAGAATTTTATATATTAGACTAGCGGCCCGCCCCGGCTTCGCCCGTGGTACACATATATAACCTAAAGCATTCAAGGATTACGTACATATGAAAGAACGGTGAATGTTTTTTTTAAATCGGTCCAGTAGTTCCCGAGATTAGCGTGTTCAAACCATAAATATGCTATAGGCTACTTTTGATCCCCAAATTATCGTGCTGTTTACTGGGTCAGAAGTGACACCTGTAGACATCTGGCGGGGATAACTAATTAAATGACGATTGATCAGTTATCGACCGAGGATGAAAAATGATTAAATTACTAAATTGGCTATTAAAAAATAGGGGTTGATCGTAGAAGGGTAAAAATTGAGGATTGTATGTATTTTTGTATGTTGTATCATAAAAAAAAAAAAAAAAAAATTGTCCAAAAAAATTAAAATAAAAATTTAGGGGTGGACTACCCCTAACATTTAGAGGGATGAAAAATAGATGTTGGCCGATTCTCATAAATACCGGATAAGCACAAAAAATTTCATCAAAATCGGTCAAGCCGTTTCGGAGGAGTATGGCAACGAAAACTGTGACACGAGAATTTTATATATTAGAAGATAACAAGCTGAATAGTGTGAACGCGATAATCTCAGAAACTACTGGGTCGATTTCAAAAATTATTTAACCGTCGGATATGTTTGTGATCCCTGAGTGCTATTATATCTACCACGGGCGGAGCTGGAGCGGATCGCTATTGATTCCTGTGTACTCGTAATGTTTGCAACACGAGTCTGAATTACAAAAGTTAAAAAACTAAAAAAACTATTATAGCCAGGTTGCCCATTGAAACAGTGGCTCTTTAAATTAGAGGGTAATTTAATTATCTATAATAATAATAATATTTAATAATAAATAGTAATATAAGTGACTACTTATATTACTATTTATTATTATATTATTTACTAGATGCCCGCCCCGGCTTCGCCCGTGGTACATTATATAGCACTCATCAGGATCCCGTACAAATACAACGGTGAAATAATGACTGAAATCTGTTCAGTAATTAGTCTTTAAGGCTTTATGATTTTTGTTTTAAATTAAGTGCAATAAAGAGTTAATCTATCTATCTAATTCCTGACAATGTCGCTTTCAAACAAAACACCTCTTCAGCTACCTTCTACGCCACCAGTCGGAAATT
Organism: Ectropis grisescens; assembly: GCA_017562165.1. Taxonomy (NCBI): domain Eukaryota; kingdom Metazoa; phylum Arthropoda; class Insecta; order Lepidoptera; family Geometridae; genus Ectropis; species Ectropis grisescens. The sequence goes on along the minus strand of CM029781.1, from coordinate 29,374,461 downwards.
GGTCGTACCAACTCAGATTAAGAAACAAATTTGATTAGTAAAGGCTTATATTCAAGAGGTGTTTAATCTGTGATATTCATTGACGCAATCTTAGACACTTGCTGTCATGTGTCATGTCAAAGCACGAAAGCACGAAACGTACGAAAACTCTCAAAAAGGAATATGTTTTCTCGATTTTGTTACATTCTTGATTCATGATCCGCTTCTATTAATAGTAGCGTTATGTTCTATAGCCTTCCTCGATAAATTGACTATCCAATAGAAAAATAATCTTTAATTCGGACTAGTACTTCCCGAGATCCTAGCGTTCAAACAAACAAACAAACTCTTCAGCTTTATAATATTAGTATCGATAGTATAGATATAGATTATGTCCCAATACTGGGCAAAGGCCTCCCTACCCTCTTACCATTTGTCTCTATCAAGTGCTATGTCTCGTCACTTAGGCAGTTTTATCATTGGATTCTAGCTAGTTACTACGTTGCTATGAGTTTTTCAAATATTTCGCAGCAAAACTATTTCTGCTCACTTTTGACACATAGTAGTGAACAAAATGTTTTTCTATGAGATAAAATGACTCGACCATTTTCTACTTTTTCGTCATTTCTTTTAGGTAAACGTTTTGTGACACCCTTTTTAGAATAGGTATGTGCAGTCTTTACTAACAAAACTAAATTATAATGAGAACTACAATACACTACATACCTAAATAACTAACTTACACTGCACATCTGAATTATCCATATACCGATGAAGGTCTGAACGTCTAAAGATAATTAAGATGATAAAGTCCACTATGACTCTGCACTGTGCCCAGCAAGCTGGTGGCCTTACCTCGCTGAATGACAATGCTTTATGCGTTGAGCCAAATAAACGCCAATTTAAAATAAACAAATTTGAAATGAACAAACTTATGAATTGTGAGATTCTTTAATTTGATTTAAATAAATATTGTTAACACTGGAAGTACTCATATTATAAGGAAACACTGGAATGCTGAATATATTTACCCTGTTCAAATTACGCGGCCCTCATAAAAATGTGCGTAAAATCCAAACACGGCCGATAGACCCGGATAAGATACCATGTCTAAGGTCATGTTACCTTACCCCGGGCATACTAATTAGCCCGGATCTGCCCGGATGAACTCTGAAACGAAACTTTTCAGGCCCGCGTTGTTCTTGAGAGTTCGGAAACTTGAAATTGGGTTGGATGTTGTAATTTACGAGCAAAACTGTGGAAAATATTGTATCAGGTGGGCGGAAGTTTGTTTGGCGGATATGTATGGTTTTGTAAGGCTTAGTTAACAGGCCTTTATAGTCCGGGGTATCTACTGTACTGTGTTATGCAACGTGTTGAGCGACAATTATTTTTTTGATAGAACTTTTAGGATAGCATAAGCCGAATTTATGTTCTCATTGCTTGGGCCTTTTTCTCACAAGAAGATATTCAATGTGTCCACAGTGCTGGTAGGTATGAGTAGGTGAAAAATAACTTTATATGGAAATTTAGATTTCCCAACGATGTTTTTCTTCACCGTTAAACCGGTGGTAAAATGACATATTTGACCATTTTTACTTCGCAATGCAATCATTTTGCAATAATTGCACGTTACTGCTTGGCGATATAATAACTGGCAAAGTTGTGGTACTTCTCCAGGTGGACTCTGCAATGAGTATCTTGCAAAGTTGTGGTACTTCTCCAGGTGGACTCTGCAATGAGTATCTTGCAAAGTTGTGGTACTTCTCCAGGTGAACTCTGTAATGAGTATCTAGCAAAGGTGTGGTACTTCTCCAGGTGGACTCTGCAATAAGTATCTGGCAAAGTTGTGGTACTTCTCCAGGTGGACTCTGCAATGAGTATCTTGCAAAGTTGTGGTACTTCTCCAGGTGAACTCTGTAATGAGTATCTAGCAAAGGTGTGATACTTCCCCAGGTGGACTCTGCAATGAGTATCTGGCAAAGGTGTGGTACTTCTCCAGGTGGACTCTGCAATGAGTATCTGGCAAAGGTGTGGTACTTCTCCAGGTAGACTCTGCAATAAGCCAGTTATTATACCGCCAAGCAGTAATGTGCAATCATTGCTGTGTTTCGGTTTGAATGGCAATGTTTCCAGTGAAATTACAGGGTATAGAGATAAAACATCTTGTATTTCTAGGGTGGAGCGCAATGCAGTGCTAGGTTATGATTTGACTCTTCATGCCTGCCCGTAGCAGTCAAAATCGATGCTTAGCACTTCACTGCGCTCGTCAGAGATATATGATTCATCTTTTGCGCTTAACTTTTCCATAAATATTTGTCTTCAAATCGAAACATAGTAAGTAATGTTTGCACATCACTGTATGGTAGTAGAATAAGTTGTAAAAGTATGGTACATCCTTAAAGGTAGCGGTTCGCCGGAGACTGCGACACGAGACCGCAACAGACACTTGACTCTATAGAATTGTATGGGCGCCAGTTCGCGCCGAGACCGCGACACATGTCTAGCGACACGTGTCTCGGTCTCCTGTCGTGGTCTCGGCGCAAACTGGTGCCCATACAATTTCATAGTGTCAAGTGCCTGTCGCGGTCTCCGGTCGTGGTCTCGCGTCGCGGTCTCGTGTTGCGGTCTCCGGGCGAACCGCTACCTTTAGAAGGATTCTATAAAAAATCAACCACCACAATAAGTTATGGTGTTGAGACATTTAGCCAGTGGGAACCGGGACCTCATCAAATTTTCAAAAGCCTTTCCGAGCATTTGATCGACGCAACGAAGAAAGAGGTGGCGTTTATTTGTTTGCACTTCAGCGTGGTAATGCCACCAGCATACTTGTTAATGAACTGGACCATCTTGATGTTTAGATGTTCATTAGCTAATGGTTAATTCTGGTGTATTTAGTGTAAGTAGTTAGAGATGTAAGTAGCGAAGTGAAAATAACAAAGTAATTTAGTTTTGTCAATGAAGGCTCTTCCTGTTAAAAAAAAACCTGCAATAACAATGTACAAACCGCTACACAATCTGGCCGGATTTAAACTAACCTCAAACCCAGTACCTGGAGCTACTCAAACGCATATTCCCCTAATCTCCCCACAGTTAACGACACATGCACTAAGCTCAGATAACCAACTCAGCTAACTCTGGCGCAGCCAACTTCAAAATTGCTTCATAAAACTCAGCAAACTCGCGTCGTAAACGGATTTGTTTCCACGACATTATTTAATTCCTCGAAAAGTTTTAATGAGACGGTCGGAACATTTCGAGCCCTTTTTCTTGTCGGACACACCTTGAGGTCGACGGTTGGCAGTAAGACGAAAGGGATGCATAATCGGTTTGTATTGTAATCTTATTCTTGCCGCTTTCGGGTCAACTTCGGGAAACTTGCGCGATTTGGGACGTGTTTTCCGCTCTGCGATCGTATGTGTTTTAACTTTTTGGATGCCTATTGTTGGATAGTTTTTTTTTCTTTCTGCAGAGGTCGACTTATAAATATTTAGTTTACGACATTGAACTTGCTTGATGCTGAAGTGGTAGGACGTTTTGTTAAGTCCGCCAAGGCTATGGCTCCAACTCTGTTTTAATTTTAAGGGCAATGTTTGCGGTTAAATTACAGGGCTGATGTATCGTTGTATAACTTTGGGCGACGAGTACATTTCAATGTTTGGCAAGGATTTGAGTTGTTCACTTACCGCCAGGTATGGTATGGGATATCATTCATTATCTTTAAGTATAGTCCATGTATTAAGACGTCGGAATAATTGGGTTAGAAATACATGTGAACTGGGATGGCAAAATTTTGGAAGTATTTATTGTGAGGAGTGCCTAGAAAAGCCTAAGTACAAATTTTCAAACGAGAGTTCCAATGTGCATTTTCCACCATCTTGAAAAAAGGGTTAAATTCAGTTTTGTGACAATAATTTGGTTCTGTTCTGTGAGTTACGAATAATTTTATGGAGTACTTTTTGTTGCTTTTTTTGTCCTATAATTTAGATCCCATATATTTTTCACCTATTGCCCATATTTATTGAAATATTGTTAGTTTTTTGTTTTATTCTTTCGTTTTTAAACTTCTACTCTTGGACAAAAAATACGATAATATATATAATAATATATAAAAAATACGTAAAGTTGATCGCAGCGCGCCCGAAAATGACTCGACCATTTTCTACTTTTTCGTCATTTCTTTTAGGTAAACGTTTTGTGACACCCTTTTTAGAATAGGTATGTGCAGTCTTTACTAACAAAACTAAATTATAATGAGAACTACAATACACTACATACCTAAATAACTAACTTACACTGCACATCTGAATTATCCATATACCGATGAAGGTCTGAACGTCTAAAGATAATTAAGATGATAAAGTCCACTATGACTCTGCACTGTGCCCAGCAAGCTGGTGGCCTTACCTCGCTGAATGACAATGCTTTATGCGTTGAGCCAAATAAACGCCAATTTAAAATAAACAAATTTGAAATGAACAAACTTATGAATTGTGAGATTCTTTAATTTGATTTAAATAAATATTGTTAACACTGGAAGTACTCATATTTTAAGGAAACACTGGAATGCTGAATATATTTACCCTGTTCAAATTACGCGGCCCTCATAAAATGTGCGTAAAATCCAAACACGGCCGATAGACCCGGATAAGATACCATGTCTAAGGTCATGTTACCTTACCCCGGCATACTAATTAGCCCGGATCTGCCCGGATGAACTCTGAAACGAAACTTTTCAGGCCCGCGTTGTTCTTGAGAGTTCGGAAACTTGAAATTGGGTTGATGTTGTAATTTACGAGCAAAACTGTGGAAAATATTGTATCAGGTGGGCGGAAGTTTGTTTGGCGGATATGTATGGTTTTGTAAGGCTTAGTTAACAGGCCTTTATAGTCCGGGGTATCTACTGTACTGTGTTATGCAACGTGTTGAGCGACAATTATTTTTTTGATAGAACTTTTAGGATAGCATAAGCCGAATTTATGTTCTCATTGCTTGGGCCTTTTTCTCACAAGAAGATATTCAATGTGTCCACAGTGCTGGTAGGTATGAGTAGGTGAAAAATAACTTTATATGGAAATTTAGATTTCCCAACGATGTTTTTCTTCACCGTTAAACCGGTGGTAAAATGACATATTTGACCATTTTTACTTCGCAATGCAATCATTTTGCAATAATTGCACGTTACTGCTTGGCGATATAATAACTGGCAAAGTTGTGGTACTTCTCCAGGTGGACTCTGCAATGAGTATCTTGCAAAGTTGTGGTACTTCTCCAGGTGGACTCTGCAATGAGTATCTTGCAAAGTTGTGGTACTTCTCCAGGTGAACTCTGTAATGAGTATCTAGCAAAGGTGTGGTACTTCTCCAGGTGGACTCTGCAATAAGTATCTGGCAAAGTTGTGGTACTTCTCCAGGTGGACTCTGCAATGAGTATCTTGCAAAGTTGTGGTACTTCTCCAGGTGAACTCTGTAATGAGTATCTAGCAAAGGTGTGATACTTCCCCAGGTGGACTCTGCAATGAGTATCTGGCAAAGGTGTGGTACTTCTCCAGGTGGACTCTGCAATGAGTATCTGGCAAAGGTGTGGTACTTCTCCAGGTAGACTCTGCAATAAGCCAGTTATTATACCGCCAAGCAGTAATGTGCAATCATTGCTGTGTTTCGGTTTGAATGGCAATGTTTCCAGTGAAATTACAGGGTATAGAGATAAAACATCTTGTATTTCTAGGGGTGGAGCGCAATGCAGTGCTAGGTTATGATTTGGACTCTTCATGCCTGCCCGTAGCAGTCAAAATCGATGCTTAGCACTTCACTGCGCTCGTCAGAGATATATGATTCATCTTTTTGCGCTTAACTTTTCCATAAATATTTGTCTTCAAATCGAAACATAGTAAGTAATGTTTGCACATCACTGTATGGTAGTAGAATAAGTTGTAAAAGTATGGTACATCCTTAAAGGTAGCGGTTCGCCCGGAGACTGCGACACGAGACCGCAACAGACACTTGACTCTATAGAATTGTATGGGCGCCAGTTCGCGCCGAGACCGCGACACATGTCTAGCGACACGTGTCTCGGTCTCCTGTCGTGGTCTCGGCGCAAACTGGTGCCCATACAATTTCATAGTGTCAAGTGCCTGTCGCGGTCTCCGGTCGTGGTCTCGCGTCGCGGTCTCGTGTTGCGGTCTCCGGGCGAACCGCTACCTTTAGAAGGATTCTATAAAAAATCAACCACCACAATAAGTTATGGTGTTGAGACATTTAGCCAGTGGGAACCGGGACCTCATCAAATTTTCAAAAGCCTTTCCGAGCATTTGATCGACGCAACGAAGAAAGAGGTGGCGTTTATTTGTTTGCACTTCAGCGTGGTAATGCCACCAGCATACTTGTTAATGAACTGGACCATCTTGATGTTTAGATGTTCATTAGCTAATGGTTAATTCTGGTGTATTTAGTGTAAGTAGTTAGAGATGTAAGTAGCGAAGTGAAAATAACAAAGTAATTTAGTTTTGTCAATGAAGGCTCTTCCTGTTAAAAAAAACCTGCAATAACAATGTACAAACCGCTACACAATCTGGCCGGATTTAAACTAACCTCAAACCCAGTACCTGGAGCTACTCAAACGCATATTCCCCTAATCTCCCCACAGTTAACGACACATGCACTAAGCTCAGATAACCAACTCAGCTAACTCTGGCGCAGCCAACTTCAAAATTGCTTCATAAAACTCAGCAAACTCGCGTCGTAAACGGATTTGTTTCCACGACATTATTTAATTCCTCGAAAAGTTTTAATGAGACGGTCGGAACATTTCGAGCCCTTTTTCTTGTCGGACACACCTTGAGGTCGACGGTTGGCAGTAAGACGAAAGGGATGCATAATCGGTTTGTATTGTAATCTTATTCTTGCCGCTTTCGGGTCAACTTCGGGAAACTTGCGCGATTTGGGACGTGTTTTCCGCTCTGCGATCGTATGTGTTTTAACTTTTTGGATGCCTATTGTTGGATAGTTTTTTTTTCTTTCTGCAGAGGTCGACTTATAAATATTTAGTTTACGACATTGAACTTGCTTGATGCTGAAGTGGTAGGACGTTTTGTTAAGTCCGCCAAGGCTATGGCTCCAACTCTGTTTTAATTTTAAGGGCAATGTTTGCGGTTAAATTACAGGGCTGATGTATCGTTGTATAACTTTGGGCGACGAGTACATTTCAATGTTTGGCAAGGATTTGAGTTGTTCACTTACCGCCAGGTATGGTATGGGATATCATTCATTATCTTTAAGTATAGTCCATGTATTAAGACGTCGGAATAATTGGGTTAGAAATACATGTGAACTGGGATGGCAAAATTTTGGAAGTATTTATTGTGAGGAGTGCCTAGAAAAGCCTAAGTACAAATTTTCAAACGAGAGTTCCAATGTGCATTTTCCACCATCTTGAAAAAAGGGTTAAATTCAGTTTTGTGACAATAATTTGGTTCTGTTCTGTGAGTTACGAATAATTTTATGGAGTACTTTTTGTTGCTTTTTTTGTCCTATAATTTAGATCCCATATATTTTTCACCTATTGCCCATATTTATTGAAATATTGTTAGTTTTTTGTTTTATTCTTTCGTTTTTAAACTTCTACTCTTGGACAAAAAATACGATAATATATATAATAATATATAAAAAATACGTAAAGTTGATCGCAGCGCGCCCGACGCACTCACATAGGCTATTTTTCAGCAGAAACAGAAAATACGCGAGTAAGGCCGCGGGCCACTGCTAGTAATTTCTAAAAATAGAAAAACTAATATTCATGACGATGTTTCTGATTTCTTCACCAAAATAATTAATTTTGTGTACATGCCAGGAATACCTAATTTCCACAAGAAAAACATGTTCAAGAATATGATTTTTAACCGACTTCCAAAAAGGAGGAGGTTCTCTATTCGGTTGTATGTTTTTTTTTTTTTTTTTTTTTTGTATGTATGTTACTCGATAGCGCCGCCAATTGTCAATCAATTTGGTAAAAAATGATGGTTCTTGTTTTGTTTGGTAGATCATAGTTCAGAGGTGGTCCCATATAAATTTTATCGAAATCGGTGTAGTAGTTTTCGAAATATGAACAAAAACAACTAAAATTTACCTCGACGACATAGTGATTGCGTCATCCGTCTGTAGGTATCACCGTTACGGTAATAGGTAGACAGTGGAAATGTTCACAGATTATATATTTCTATTGCCGCTGTAACAACAAATACTAAGAATAAAACAAAATAAATATTTAAGGAGGGCTGGCATACAACAAACTTGATTACATCTTTATTGATTACCAACCATTAGTACAGCCCTAGCAAACTAGATGGCGCCACTAGTAAAATAACACGCGCTATCGACCTTCAAGTTAGAATCATCTATATCTCGAGCTGCATATTGAACACCTCCACCTCGTTTGGACAATAACGGATGGGCCGGTTGCGATGCGGTTTTTTCATTTTAAGATTAATTCGTCTGGGTGACATATTTGTAGATTTCACAAAGTTATGAAATTCGACCCTGTCAATACGAAATCGTGTAAATGAAATAATGAAAACTTGTTTAGCACTAAAAGGGTAAAATAAACTATTTTTAACAAAAATTAAACCGACTTCAACACCACAAATAGGCACTCAAAGCGAAAAATAATTTAACATAGGTAATTAATATAACCGCTACCACTCATCTATATGAAGTCGGTGCCAGCCAACTCTAATAAGTATAGATAGATATACCTATGCCTACTTACTACCTCGTACATAGTATCTATCTACTAGCTTTTTAACTAGACTGGCACCGACTTTATATGGATGAGTGAGTAGCGGTTATATTAATTACCTATGTTAAATTATTTTTCGCTTTTGAGTGCCTATTTGTGGTGTTGAAGTCGGTTTAATTTTTTGTTAAAAATAGTTTATTTCTAGGATATTTTGAAGAAGAGGAAACACGTGAACACAAGAAATGTATTTTACCAAGCACCGATGCTCAAGACCACGGGGGTAAACCTCATGCAAATTTAACGTCATTTTCTTTTTTTTTTCGTTATGTCATTCGAGTTTGACGTCCAGCCTAACAAATCTGACACTTCTGCTCGTCCCCCTCGCTTCTGCTTCTGCTTCTGCCCCTCGCTTTTTTCACAGACTAAGTAGACTTTACTTCAGTAGTCACAATTATATTTCATGCCAACGTCACACCTTGTAAAATTCAAATCTGTCACAGCGCGCACGATAAATTAAGAAAAAAAAGAGTTCTAGGTACTTAGCACAGACTAAGTAGTACACTTAGTCTGTGAATCCAAAAAAAAATCGAAAGTCCCACGTTAGGGATACCTAAAAATTAGACGGTATCACGACGGTATCGGTTTATCGATTGTCACTAGATCGAATGGATCGAATTCATGGTATTCGTTACATGGGATCACATGGGATTGAATCAGTGATGCATGTTTTTAAAAATTTTTTAGCCATTAACTCATTCAATGTCGTCCAATCAACCAACCGCCGCGAACAATGTACGAGTACCTAATATTATTAACGTACGTAAATTATTAATAACAATATATATCTGTAATTGGATCCTCACATCTTCATCTGGGAAAGGCGTTTATTTCATACATGTTATTTTCCTTTTTTATTGATAGAGACAGATTTTGGTTTAGGTATCTACATGTCACGCCTGGTATGTCCATGTAATTTCATTGTGCTTAGATTTGTGTGTAGATTTTTTGTATTTGATTGTGTGTAGATTTTAGGGTCACGAATCGTCTTTCAAAGTGCTTATGGCACACTTGAAGACAAATTAGTTCATCGTATGTTTTTTGTCTTCAAGTTGCACAGTCTATGTGTTTTAGCCATTTTTCAATATTTTCTCTATTTTTTGGAAATTAGTGTAGTATCATATTTCATCGCGTACTTTTGCATTCCCTTATGCAACAATATTTGTACCACATATTTGTCTTATGTACACAACGTTATTGTAGATTTTGGCACAAGTTTGGTAATGTTGGTGATTACAGTACTGCTGAGGCGCATTTAATACAGCCGAAAACTGTAATCATCAATGAGTACACACTTGTATCATACGACGTTTTTTCAACACACTTAATAAATTACAATTAAAAATATTAATTTCAACAATGAAAACGAGTTGTTAAAAATGTTTCGTTTCGTTTTTTTATGGCGGGAAAAATAATCAGTGCTCAAATATGCGCGCGCAACTAACAATGGCGGCCAGCCATAGACTATTCACTTATCAGGCTAGACATACATTTCATAATGTGGAACGTATCTCATAGCCAAAATTTTGTAATAGGTATCGATATTCCGCTTAGTTTGGATTTTAAGATTTAATTATCATATATTATCGGGCATCTCTATACCACTTCTGGTTTTGTTTTTCATAAAATTATAGTGTTTCTACTTAGTCTGTGCTCCCTTTTTAGCAACTTAGTCTGTGCTTTTTAGTTGTTATGACATTTGTGAGTTGTCATAATTGTTATTGTTTGATTTATTTTCGTATATTTCTGTTATTTATTAGCTGCAAATGTACTTTTTGCACCTTACCTAAGATTTACCTAACAAGTTTATTGCACCAGGTTGGAGTTACATCGGAAAATAAGTGTGTTATATACGTATCCACATTGGAAAGAAAAATACTCAAATTATGACATATCCTGTGAAGTGGCGATTCTTTTGCTGAGAAAACTCTGTTGTGGAACTTAAGAAGAAATAAATGCATCAATTCAATCTATGTGTATATTTTTCTCATAGACACTAGTTCCTTTTAGGCGCAAAAAATTAAATTATGTATGATTTGCATACTGGCACGAAAGCACCAGTTGGCAAATGAAATCTATGTGTTGATGCAGTTTGTGTAATTAAAAAAAAAGAAAGACAAAGTCAGATATCATTTTCAGCACAGATTAAGTAGATTTAGTCTAGAACCATAGACCAATTTCCCTTGTTCCCGACATGTCCGTCTGAGTGTACTACTTAGTCTGTGCTCAAGACTTAGGTATGCCGTGATAGGCTACAATCAAAGAGTTTACATGTAGGTAGTATATGTAAACTCTTTGGCTTCAAAAATAAAAAAAAAATTTGTCCGTCAGATTGCTAAAAATATTGTACACGTATTTATTTTTTTGTTTCACAAACAAAAAAATGCCGAAGATACAGTGCTCAGAAGTTTCGCGTGACATCACTCGTGGGTACGATTTCTACCCACGAGCATAGAATAGATAATATAGATAAAACGGACACTCCCTACCTCCCGCCAATTTCAAGCTTCCTCACCCCTCAGGCGATTTCGAGTACGCTAGGAGCACTCAACGAAGGGCTGGTATCGAACATCTAACGAAATATCATCATGGTGGGGTGTTGTGCTGTTTACGGCTGTCCGTCAACTAAACGGGACAAGATTAAAAAATGTATTTAATTTCCTAAGGATAAAATAACGTTGCTTTATAATAACGTAGTAATTTTAAACTCAAAGTTCGTAACTTACACAGCCAGTTTTGGACACGGATTGATAATACCTGGAGTAATAATTATAGTGACAGAATAAAGTTTCCTTCTTGGGTAAGTGTAAAATAATATGCTATTGTGTAGCTACTAACAAAAATAGATATCTAGGTACCTATCTATCATCGGTTTCGTTTGATTTTACGCGGCAATACATACACCCTTTTAATTAGAATAGTATAATTTGGCAACATTATATTTATATAACTCAACATTATAGCAAGTTTATTATAAACTACTTTACGTCACCAGGTGAACTCAAGGGGCACAACTATTCAATAAAATAATTCACTAGCCCTAGCGCTAACGCACACATTCACGCGTGTACGAACGACATCTGCGTAGTTGTGTGACGAGTAGGTAACTGAACAGCGGCGCTTGTGTGGAGTTTTAGTGGAGTGTCCGGGGTGTGCCACGAGTGACGTCGCGACCGAAGTGACTCTCGAAGTTTGAAGATCTATATCTTTGTCGATATTCAATACTTAGAAAAAATAAATAATACGTTTCCTAAATTTTTCTACGATCTAGCTGAGGAACTAATAAGAATGGTGTATATTTGATCCGATACCTTATTGTTTATAATACACGTATTATTAAAACATGACAGTTTTAATTAAATAATTTTCAACAAAACATCACAAATTATTCCCCTAACCTTGACTCGCCCAGCACAAACATTATCCTAATTAAACTGGAGACAAAACAAATTCATTTTAACGCGGTCTTTACGATTCTTAACTTTTAAGAGATCGTAAACTAATTAAAAGTAGACCTAAGAGGTATAAGGTTTTACTACCGCCGCTGGCTCGTAATTTTACATGCTTTAATTATATCATTAAGGGAAAAGCTGTTTTGAATTTCGGTTTTAACGTTTTATAACTTGAATGTTTTTAAAATTAAGTATACTTTGGCTTACAAATGTTTTCACTATTAAGTGTGATTGGTAGAGGGTGATTTTTTTTATTGTTAATGTATTTTTGAAGTGAACATTTATTTTGACGTACTAAAAACAGATTTTCCTGGGCTGTCGTGACCTCAAGCGTCACGATCGTAAATGAAAGAAATCTTCTGGTTAAGGTTTCACCCGCGTAGTTTCCAAAGTGAGCTACCAAATTCTGAGTTATAAGTTTCCACTTCTATCGGCAGTCCCAATGACTGCCAACTTTTTAGTTATATTTTTATAAGATATGGCTGGGCTGGGATATTTTGCTGTTTACAGAACTTTGGCCAAGCTCAGAAATTGTAGGATGTCTATAAAACTAAATATAACATACTTAGATCTAATCTAAAAGCATGCTTGAGTGAAGAGTGATGAGTCGGAGAGTTGATAGAGTTGACAGGTTTCAGAACCTTTGCTTTAGGGTTCTCTATGGTCTTACTGAAGTGTCGAGTATGCCCATACCAAACATTCTACATATTATATACCTCACTAACTCAACAAGTGTTAGATCTCATGAGACGACTAGCGCAAAGTAAGGTACAACGGAACAGCCTTGGCTTGGGCTGGCGTCATTAGGTAAAACTCGACCTCGTATACTGAGAAAATCGGGAAGACCGTAAGAAAATAAGGAGAAGGTTCTTATTCCTGCCGACTCCATCAAATCACAGACCTATCACTCATCACAAATATCACTCTACACTATAAACAGATAGTATTTAAACAACTATAAAAGATTAATAAGAGCTAATGAAAAAAAAAAACGAATCCCTACATCTACATATTTTATGTAGCTGGGTTTAAACTCAAATTCCTTGACTTCAGAAATAACATTATCACTCAATAGGGAATATGCACGTAGTTTAAATTGGCTTGATTTTTTTTTCGTAGAATTCTTAATGTCCCGCCATTATGCCAAAACAATTATTTTATTATTTAGTTAGTTATTAATTATAAAAAATATTATTTAAAAAGTGCAAAATAGGCGCGGGAAATTCAAGTTTGCGAAACGCATCACTATCTGTGGAAACCAAATGTGACGTCACATGGCATGTTTTCTGCTTTAACGGTGGCGATATTCGTACTGAGCTAGTAGTGTTAGAGAGAAAAGTCGTGTTCTCCATCGTTTGATTAGCTAGCACAACTCAAAAATCGGTACAAAGTAACTGCAACACTTGTAGTAAACAAACAAAGGTCGTGGCCTGTGACGTCATGCAGGCGCGGGAAAGATGGCGGCGTTTAAACTGGACAAATTATATCGATATTTTAAATATTATTTTAAAAATAAATTTGTACATTTACAAGAGTATTTATATTTTTTTATTGTGTTATAATAATGTAAAAAGTGAATTAAAAATATAAAAAATGCATGTATATTCCCTATTGTTTTTACCATATTTATTGAATACTCTCCTCTCATAAATTATCTCTGTATGACGATAAATTTTGCAGCTGAAATTATTAAACCGTTTTATTTAAAATACATTGTGTACAAAGGCTTCGCACGACATCTCATTATTCCCAGCATGGCACGCAAACTATCTCGAATGGTATCCCATTAATGGTAAACACGATTTATGCAGTCTACGCCTCGGCGGCTTGCGGTCCCTGCAACTCTGCATACTAAGTTCACGCTATAAACTCCAGTGATCGCGGGATTCTGAACATTTTTACACGATTTTCTAAAGTAATAGTGTTAGGTATGTGCTAGCATCTGCTCACGATTTGGCTCACGTAGAATTTAGAAAAACGACTGTATCTTATAGAACTGTTGATTTCTTTAGGATAAAAGATAGTTTATGTGGTATTACAATCTATGATTTCTCGACTATAAATTGCCACTAATCCTTACCACAAGGCGTTTAGATCGTGTTTAAAGTCTTGAGTAAATGTTTTTAATATAATCATAAATAAAATACTGAGGCTGAAAATATTATTTTAATCTCTACTTCAGTTTAAAAGTTGTTTTATCTCTCAAACTTTTGAAAACATAAAAGTCTTAGCAGGTATTTTAATTGCACAACTCCGACAAACTTTGTGTAACACTAAACACTCTATAAAAGAGATTGATTAAAAAAACCTCACGAACATCAGGAAAAGGGAAAGTTTATCCCAAAAAAGTGGCCCGATAAGAAAAATTTATCATAATCTCTACGTATTTTAAGGCCATAATAAAATCTTTGAGAATTTTCGACAAAGCGCGAGTTTCAGAAAGTTTCACAATTAAGGAGCTCCTCACAGTAACGTACCTCGCAGGGCTTTAACAGCGGATTTATTAAAATGTTCTACACGATGTTTTGTTTCTGGGGTTCCTTTGGCTTAAACATTTACCATTTCCTTGGGCAAGGGGGCTTGTGAAACGGTAAACTTTGAACTTGTTCACTTTGATATCATTGGATAGTACAATGACAAACACTGGCGTACTTACCCCTGTAGCCTTGTAGCTCCCGTTTCTGTTTAATTTCTGTGATAAGAATAGTATATAAATATGATCTAATCTAATTGTATTCAAATATCTGTCCTGATGTGATTGAGCGTCAAAGATCCAACTTCTATCGAAAACAGTTCCTGAAATGATGATTAGATAAGATAAAGATACTTAAACATCAAAATTTTGCGATTCTAATGTAAATAGGAACTAGGAACTTCGTTTTGTTTTAAGTAACGTAGTATTAGATAATTGAATAACTACTGAGTCAAAATATAT
Source organism: Ectropis grisescens (assembly GCA_017562165.1). Classification (NCBI taxonomy): domain Eukaryota; kingdom Metazoa; phylum Arthropoda; class Insecta; order Lepidoptera; family Geometridae; genus Ectropis; species Ectropis grisescens. Next base: position 29,359,305 of record CM029781.1, on the reverse strand, counting down.
TATACCATAGAATGGTATTATCTTGATTGTACTAAATTATGGAATGCTTTAATAAATATAACATCAAATCGGTTTCATAATCAAAATAGTTTACTGCTGAACATTTTAATACTTGTTCATAAGAATAGTAGCATGAATTGACGCCACATAAACTTCTAGCCACGGTATATTCGTTTTTTTGCAAAAGAAAAATTTTTGTTCCAACAAGGAGTTTTTTATTAAACTAAATAGTTTTTGCAAAGGATCTAAATACTGTAGTATAGGACACAATGCCCTGAGCTGACGCAGATTTAGACAGGAGAGGAAAATCCGTTTGAAGGGCGATGTTTCCAGAGAAATGTAACTTTTGTTGATCTTGGGTGAAAACGCAGTGCAGTGCTTAATGATTTGGACTCTTCATCTTCCCATTTTTCACTCGCTTGTATCCTTTTAGGCCATTACCAAGGCATAACAAAACTGACTCGTTTATAACAAAGATTGTAACTAGACTATTTACACGGAAAGTAATTTTTTTTTTTGGTATGAAGTTCTTTTGGAGAGCTTCAGGCAGATTTTCGTGGTCTGTTTCGTAGCGTCACGACAGAATCATAAGAAAGGATATGGGCATGACCATTGCCCATCTAGAAGTGGCCGACATTGCTGACAAAGCCCACTGGTTTCACCCTGTAGTGGCAATTAAGCTAGGCCAAATCACTCGCAGAACTGAATTCTATCGATTCCTATGAAGCCAGGTTCTCGAGTGGCGACCACGAATTGGAAGACGCAGTGTTGGAATATTTACCACTAGATGGGCAGATGTTTTTAAGTCAACGTGAAATTAAAGGTCGCTCGAAACCGCTGAGTTTCAGGTTGTGAGAGGACCGTTGTGTTGTTGAAATCAAAGGGGAGGCCTATGTTCAGCAGTGGACGTCTGGCTGACTCGTTTATGATGTAATCCTATTATACTAGAGGTACTTCCTTCTCCTTCCTGGTCCTTATTTTATTATAAATGCGATCGTTTTTATATTTTCAGATCCAATTCGATTTTATAGCTTGATAATGACGAATCTCGATACCATTATACTAGCAATCCATTTCGGCTTCGCCCGTGATACATAATACATATATTGGTAGCCTTTACCACTTAGAGATCACTTATATCATATCATAGATATAGATATTTCACCGTTGGATATTTGCAAAGCAATATTTTTTGAAATCGGTCCAGTGTTTCTTGAGTTTTTTGTTTAAACGCTTAGCGCGTTTAAAAACTTTTTCAAGTTTATAACGTTAGTTTGATTTGATTTTGACCGCCATCTGCGACGATGTGGTCTGCGGCGATAGACAATTAGATTCAACATCTTACTAATTTTGTAAATGTCAAAGGTTGTATATTTGGATATAGGATCTGTAAGGCTCAATCACTGTAAAAATTAAAGGGTTCAAGCTGTAATTTGAACTCCAATAGATTATTTTCAGGTTAGACAGGTTACTTTCATACAAAAAAAATATGTACTTACCTAATTTTACAGGCAATTTAATTTTATATCGGTTTGTGCTAGGTCATATAGGTAAGCGCGCTCCATTTTGTAGACCGCATTGTTAACATCAGGCGACCGGAGAAGATCGCGGCGGTCAAGTGTCTATAGAGTCAAGTACCGGTCGCGGTCTCCTGTCGCTCGCTAGGTATAGAATGTGTTTCAGGCAAGATGGCGGTCAAGTGTAAACTATAGGTTAAACATACTTTTACTGTGAAGCCCTAAAACGGTGAAATAAAAGCCAGTAGTACAATTTAAATGACTTGGGGATTAATACATGATTCCTAAGCAATCAACTATATATATAAAAAACTATCAAAAAAATGTAAGCAACCAAATAACGACGCCCCGCGTTTTTACCTTTATATGCAAAGACTTAAGAAGTGAAATTATAAAGATTAAACGGAAAACGCCTCTAGTTCCTACAAAATCGCCAAATGCAGCTTAAATTTAAGAGATCACTTAATCGGGCTGGTAATTAAAACGGCTACCACACACAACCATGCAGTTGTACTAGTTGTCTCTTATCTTTTATATCTTTGAGTAGGGACTTGATTCTGGTTCGTAGCAGTCCAAATATTAGTATAAACAACCAACTATAATAATTGCATTGGAAGAGCACTAGTCATTGCAACACAGGGTATCCTACAGCGATGACTAGTGTCTGAATGTCGAAGAATGTCTATTGTCTATGTCTATGTCTATGTCTATGAACTATTTGGATGATTAAACATCTATCCAAATAGTCATAAGTTTATAATTGTATTTCATAGGTATGTATTATTATTTGGTTTGATTGATAAGATTCATGTATTTTTTTCAAATGTAATTGTTTTTGTTTCAAATATTTTTTTTATTATTATTAAATTATTAATTAAGGGGCCGCCGAGTGAGACTCAAACTTAAGTCGTCCTGAATAGACTATATCACACGTGAATAGCCCATCAATTAATTAAAAGTATCGTTAGTTAAAATTGATACTCCTTTTAATAAACTAAATATTGTAATGAAAATTTTAGATTAAACTAATAAAATTGTTACTGAACACCGCTCGAAACCTTCGAAACTACGTAAATGTTATTTGATGGGAAAGTTTTCGGTAAACACTAGAAAGATTTAATTAATTCTGCGTTGGTTCACCTTGATTATACGAGTACCAACTATTGTATAGAGTATTTGAGTTACGTTTTAGTATCAGAGTAGACCAAACTTCACCCAATATTTTTTAGTAATGATACGAGTATCATACGATTGTTGTGTTTAGTTCTGTAGCTGTTACTGGTACTGGAGATGGAAATGAAACCACGTCACTGTATAAACTGCTGATTATATTGATGGTAACTGTACAAGTGACGCGGGGCGAGAGACTAGCTCGCTCTCCGCTGCCATCCGCTTATATACTAAATCTGTCACGCACACATACATGCTCCTAAAGTTCAAACATTTATTTAACAATACAGTTGTATTCCAGTTTGAAGGGAAATATTGTCTAGTTTCTTTTCGTTTTTTTTTCACGGTTAATGGCAGTAGTGATGACAAATGTGTAGGTAATCGGCAGTTTTTTTTTTTTTTTTTTTTTTATATAAAAAGTGACGAGACGATCAGGACATGTGCCTGATGGTAAGCAACATGCCTGACACATAACAGCACAGTGACACGCAGCTATTGGAACATGAAGAGTCCAAATCATTACCTAGCACTGCACTGCGCTCGTCACCCAGAGATCTAAGATCTTATATCTCTAAGCCCTGTAATTTCTCTGGAAACATTGCCCTTCAAACCGGAACACAGTAATGTTTGCACATTACTGCTTGGCGGTAGAATAACTGGCAAAGGTGTGGTACTTCCCCAGGCGGACTCTGCCAAGAGTCCTACCACTAAAAACAGAATGCTGCAGTCGTAGGTTTATTGTAGAAAAGTGCAGGCGGAATCGAACTTGCAGTCGTAGGTATATTGTCACGAGAAATCATATATGTTCTAGCCACTACGTTTTTTTTCCTGAAATGAGTCTCGATAGATTCAATGGCTCTTGATTTATTAATTTACAGGTGAATGAACAGCTCAGCCAGTTCGACCGATCCATCAACCTATTGAATCGCATTATCCCCCGAAAACAACTGGTAACATTTGTGTGGAACTCTTCAGAGCACGTGATACGATGTCTACTGTATTGTGTCGGTCGGTCAATTTAACTAACTACGGTACACGGTTTTACTTGTCTTTACTGTTATCCGATGTAATTTAATGTTCTCTGAAAAAACAAAAGCCGATTTAGATTTAAAATTAGACTATTTTTGATAGTCAACAAAATTTCATAATTTCTATTATTACGTCACCTTGATAAAAATAGATAGCTAATTGTCGATTTTTATTGATAATTTAAAAACTTGGTGTACAATATACCATTCTATTTTCCGTCTAACTGTCGTGCAAGAAAAAGTTTGTCAATATGTTTTTTCTTCTTGTTAAAGACTGACTGGACAGACAAAAAGCCCGACACATCGACGTCAAACTTATAACACCACCCCTTTTTTTGATGACTTAGACCTTAGACTGTCGAAGACACCACCACTTGGTGGTGTCATGGACAGTCTACAGCGACAGCGATTTGAATACGAAGAATCCAAATTACTGCCTACTAAGATGATTTTTCCCTAGATCTTGTAATTTCTTTGGAAAGATTGCACTTAGAAGTGAAACACAGCTATGACACTACATAAGTCGAATACACACATACTTGTTAAAACAGTATAGGTACATATAGGTCAAAGGAAACGAGTGGTGACAATGAGGCAAGTTCCATGATAATTGTTCACTAAAAAAGTGTCCAACGTGCCTAAAGACCTTTTCACCTTTAAAAGCGTAAAAATACATGTGATAGCAAATGAAAACAATGTCGCATCGTTCATTAAATGAATACAAAAAACAATGTCGCATCGTTCATTATAAACGTCCCAAGTAAAAAAACCGATATTTCTCCGGTCCACCGGCAACGAGGATAAACGGTGGAATTACATTAACCCGCCTGTTTACCGCTCGGGTTAAGAAGGAAATGTGGTACGAATAAATCCCGGTTTGCGACGCTCCGCCGGACTTCACTGGATTTGTTTAGGTTTTACAGTGGTAGGTGTGAACTATACTACTTACTTTATTTAGGAGTGAGAAAAGTTACACGACGCAAGTGTCTTGGAAGTAGCTGTTTTACTGTACTGCGTAATAGAAAGTAGGATGATGAGTTTATCAACCGATGTCTTTAAGTATATTTACTCGTATCTTAACGTTTTAATATACCTACCACTTTACCTTACAGGCAGCTCACCGCCGGTTTCCGACTCTCCACTTTCTCAGGAGAGCTAGCCCAAAGGTAGGGCGCAGGATGGCCCTAAACGCTTGACATCTATGGTTCTCTAAGGAGACAGGATACGAAGCAGAGTGACTCAGGCCCATGTTAATTTCCTTCTACGCAGATGAGTGAAGAGTATTCTTCTCCTCTGCCTCACACGACGACACTGTCGAGCATTTTCAGAAGTGAGAGGTAACCCCTATGCTCACTGCTAGGGACAACTGCGGATCTCAACAACACTAAAATCTATACATCACATTCCCAATCAGGTGGCCTATTCCACGCAACTCCACTTGGATGCATCGCCACACAATTAGAGTATAGAGCCCTAGCGAGCGGCCCGACATGGAGTCTAAGAATCTGCGATCTACAATCATCTTACTGTTGCAATGGCCAGATAGAATTACAAGCTGAGTAACGTGCCATGTCAATACTAACGAAATTCTACACGCGACCTTCGAGTCGCAAGTGAATTGGTATCTTCTGCGCGCTTCTGCGTAGACCGTATTGTCGCTTAACAGCAGACGAGATGGTGATCATGTGTAAGCTTACTAAAATCATCTTGCCCTTCATTTTGTTGGACTGCTCGTAGTTCGAACAAGCGACACCGTTTCATAGTTGACGTTCCAAAGACTCAAACGAGGAAGTTTGCCTCAACGTTCATAATAAGTAAGTCTTGACTGTCAAATGCGTTGCCTGAGTGGGGTTTTCCCGGTGCATCAGGCGAGATGACGGTGAAGTGGAATCATGGTAAAAAAATTGTGGCTGCCATAGAGACTGTCGATAGAAATAAAAGCTTACAACTTAGAATTTCTTCTGTTTAAATGCCTTCACAGTGAATCTTGCAGAATAAAAACGTCACCAATATAGCTATGGACATAATGCTATACAGACGTCTATGACGCGAGCTCACAAATCTTTTTCCCATACAAAGAGAGCCCAACTCGAAGGACACAGGACATTATCACGTCGAAGAAACCCGAAGAATAAAAAAAAACCCTTTCCAAAAAGTGCACAATTTGATTAAACCAGTTTTCTCCTTCATATCGGTATGGTATACAGCTAGTCTCTATATATAAAAATGTTATGTTGGTTTGTGTACGCTTCAAAAACTCAAAAAGTTCTGCACCGATCAAGCTGAAATTTTACAATGATATATAATCCGCATCAAGGATTGTTTTCATCTAATTTTTGCATCACATTGTGCCACAGCTAAGCGGGGTAGGGTACAGCAAGTATTTAATAATATTCGACTGCTGGCTCCGCCGCCGCAGGAGCGTCGCCACGGCTCGTACAGAATGACGAACGATGCAATCACCCGCTATGTGTGTACAAAACGCTATAATAAAAGTAAAGTACGACGGTCATGTTCACGCAAACGTCGCAGAAAAAAAACAACAGTAGAGTAGCTAGCCGATAAAAAAGTCTACGTTGTTCTTTTTTTGTTTATTCAGTATATTTTCTGTCAAAATACAATATGTTTATGACAGTTTGGCTTGCAATTCCTAACGTTTTCTAATTGCGCTGTGTAGAAAATCCACGTTTGTGATTTTTTTTCGTTATCGTTATTGGGTGTCGTTTTTCCAAAACCTGCTCGAAAAAGATTTAGGTACCCAATTTCAGAGCTAATTCGAGGTGTAAAATGTTTCGACAGCGATTTCTGCATCTTTAGAACGATTAACATCAAAAATTCGGCGAACGCCAATTTTTTCTTAAAATCGTTACTTTTCGATATTTCGTGAATTTTTTGACAGTAGTGACTTAAAATGATAAGATTCTAAATACTGCGTAAAAATAGACAGACTAAAGTTTTATTGCACTTTATTAAAAAATAAAATACACAAAACTTAATATTTGGGAATACAAAAGTAACCGTCGTATTCCAAATTAAAGGGAAAATCTGCGAGGTTAATGTACAAAATTGTGATAAAATTAATGAGTGAATTTAAAACTAAAACTCTTACAAAAGACTTAATCGATCTCTAAATTATTATTTATTAACTAGCTGCCCATTCCTGTTATTTTGCCGGAACAAATTTAAATAACCTATGTGTTCTCTCAGACTAAAGTCAACTTGTATTTTAAATTTCAGCCCAAATAGTTCATACCTTACGATGTGATTGAGCAATAAACGTCCATACAATGACATTTATAACATTAGTAGGATTACCTCGACGTTTCGGATGTGTTACAATGGTTGTGGTCACTAGAATACTGTGTAATGAACATGAGTCAAAATGTTGACAGTTTAAAAACGATTTCGATTTCGATTAAAAACGAAATTCAAAGTGGCATAAATATTTTTGAGACGAAATCTCGATAAGAGAAAAAATGTTTTTTATTTCTTAAATACGGAGATAAAAATGTCACAAAAAAAACAACAATTTGCGTGTTGCAAACTGCAAGGCGGGGATAATATAATAACAAAATCGAGTTATCTCACACCTTTTGAAACGCAGAAAACCTTTTGAAAGCATCTAGATTAAAAATTAACCCGCAAGTCACGTTTCTGCTTGCAACTTACACTGCACCAACCTTACTAAGACCCCGTCCATCACAGCGGATAAAAAATAATACTCAGTAATAATTTCCATGGTTCGCCGTCTGAATCGGTTGGCGTGTGGTGACTGTATAAATATTACGTCAGAAGTCGACTGTTTTTATTCGCTCAATGATGTGACTTTGAAATAGTATATAACGATACCTGTAGTCGATTATTGTACGGCGTAAAGTTTACAGCCAAGCGTCAGCGAGGGTGGTAAACGCCGTGCATTAATTTACAACTTATACGTATCGTGTATTATTTTATAACAGTGAGACTGTGACATAAGCTCGCACTTTACGCACGCTTTTCCATTTAAATGCCGTACAATAATGCACGGTGTTTAATAACTTTATAAGTCACGGAAATGCGTGCGTAAAGTGCAAGTTTAGGTCACACTGTGCTATTTATTAATGTTACGCGGTCAAATTAAATATGTTTATGCGTTTATCGGTTTTCAAAAAATACAATGTTACTTTATTTGCCTGTGAAACTAGATCTACTTATAAATGTTAAGTAGTAGGATGCAAAATATTGGCCGCACTATGATATACAGACTTTTTTCTAATATCTCGATGATTGTCCCTCAATTTTAATTAACAAAAACGTCGTGCTGAACTGACGTCATACACATTATAGTTGCAAACATTGTTCACATTATTTACATTCTTCTGAACGGTTAAGCTTAAGCAAAAATACCAACTAGATAAAAATTAAGTATATATTCATTACTGTTACTTAAACTGTATGATACGTTTCATACGGGCCACACTTTGAACGTGAGTTGTCTGTATTACCTACATACTACATACATACCTGATATGTTATAAATGAATGAACTCTACTTTTGCTCTACTTTGATTCTACTTTTGTGATAAGAACATCATGGCTATGGAATACGTTGCCTGAGTGGTTTTTTCCCGATGGTTACAATCTTTGTGTTTTCAAATCGAGAGTGGATCGGTTTACTTATAGGTAAACACGTTCCATAGTAGACCGCATCGTCGTCGAGATGGCGGTCAAGTGTACGCCTATAAAAGCTAAAAAACAAAAATGAACGACAATAAGGAAGTAAATGTAACTGTTTTGTGCAAATGACCTTTTTTGTGTCTGTGAAATGTTATATAAATCTCGATACCACAGTGTTGTGCCAGTTGCACCTCCACCGCAACTAAGTCTTTTTATAATAAAATCTTCAATATGTTCAATACTCAACCGTGCAATAGAAATTTAGGTTAGAAGAGATAGATATGAAGCTACAATTTCAAACTGTATCCTCCGAACTTGTTATCAATAGTCTTGTTCACTTGGCTACCTATAAAAGTAATACTATTCTTACTTATAGAGTAATATTTTAATTAGTTTGTGTCATAATAAAGAGTTTCTATGTATCTATCTATAATCAACTTTAAATATGTATTCACGCTAAAAACTAATATAAAGTAACAGAACCTTAACGACTGCATAATATTCATCATTACCATCATCATCATCAGCCGCAAGACGTCCACTGCTGAACATAGGCCTCCCCCCTAGATTTCCACAACGAACGGTCCTGCGCAACCTGCAACCAGCGGTTTCCAGCGACCTTTATGAGGTCATCTGTCCATCTAGTGGGAGGCTAGTGTTGAACGGCATAATATTATGATCAATAAATATGTAGACACTCCACGCTTGTGCTTAATTGTACATATATAATAACTCAGTAATAACTTACCATCGATAAAGATAATTATCGAAGTAACTTACATGATTTGCTATCAGAATAAGATGGGGTATCGAGAGGAGCTGACTGTTATTAGGTATATGCCACACGAAGTTACTTTTAAATCTGATTTGCTTATCCGTAGGTTGACACGAAATTACGAAATTACGATTACAAATAAAAAAATGTTATTTCATCCATCAAAAAGCGTCAACTTTCTTGTCCCGATCCACTACTCCATTGCCGCTCCAACGCTACATCGCTAGATCGTTACGCCCGCCGTTGGTACTGCACGACATTAGCATGTAAGTATATAACCCGAACCTATAACATGCATTACCACCAATAAGCGTCAAAACACGCATAAAGACTTCAAAACTCTCTCACAATTAAAACGCTCGGATATATTTTCTCTGATAAACCCATGAGCTGCAGCGAGTGAAGATAGTAAGCTCATGACGTTATTACGTCTCACTCCGCTTCCTGCTCTATCCGCCCTCTGTCTTCATCTTAACACCATTAATCTAGCTATATGTGTAATATTTCTCGCTAACTGATGTTTTATTCACTGCGCGCTATATATAAATTGTTTCTTTGCGCCATTCTGTCTCCTTAGAAAATAATAATGGACAAGCTTCACCCTTACTAGCTCGCTTCATTTGCTAAGACTTCTTTTGTGATGCGTCTGGAATACAAAGGACAATAGGTTATAAGGGACAGCGAACTCTCCGTAAAAGAAAATGAAACGTTAGATGAGAAAATAGTTTAAACTGTCAAATAACAACGAAGTTTTCATTCTCAGAGCTCAATTTCGTCACAGTAACTGACTCTTACTGGAATTAAACTGGTTTACAGTTTTATTGACCCACAATGATTTCAGAATTTTTAAAAGTGAATAAGTCTTTTGGCGCATTACAGATTTTTTGTAGAATGTGTCCATTGAACGCAATTCAGAAATTGCGTTCAATGGACACATTCGTAAATGAAAGAATTATTCGAATGAATTCGGAATCACGGGCACTGGCCATCTAGAAATGCGTCATTTTCTAAATGGCCATGGCCATGGCCCCGCTCTCCGGTTTCACCCGCATAGTTTCCAAGGTGAGCTATCAAATTTTGCGTTGTTAGTTTTCACTTCTTAAAGGGTATAGGGGAGGGTATAACCTCCTTCTTAAAGGGTATAGGAGAGGGTATATCCAAAAGGAGGAGGGTATAACCTCCTCCTTTTTGGAAGTCGGTTAAAAAACGGGACCCTATGATTGAGACTTCGCTGTCCGTCCGTCCGTCCGTCCGTCTGTCACCAGGCTGTATCTCAAGAACGGTGATAGCTACACAGTTGATGTATTTCTATTATATAAAATAAAGTAAATATTTAGGGCTCCTTAATTGTTTTACCTTTTATTTCTCGATACTAATAACGGTGACAGGTAGACGCTTTAACTATACACAAAATATTTAGTTTTATGTTTTCTTTAAATATAAATACTTAAAATAAATGATTAAGGGGCTACAACATAATAAAAGAAGTTTTTGCCGTTTCTTTGCTAATGGTACGGAACCCTTCGCGCGCGAGTTTCACTCGCACTTGGCTGTTTTTTTTAATTTTTATAAGCCTTACCTTACTGGCCTAGTGATCGGAAGGTGCAGTTCACAATAGTTAGATTGTGGGTTCAAATCCAGCCCGTACAACAGATTTGACTCCAAATTTGAGATTAACACTTTTAGGCTGTGGAATATGTTGCTTGAGTGGGTTTTCTTCTTCTCACACACAATTTTGGTGTCTTCAAATCGAGAGTCAATCAGTTTTTACGCTCCATCATAATAATATTTCGTCGCTTACCATCAAACCAGACGGCGGTCAAGTGAAACCTGTAAAAGTTTAAAAAAGAAATTAATTCGACGATGAAACAATTTTAATTTATTCTTAATTTGATCACAAACTTTAACAATAAACAAAAACCAAATACTAATATACATACTGTGTTTAATGTGAGGTAAAAGTTAAAAAAAATATTCGACCATGAAGCAATTTTAATGTATTATTAATTTGATCAAAATCTTTAACAATAAACAAAAACCAAATACTTGACAGAGTGTGTGATATTTAATTTATTGATTTCGTGTACCTATTTTCATGAATAATTTTAAAAAAATATAAGCATTATGCAATTTTTCTCTTTATAAACTAAGAGAGTGCGAAATTTTATACTCCAAAATTGCACGGACGGACCGCGCTATTTTCGTAAAAAGAAGCACAAAGTTTTTGCTTCACGTATTAAAACATAGATAAAACTAACAACGTACTTCTCAAGATATTATGTTAACCTTCTAATTAAAAGTTCAACCAACGCTAGATAAGATTCGGTAAGTAAACATGCTCATTAATTTCTATTTTGTAATGACCGTGTATAAATTGACACGCTCAAGCTGAAATAATAAGTAAATATTAATTTATCCGAGTGGCATAATGCACTCAGTTCTAATTGAAAGCAAGTGTAGTGGCGCCCCCGCGGGGTCAATTCCTCGCTGAATGAGAGGTCAACGCTTTCATAAGCTCACAGACACGACTTAGATACTCTTTACGAGAATTTTTCTGTTCTTTTATAAGGAATATTCTGTTCTTTTACATTACGCTATAGTATTACTGTGTGTCGAAGTTACGGCTGGTCTAGACGGGAGCTGTTGAAATGAAATGAAATAATTATTTATTTGCTAAGAATGTAGGTAGAGAAGATGGTACAATCTTAAATATAGCGTTTCCTTACGCTCTGCCATTTCTGGCGTGCACATTATTTTGAAAGTAAATAAGTACAATAATTTTCTTTTCCTACTTGGACACACTGATTTACAAAAACAACAGCATTCAATTAAAATCAAAGAGAATATAATATAATTACAATGAAAATCCAAGACAATTTCTGATGTCATAAAAATAAATAATTTTTCAAAACTACAATAATAAATTTAATCTCCAATTTGTCAATTTAAGTGATATCTAAGTCAAGTTATTGTCAACAGACAAAGTCATTTATTTGATATTAAACAAGATTGGTTATTGAAAGGTTTCCTGTAGTTAAGATAATTATTAATTGCGTCAAAGCAGTGATCTAGTAAATAAGTTGTTAATTTGTGCTTGAATTTGAAGTATGTTAGCTGCTAGTTGATTGATGCTAGTTGATTTCATTCGGTAGCTTGTTTATAGATTTTCAGTGCCATACAGTATGAATTACGTTAGCAGAGTTCTAATCTGAAATTTGCAGGATATACTAATTTATCGTGTCGATTGGATTTACAATTTTTGAAACATTGTCTGGTTTTCACTACAAATAGACACATTTATTTGATGTACATGCAGGCCAGTGGAAGAACTCCAAACCGTTTATTCAATGGCCTACAGTGAGCTTGAGAACGCGTTCCGCAGACGGCTCTTATGCATTTTTTTGTACTCTGTTGATCCGAAGCCTCGGGTTCAAATCCCACGCGCATCACTGTATTTTCAAAGTCATGTTCGGGATGCCACTAACTTAAAAACGGTGAAGGAAAACATCGTGAGGAAACCGACCTATACCTGTAATCTTTCGAGGTCAAGTATCATCTACCAACCCGAACTGGGTTAGCGTAGTAGATTATGACTCGTGACCACTGCGGTTGTATCACTGCCAAAACATCGAGATAATTGATCTAAGTCCTGTATAATGTGAACAATATGGGTCCAAGTTAATTTTAAAAACAATAGATACTTACGATATATAGAACCACCCAACCACAAAACAAATATTTGCTTCCATCAATATTTTAATTATTATTAAAATTAAAACATCGGCTGCCGAAAACCGTTCCGCGCCCATGTCTCCGCAAAATCGATTACGTTTTTCATACGAACACGAAATGTAAATTAATCGGAAATGCAATTTGTCGAAGTTAATACGTTTTACGAGCGTTTATGTAATATTAAATTCCTGTAATGACGGAACGGAATCGCTCTTTTGCAGGCAAACCTTTATGACACACGATACGACGTGATCAAAGCTACGTCTGAACGATATTTTGTTGACAGAAAATGTTGCTTACGCGAGGAGTCTATGGACCCTTCCAACAAAGTTTTAAGGCATCTAGATGTTTCTAACAACAGAAATTGGTGTTGGAAGCAAATCTTTAGATAATTGGCCTCGTGGGTTAGTTGGAAAGTAAGTCTTTTGTGGTGGTAGGACTCCAAGCAGAGTCCGCCTGGGGAAGTGCCTTTGTCAGTTATTCTACCGCCAAACAGTAATGTGAAAACATTACTGTGTTCCGGTTTGAAGGGCAATGTTTCCAGAGAAATTACAGGGCTTAGATATATAACATCTTAGATCTCTGGGTGATGAGCGCAGTGCAGTGCTAGGTAATGATTTGGACTCTTCATGTTCCGATAGCAGCGTGTCACGGTGTTGTTATGTGGCAGGCATGTTGCTTAGCATCAGGCACATGTTCGGCTCGTCTCGTCAATCTTAATTTAATAAAAAAAAGGCTACAATAAAACAAATTTGCGCTCGTCAATCAGAGATCTAAGATGTTATATCTCCAAGCCCTGTAATTTCTCTGGAAACATTGCCCTTCAAACCGGAACACAGAATTTATCGAAATTATCATTTTCCGCGTTTTGTTTTATCTATACAGCAGTTGTGAATTGTCAGCTGTCTAGTTCGTGTTAAAGCCAACTCGAAAACATTAACGGCACTATCAAACACACGCACACACCCTCACACAGACTCGCACATGTACGCACGTACACGTTCACATGCCAATAGGATTAATTTTCGTAAACTGAAACCTGTTGACGATAAATATTCAAAAACAACAAATTTAAATAGGGCCTGTTTAAAGTAACTCTAGTTCTCGATTCCGAATTCAAAATTTAATTCACTCAACTCAGATCGCTTTGATTCCAATTATAACTGAATAAATGAAGAGTCACTGCGACGAAACCCGGAATAATCGCCCTCCAATAAAGGAATCCAATTTCTATTCTACAGTATTAATAAGAACGTGATTTGGTCGAGATCCGCAGGTGAATATGTACAGGGCGATGCAAAAGCGTTTCTGGATTTCATTTTTATTTTTTGACGTGACAACGTCTTATAAATTAGTTTGCCGGGTGACACTTCAAGAAACTGCGTTACGCTCCGCTCACGTTATGCGCTCACAACGAGAGCGAGTGAGAGGCACGCGTCCCTTCCACTCGGGCATGGTTAGCCCGCCTAAGAGCGAGAGAGACAGACATAAAAAGTGAAAGGCACGCGTCCCTTCCGTAAAATTATTTTACCACTCAAAGTCGTTGTCACGAAAAACTTTCGCCCGTATACCGACTTTACAGGCAACCAATTTTTTATTGAACACTGTTCATTGTGATTCTACTGACTCCTCTACTTATAGGTAAGAGTGGAGTTTGTTGAATTTTGTCGATAATAATTATTTCTAACTTTTTTTTTGTTATTAACACCCTTTTATTGGCTTGGTAAGTATGTATCTATGTATATGCGTAACGGAATCTTAGAATGTGATTTTCACCACTTCATAAACTACAAATTGATTTAAAACTTTGCACAATTATCAAGAACCTATGACAATGCATTAATTTGCACAGTTTGTCTTACTTACCATTCATTCTCACCACGATCATCACGATTAATTACTTTGTTTACATTTTACATTCACTGACAATTCATGTTATTAGTGTCATACTCCCATAATAGATGCTTTCCGTGATTACGTTTCGTTGCTACGTTATCGATTTGAGTAAATTCTACTTCACTCATTTCTTAATATTAATTATAATATATTACAAATCTAATTTATTTATACTCGTATCTAATATTCATTGTTTGATGTGTTACGCATTTATGTTAACGAAGCCACATAAAACATTAGAAAAAGCCATCCAGATATATAAATACTATGATCGACTCATCACATTGGCAAAATCTTTTTAGTTCTAGGTTAAAACAACATCCCTTATAACAACAGTGTGGAAAGCCGCAGTTCGCGTTGAATTTAGAATACCTCGTACTGGGACGAACTGATATTTGAATCGCTTGTACTGTAATATAATAGGGCTGCGAACATTCCAACTATTCAATTAAAACAAGTTGACGATGATCTGCGACATCTCTATTTATAAAAACGTTATGTTGGTTTGTGTACGCTTCAAAATCTCAAAAATCTCTGCACCGATCGAACTGAAATTTTAGAATGATATATAATCCGCATCAAGAATTGTTTTTATCTAATTTTTGCATCACAATGTGCCACAGCGAAGCGTGGCAGGGTACAGCCAGTAAATTATAATAGCTATTATTATCGATGGAAACATCAAAATGACGCGACACTATGTAAATTACTTTATGTCAATTAAAGACGAAAATTTTAATAGTTGAGTATTGTTGATGCAAAATTAATATAATTGCATTTAAAATAATGATAATGGTAGGACACTTCGCAGGGCCCGCCTGGGGAAATATTACACCTTTGCCAGGTATTACGAGTATACTATTCTAATTTAATTGTTTTCCTGCTGTTAATAATGGTCGCTTGGAAGAGAACGCTATTTGCTATAAGACCGCCATTTATGTGACTAGATATAAGCCATTGTTATGTTTTATTTTCTGGTGTGCTTAACAAAGTATTTCTGTCCTTTTATAATTCATAAGTATGTTAGTATGTTGCATTTTTATTGACAACTTACAGCTAGTAAGTTAAGCTTAGTAGTGGTAGGACTCTTGGCCGAGTCTGCCTGGGGAAGTACCACACCTTTGACAGTTAGTCTACTGCCAAGCAGTAGTGTGCAAACATTACTGTGTTCCGGTTTGAAGGGCTTAAAGATATGACATCTTAGATTTCTGGGTGACGAGCGCAGTGCAGTGCTAGGTAAAGATTTGGGCTTTTCATGTTCCAATAGCTACGTGTCACTATGGTATTAAGTGGTAGGCACGTTGCTTACCATCAGTCACATGTCCGGCTCGTCACTCTTTATTTAAAAAAAAAGTTGCATAATTCTAGAGTTGTTCTAATTTGATGGGCAATTTTTCTAGAGAAATAACTGGGCTAAAAATCATATCTCCAGGTCACATGTTAAAATGATCATATGGAATAATTTATATCGTGCCGGTTTTTTTAAATTCCTTCAAAACGAAAGGGCTTTACTAGTAGAGTACTACGCCAAATATCAAATTCAAGATGGCACGATCAACAAAGGTCAGTGGTACTTAGTTTAAAAAAATTACATAGCTTGTTTAACACAACGGCACAATACTCGTGATATTGTAAGTATTGCATCGGCCGGTAACAGCAGTGAATAGTAGAACTACCCTACATTTAAAGAAATAAATAAAAATTAATCAGTCTGATTTTTCAAATGATTTTGTGTACCTAGTTGTGAAGTAATTTCGAAGTTTTTGTAGTTGATATGTGATAAGTGTGCATTTGTGTGTTTTTTATATTAGTCTGCACGCTGCGTTTTGAAGCAACGTATAATATGTATATGAGTGTGTAATCTCAGTAAGTGAATTTTTGTAAATTCTTTTGAAATTAATAAATATTCTTAAACCAGAAACTAAATTAAGATTTCGCCGATCAATTGTCTGATTCGGAGGGTCGCACTGTTTCATTATTATTCGGGAGCAGGCGGCCTTATGAGATTATTACTTTAATTTTCAAATGGGCCCGACTGAACACTTACATCTTACATTTCGGGATAAATCAATTTAGTCCTTATTGAATTGCATTATTTCATCGAATCCTCTATAATTCAATCAGTATTTTAATTCTATTATTGAATATTCGGGCATGGGTTCGTCTGCATTGTGCTGAAAATTGAATGGATATAATGATTTTGTCTGAAACTTATGAAAATTTTCGAGCCCAAAGAAATTCGAGCGTACTTTTTGCATCACTATTGTTTTTCACTTCTTTGTCTTGAAGCGTTTTGACAGGAAAAACGTAATAAAAGGTGTTCTTTGATATTTCTTATACCTAATTTTATTAATTTACAAGTAGCTTGTTTTAGGACTCTGGTGTATGGCAACATGGTGTATGGTTGTATGGCAACAGTACAGTCAGCTGACACTTGCGTAGTAAAAATTATAGCAGTGAACTGATACATCTTTTGCAACGTATTTCCCGAATAACAAATCATCCTACATCATATTATTAACACAAATAGCTTTATATCACAAAAATAGCTCTACATAAATAGGATTACAAGTCGGCACGTGCTAAATCCTACCTATTAGGGCAATACGGTGTCCGTTTTTGTGACGCCAGATCGTTCCTTGATCTTCCATAATGACAGCAGTGCAAGTCGAGGCTATACTGTCTGAGGTGCCTTTGCATTTATCATCGTATGCGATTTAGTTTAGTACGGTACATTAAATACGGTAATGTTATGTTTGTAGGGCCCTGCGTCTTCAGATTTAGCCCAAAGTTTAGTAGACAGTAGTATAGGCCACTTGAAGCTGACTCCAACAAGTCACTTAAAACAAAATACATTTTACATAGAATACTGTACTATAGGTAATACACACACATAATATGTACTCGTATCTATGATATTTCTTCCCCACCGGAGTACAATTCAGCTGTTGTCGGGATTATAAAAACCGTTCATCATAACTAGTTTTGCTTCACGTTTCAGAGTTTTGCGCTGATTTACATTATTCACAACATTGTTACAGATGTTAAATAAATAGAAAATACTAATAAATTTAAGCAAATTATACACAAGTGTCATAAAAGACTTACGTGTTAAAAACAAATGCCATGCAAAAAATGTGAACATTAAAGTATTTTTTCCATATTTCAACTTCTTAGCACTAGTGTGGTTTAGTTTTTATGTTCAGAATTTGACCCAACATATTGTTATGATTTTAACTCAGTAATTTTGTAGCAAATTTATACGAATGAGCGTAACTTTTGCCTTAAAAGTCCAAGCACGTGCTAATCTTCCCACTCATATTATTTCACTTAGCAAAATTAGAACGTGGAATAACTTCCTATTTACTTGATGTTACAAAATATTTTATGAATATAAAACACCTGTAATCTCAAGCCTAGAAAATATACGCTTATTTTAACTAAAATATTAAGATTTTTCTCAGCAAAACACGGCAAGTACATTTTGACGTAATTCAATTTGCAGTTTTAAAACTGGCCGCTAAGGAGTCGTTTCTCCGTCAATTTGAAGTTTGTTACGACTGAGATACTGTGACACTCGTGAGACTAAGGACTTTATCATACTTTTCATTGTATCGGCGAAATTACTTGCAAAGTCACGGTTACGACCTTTGCAAAGTCAAACAATGACCGTGAAACATATTGACGGTCAAAATCAGAATGGTTTTTGTTTGAACTGTTTATAAAAACTTGTTTTATATGGTTTCTGAACTCGTTTCCATTTTATTTGGCTTCGAAATGGTAAGTATCGCCCGTGGTTTTACTCGCTTGGTTCCCGTTTGCTTTATTTGTCCTGATTTTGTACCTGACGTGAGTAAAACGGGTTGTGTAGCGCTTTCCATCGTAGACTACATCGCAGGCAATAAGTCAAGAACAAAATCACCGACAAAATAATCCCACTTATACCTTATACATTTGCAACAGCTTGTATGGATCTGTAAATGTTTGTTCTTTCATGAAATATTGATTGAATTAATTTGGATGAAATTTGGCACAAATATGATCTATAATAAAGAAGATATGGTCTAGAATACAGTATGCTTTTTGCTGCGAGTTTTCTTTTACCGATGCGTGTTTGCAATTGGCTAATATTTTGCTTGATGTTAAGCTACGATACGGCCCATGGTAGGTCGAACTAACCTAGAAGACACTGATTAACTCTCGATTCAAAACACCCAGATTATGTCTATCTAGGCAATGATACTCTTGTGCGAAAAAGACTTCAAAGTCTTGAACATCGCCGAAAAATTGCTAGCCTATCGGTTTTTTATCGGATACACTTCGGAGAGTGTGCGATTGATTTGCATGATCTGATACCACCTTGCCCTTTTTTTTATCGGAATGCTCGTAGCTCGAAAAAGCGACATCGTTTCATGGTTGATGTTCCAAAGACACGAACGAAGAGATTTGACTCTAATTTTGTGATAAGAACGTCTAGGCTGTGGAATACGTTGCCTGAGTGGGTTTTCCCCGATGATTACAATCTTTGTGTCTTCAAATCGAGAGTGAATCGGTTATTTCTAGGTAAACACGCTCCATCGTAGACCGCATTGTCGTTTAACATCAGGCGAGATGGCGGTCAAGTGTAAACCTATAAAAGTTAAAAAAAATTAAAAATAAAAATCTGGCAACACATAGTCAGGTAACGTTACGTAACGTTACGTAACAGTTAACGGTAACGTTTTCAACAGTTAAATGTTCACAAAGATATTTAGAAGTGTATAGAATCTGTACAAACATAAATCAGTGTACGGTTCATATTTCATTCTTCACAATAAAATCATATTAGATAATACCTTTCATGACGAGGCTATTACTCATACAAAACGTAAACTCTTTGCATTGAATAAAAAGTAATACAGCTGTTGTTCCATCATAACTCTTAAACGTCGTAGTTTAGTTGTCTTTATTAAAATTTCGTTCAAAATTTTAATATCGTGAAAGTATTTGAAAATGTAATTATTTTTCTTTTTTGTGCGAATCCATGAACTCAAACTGTACGTCAGTTTTTGAGCGAGTTTTCGAAAGTAGTCAAATAGAAAACAGGGAAACAATTTTTGCCCTAAGTAGCCTTTTTTCAGTCAAAGTACACGTAACGCGAAGAAGAAATATCTATACATGGTCGACGTTCCAAAGATTCGGACAAAGAGTTTTGGGTCTATTTTTAAAAATAACGTTTAAATAATGGTAAACTTGGTGTAAATAACGTTTAGGCTGTAGAACGCGTTGCCTGGTGGACTTTCTCCCGATGCTTATAATCTAGGGGTTATATTGGTCGAAGGGTTATCGAGAGGGAATCGATTTCATCTTGTAGGTACGCCCGCTTCATCAACTACCGCATTTGTGCAAATGTTAACCTATTATTAGTTTTAGAATTCAACAAACATAGCTAGATGTGACATATATTGCCTCGCCGTATATATATTGGCTGGCCTCGTGGCTTAGTAGGTAGTAACTCTGCCTGCGAAGTCGAGGATCGTAGGTTCGATTCCCACTCAGTGCAAATATTTGTGTGATGAATTCAAATATTTGATCTATGTATAATAAGTATGTGTTTAGAACTATATAAGTGTTATAGCAGCTATCTGGCCTAGTAAAATGGGTATTGCAAGCTTTGCTTAGTTTGGGGTCAAGTGGTGTTTTGTGTGAATTGTTCACCAATATTTATTTTGCTTTATTTTATTAAGTTACACAAATAAATAATGTTAAACTAATACGACTAATTATATTTATGACTTTCAGTTCTGTATGCCACTTATATATCAAAACACACATGTTTTGCAATCAAAACTAAAGTAGACCTTATGTCGTCAAACGGATTCAAAAGTAAAATTACTTTTATGTATATTTACCCATCTATAGCGCGCGACAACATTTTTGCCTAGCTACGAGCATAAAACATTTATAAAATCGCATGCAAAATCGACGAAAGATTTATCATTTCACGCAGTTTTTATTTAGTCGACAAAAATCCCGGAACAGTTGGTAGTAGGAAGCGGGACCCGGAAGTGCGTAGAAGGAGGGAGGGAGGGATTGGGGGAGGGGACAGGAAGTTACGTCGGCGTCCAGTTGGAACATAGTGACGGTAAGCCATTTGAATAACATTTTTGTCACTGAATGGAATTTTTCGAAGCGAATAGAAGCGGTTTATAAATGGTTCGCGCTATATTCTTTGTCAAATTTACTCTTTTTTTTAAATTCAGTTTTACACATTTTTCAAAGCTTCCTAAAATCATGAATGTGAAAAAAATTGTTGTAATGAATTGAATATATTGAAACGTTTGACGTCAATAGTGCATGACCACCGTGTGCACGACGGTATGCCGCGTTGTTTTCGAAAACGTAGCGCTAACGACTTCCACAATCATTATCTTTTTTGCAGCTGTACCTCGCCACACATCGCTGTGACACATTATGATGCAACAATTAGATAAAAACAATCCTTGATGCGGATTATATATCATTGTAAAATTTCAGCTCGATCGGTCCAGAATTTTTTGAGTTTTTGAAGCGTACACAAACCAACATAGCATTTTTATACATAGAGATTGAATAAATTCAATTCCCCTTTGTTGGTAAGAGCAGCATCATTTTGTTTTATTTTACAGGTACTACGCCACTACAGGTACTCAGGACACTACCTGTTTTAGTAGTACGGTACTATCAGTACTAGATAAGCGGCCCACTAAATAATCCCACTGCTGGGACTCGGAACCTTCTTTCGCAAGAAGAGAATCAAGGCCAAAATTCATGCTGGCCGCACTGGGCTAGCGTAGTGGATGACATAAAACCTCGAAAGATTTTAAGTACATGTCGGGTTCCTCACCATGTTTTCGTTCACCGTTTTTAAGTTAGCGGAATTACGTACATGGCTTCAAAAAGACAGCGGTGCGCGTGGGATTTGAAGTAAAGCTTGATTAAATTTGTTAAATTTCGCAACATGTTTGTAAAACTTCAACAGAACAAAACGCTATCCTCGTAACTTGTCGCAATGCTAATTTCCAGCCAGATTGACAGTCCGAAGCAAAGTTTTTAATTTGCTCAGACAACTCCGCAACTCGGTAACGATATTCATTCCTAATTTATCTTTCCCACTTCGCTCGTCATTTGCTTACTTAACTGATTTAATGATCGCTTAAGTGCTTATGGTAATTTGGGCTTTTAACGTCTTGTCTTTTGATTATAATTTTATTTTAACTAAGCGATACAATGTTATCGTTATTTTGTCTGTTTATTGTTTCAAATTTTAGCTATATTATGACTATAATACATTTAAATATAATTTAAAATATGTTCCCAATGAACTCTTCGCCAAGTCAGCCGATATTCACAAAGGTTGACATTAATGTATAATTTAGTCTAACTTGAGAGACAAGATGGCTAATAGTGCAAATTATGGTCTTAATTTTTTGACGTGACAACGTCTTATAAATTGGTTTACCGGGTGACACTTCAAGAAACTGCGTTACGCTCCGCTCACGTTATGCGCTCACAACGAAAGCGAGTGAGAGGCACGCGTCCCTTCCACTCGGGCATGGTTAGCCCGCCTAAGAGCGAGAGAGACAGACATAAAAAGTGAAAGGCACGCGTCCCTTCCGTAAAATTATTTTACCACTCAAAGTCGTTGTCACGTAAAACTTTCGCCCGTATACCGACTTTACAGGCAACCAATTTTTTTTTAAGTGAAAACTTCTATTGGCGCGCCACAGACAGATTTTTCTCGGGCTGTGAATTAAATTCTAGCGTCACGTTCGGAAATAATCAGAAATCATCGGGTGAGCTCGCGACTATAGCCATTGGCCGTCTAGAAATGCGTCAGCATTTCCCATTGGTGGTCCCATATGCTGACGCTTTTCTAGATGACCATGCTCATGGCTACGCCCTCCGGTTTCACGTTCCGGTTTCCGTAGTTTCCAGTTCAGTTGTTTTTTATAAGTTTTCACTTCTATCGGCAGTTCATTTGACTGCCAATTATTTTTTTATTTATACAATTTGCTTCTCAAGCGAAGCTAAATAAATAGATAGATAGATAGATAAACTCTTTATTGCACTTAACAAAACAAACTTACAAAACAAACAATCTTAAAAATAAAGCACCAAATGGCGACCTTATCACTAAAAGCAATCTTAAAAGCGAGCTAGTAGGGTTAGTAGTAGACCATACATTTACATTGCTTATTTATACTTTACTCATTTCTTTTGTAATGATTTAGTAATCTGCGTGCTAGTTTTTTTAAGCAAACGGCCAAATTGTTGACGTAAATCAATTTATTTTTTTATTTTATCATATTTTAAAGCTCACCTAGCCGAAATTCTGTTGTGACTATGGCTTTACATTATTGTTAGCATTGTCATACAGCGTGGTAATGCCGTCTGCATAAACAAGCATTCTATGAAGCTTACTACGAAGCTTGAGCATCTTGATCGTCTCTAGGCTCGTCATCGATCTTTGGATAAATAATTCAGATGTGCTAAGTGTAAGCGGTGGCGGTTGGAAACCTAAGACCTAGGATCGGACCAATGAGTCTACATATACTACGTATAGAGTTAGAGCAAACGCTTTACACCGTAAGCACTGGTCTGATCGTTCTTGTCTTGTCACTCTTGTGAAAGCGTCATACTTTTGTCGTGGCACATCACTATGTCGCCTTAGCTAACGTACAGCTCATCTAGTTACGATTGGTACAAAAGAACCTAGCGAAAAAAACTGAACTATTCATCTATCTTTAGTAAAGATCGGACTGAGTGTCGTATTATAGGAGAGGCCAGCAGATGACGAGTATAGACTGATGATGATGGAGTGTCCATAGTTAGTGGGGTGCGTAGTGTATGCAGTTTTGTAAAATCGTAGTTAGGTATTAAATTTCACTCAAATTTGGGCAGTTGTTACGTGGGAAATAAAAATAATATACATACAGTATACATACAAACGCACAAATTTTGCACTTATGAATGACATTTAGGTGAAAATATTTATTATTATTTTTTATTATTGATTTATTTATGCATAATTTAAAAAAAATTGGTTGCCTGTAAAGTCGGTATACGGGCGAAAGTTTTACGTGACAACGACTTTGAGTGGTAAAATAATTTTACGGAAGGGACGCGTGCCTTTCACTTTTTATGTCTGTCTCTCTCGCTCTTAGGCGGGCTAACCATGCCCGAGTGGAAGGGACGCGTGCCTCTCACTCGCTCTCGTTGTGAGCGCATAACGTGAGCGGAGCGTAACGAAGTTTCTTGAAGTGTCACCCGGCAAACCAATTTATAAAACGTTGTCACGTCAAAAAAAATACCACCTGCATTCTTTATCTATATTCTCTATGAGTGTGTGGAATTTTTCATCCGTCCTCGCAATTTTCGTAAATATACGTATACAGTTTTTGCTTTACGAAGTCACTTTGCAGAAGTCGATGAGTTCTGTACATGGACGGAGGGGAATGAGGACAAAACCATCTAAATGTCATTGTCTTTGTCTGGGTAGACGAAATACCAAATATACGTCTTACGATCCGGGACTCTCCATAAGTGGCCAAGGAGTTGCCATAATTTGAGAGGCAGTGCCTTTCAAATTTCTTGGTAGAAAGATAGATCACAAAGGACGTACACCATCATTAGAGGTGGTTGTTGAAAATTTCATGAACAACCTCAATAAGGTAGACCAGCAGCCTATCAGCAATATCAAAAAAGCATGGATATATGACAACTACCTCACATCACGTCTCACTTGGCCTTTCCTAGTATTTGACATCGGTAAAACTCTCTTGGCAAAGCTAGATGCCAATGTCATAAAGATATTGAAGTCATGGTTCGGATTGGCACATCCGGCTGATCCCTCTACTCTTTTTAGGGATCACAATAGTTTTGGGCTGAAACTAAAGAAACCGTCTGAACTTTACAAACACCTAAGAGTTACAAAACGCATGTTTTGGGAAAGTCGCAAGACGAATTAATTACATCTCTCCCAAAAGACAAAACTGCTTCAGACGTGGAATCTAGACTTCAATTCCATAAACAATTTATGGCAGGTGCACAAGTAAATACTGCTGGGTTGGGTGCGAGAAAGAAAAGGAAGACCGAGACATGGTAAAACCTTTCTACAACAAGACGAAAATGACGGTTACAAAGTGCACGCTATGAATTTAGAAATGCAAAGTGAGTGGTTAACCATAGGTGAGTTCTGTACCCCATTAGCTCTAAAGTGGCGCACCTTGATCTATGACTGGTCCCCTGCCTTATTAAAATTTTATCTAAATGCATTCCAAATGACCCTCCTGACCAGAGTAACTTGGTAAGGTGGGAAAAGCCTCTGAAAAATGTTGCTATACTTGTGGAGAGGCGATATGTACAGCAAGGCACATATTGTGGGATGCAAGGTGCTCCTTAATGGGGTCATTACTCACGGCGTCATGACAGAGTACTTGAAATCATACGTGAAGCCATGAGCCTTTCAGTAGCTAGAGCCCAAAAGAGATTGACGACAAACAAAAGACAAATTAACTTTGTAAAGAAGGCTCAACTTCAAACTCCAGGAACAAGCCTTACTCAATCCTGGGTACAGCACCTGATTGGACTATTTTAATGGACACGTATGAAAAGCACTACAAAATCCCAGAGGATGTGGGTGTTTCGTCATCCAGACCGGACATTTTCCTTTTTCTAGAGCTACGAAACGCATAGTCCTTGTAGAACTTACCGTACCGTGGGAAACTAATATACCTAAAGACCACGCGATGAAACAAAATAAGTATTACGACCTCCTAAACGAATTAACAAAAACGGCTATGTAGTTAGTTTATACGCTGTAGAAGTGGGAGCGAGAGGTATACCAGCAAAATCTCTCTATAACCTACTGAAAGACCTTGGCTTATCCAGAAGTGCAGTAAGTTCTATACTGGAACGAGTATCTAAAGCTGCACTAGTAGGCTCATATCAGATTTGGCTGGGCAGGGAGAGAAAAACGAGTAGTGAAGGTTAGTGTTGATGTACGTCAGAAAGGGGCCCCTTAAACCTACGCCCGAGTCACAAGTCTCGGGAACTACTCGAGTTTTTCTCTCTCTGCCACACGATGGACCCGGCACCCGCACGGTGAATCCATGGAATGCTAAGAAGATCGTCTCTTAAAGTATTAATATATAGATGTAGAAAAGATTTACCCCAGCGTTTTAGTGCTCATTAATTTAGTACCTTTAGTTACCGATGGATGGCGGCAATTAACGTTCTAGAGTTGTTGGCTTTTTATTTTCCTCCTTTATGTGCCGTTAAATTTTACTTAAGCCTGCGAAAGTCTTCATAGAATAGATGACTTGCTGCCAAGAGTCGTTTGAAATTTTTAATTGCTATTGTTTTATTTATTTTTAGTTTAATTAAGCAGTCAAAGATAGCACACGTCTTTTGGTAATCTATACCTATTATAATGTTAGGGTTTTCTTAAATACCATGCCCTCTTTTAATGGAATGTTGTCGTGTTATGGGTGTCAACGCGTTATTAGTTATTATTAAGTCTGTTAGTCATGTTTATGGCAATATGTCTATCTGTCAATTATTTTGGAATTGTTTGAAAGAGGAGGGAGGGACACTTTTTATGATGGCGGATAACGTGGTGCGCGTGATTGTTTTGTGAAGTTGTGATTGTAACGCATTAGACAATTTGTAAAACTGGTGAAGACTGATAAAGATTATTTAAATGGAGCATATATTTAAATGTGGATCTGGATTTTATTTTCATGAACCTGAACCTTGTATTAGAAAGAACCTGCTAAGTCTATATTTAAGGTTGTACATATCGCGATGTTTCCAACCTTCTACATACTGACAAGCAAACAAACATATTCATATAGTCTAGTTTTTGAAACACAGTTGTTCAGAGGTGTGATGAATATGGGTGTTGATTATGTGCCTAGGTTTTTTTATGTATAATAAACATTATATCCTTATGAAAGTATGTACCTAGTATTTATGTTAGTTAGTACTAAAGATTAATTTAACGTTCTGGTTCTAAAATTACAAGTTTTACTTATTGTGGGCATGGACGTATACGTCAATGATTGTGGGATTGCATTATAGTGTAGATAAATCTCCTCAATGAGACTCAAAACCATAACCTGACAGAGCTGTGGTGAGATTCATTACAAACAAGAGACACCAATCAAAGGTTTTATAAATTTTAGTTACTTTACCCGACCGAAATGAGATGGGTCACCAGTACCCAACAATACAAACTGAGTTTATATATTTTTCCTCGTACATAATAAAGTATTTAAACCCTGCGAAGCCTATCGACCTCGTTAAACATCCCCGATACTTTACCGATGAGTTCTAAAAGTTAATTAACCGTGAAAATGCTAAAATTATACCGAAAATTTGCTCCCATTGAAAATAATTGTGTAACTTTTGATGGATTCTCATTATACATAAATATGACGTCATCCATCTCTTGGAGCCATCGACTTCGATTTCATGGACTCTCCTTTTGCGAAATTGTTTAGTAAGCAACTTTATTTGTGATTTTGTTTAAAAAAAGTAAAGAAACAAAATAAAATATATTTTAATTTTGTGAAACTATAGGCCAACTAATCGCACTGATACATGCCAATGATACAGTATAATAAACTGTCTAATATAATCTTGACCTTTTTTCGATAGAACTACTTGTAGCTCGAAGTTTGACTCCACTTTTGTAATAAAAACTTTTAAATGGGTTTTCCCTGTGAAATCAATCTTGAAGGCTTCAAGTCGTGAGCAAATCAGTTTCTTCAATGCTCGCAATAATTGATTAACCCTTGTTAATGACGGCAGAGATGGCAATCAAGTACAAACTTAACATTGTTAAAAAAATAAAAATATTTTTTTTTATTCTACTTGAATTTTCAACCGCTCAGTCGATTTTAATATATTCTGGGGCCAGCGAAACTGGGTGCCTGGGCCAAAAATAGGTACACAGTTTTGATTAGTACGTCTGGTAGGTTGTAGAAAATTTGTAGATTGTAGAAATTGCACTCATAAATACGAGTATTTGTTGTCTCAAATTATTTATAATCCACAAAAATGTAGATCATCAAATTTCCGGAGTGGTGGGGTTGTGACGTCACGTCTTTGCAATCTTACAATGACATCACTCGAAAATTCTAAGCACAGTATCGTCGTCTTTTTTTATTTGTGCAAACAAAAATACCTGTACAGTATTTTTAATACTGCCAGACTATATTTTTTTTAAATCGTCTTGCCTATTATCTTACCTATTGCGTATACCTTGTCAAGTTTGTGTGTAGTCGATGAGCTCATGTCTTTGTTCCAAGTTCACGGAAGTTCTGTGAGACATTTGACATGTGTATCGAGAGAGAAATTATTCGGTATCCTGCCGGGGGACGTTTGAAGTAATTTAACTGAGTATGTTGTACTTTTGGCATTAATTAAATTTGTAGAAATGCCTATAGAATACGGAGATATGATACGGAATCGTAATTAAAATTGACGGATTCAGCTTACCTTGCTAGTATTCTGAATTTATGGCTTTACTCGCAATTATAATCACAATTGCTTTTCCTATACAATCTTAATTTGGATGTTTGACTGAGTCACGTCTGAAGAAATTAGCTAATTTCAAAAAAACAATATTTGTATGATGAATACGAATGTTTGTATTAGGAATATATCTTCCCATGTATCGTCAGTATGTATTTTAAATTATAAATGTATTTTTATGAGATATCTTACATAGTGCAAAGCTTTGATTAGTTTGTGGCTAAATGGTGTTGTTTGAAAAATGTTAACGAGTTCAATACGGTACAGAGATGAACCTTCTTAAGTCGACGGGTCACGAGAACAGTGCAGTGCTGGGGAATGATTTGGACTCTTCATGTTCCCATAGCTCCATGACACTGTGCTGTTATGCAGTAGCGTTGCTTACCATTCAAAGTATTTTCGTCCTCATTCTGTCATTCTATTTAATTTAAAAAAATATATTCAACTCTGGCTCTGATTGGTTGTGCAACTCAAGAGTAATTAAATAAATTACAATAATAATCTTTAGTCAAATTTAGTCAAAACAGTACTTGGTACAATAATTGAGTTACAATTACTATATAGTGTGTTTATGTACCTAAAAATACAATATAATTGTGTCGCCGTCCTATTTATTATCATGATAAAATTATCTTGTATATTCTGTAGGAGCATGTGTAAATAACAGTAATAATTGTAACGCGTTGGGGAAACCTGTAATGTTACTTTTAAATGAAACAAAATAAATAAATTGTTTTAACAATCCCAATACTGAGACATTAAAATCTGGTAAAAGTTATCATAAAACAAAAATATGTTTTAAAATTAATAATGCACTTGTCAAAAAATCTGCATTAATATCTAGAAAAAGTTGTATCAAAAGGTGTAAAAAGAAACACAAGTTTGAACAATTTGATTCCGCAATCGTCAAAGACCCGGCCGAAAGTGGCCATCAGACTGCCATCATTCTCATACTGTTTAGTATCTACCTTAACGAGATTGTGATCTATGAAAAAGCGACATTTTGTTTCATGGTTGACGTTCCAAAGACTCGAACGAAAAGGCTTGACTCTACATGTGTGATAAGAACGTCTAGGCTGTGGAATGCGTTGCCTGAGTGAGGTTTTTCCCAATAGTTGCAATGGTATACTCAAGAAATGGTATGTTCATGATATTTAAGTCTTTTTCGCTCAAGAATGTCGTTGTCTATGAATCTTTGACTCTCGAGTCAAATGATGTCTTCCAATTGTTTATTAACACGAACTGTGGACCTTAAAAGATTCATAGACAACGACATTCTTGAGCAAAAATACTTAAATAATATGAACATCGTCGCAAAATTGCTAGCTTATCCGTTTTCTATCGCTTACACTTCGGATAGTCTGCAACTGATCTGCAGGATATAATACCACATTGTAATTTTTTTTTATCAGACTATTCGTAGCTCAGGTTGTTTCATGGTAGATGTTCCAAAGACACGAACGAAGAGATTTGACTCTACTTTTATGTTAAGAATGTCTAGGCTGTGAAATGCGTTGCCTGAGTGGAGTTTTATCTGATGATTATAATCTCGGTGTCTTTAAATCGAGAGTAGACAGATTTCTTCTAACATCAGGCGAGATGGCGATCAAGTGTAAACCTGTAATAATTTAAAAAAAAGAAGTGTGGCACTCGGGGACTGCCGCGGTAAAGCTATTGCATGTGTTTTAGTATTAAAATTAACGTGGTTGTTACACATATTTAATTGGATAACGGGACACTCACGTATATAAGGTCGGTCAATTTGCATGTGGCATGCATTTTTATCAACATAAGCAATAGGAATGTTAACTATTTTTCGGAACTGCTTTTATTTTGAAGAGTGACATTTGTTTACCATAAAAAATGCAGAGAAGTATACAATCTAGTTAGTCTTCGACAGCTAAGAGCATTTAGTCTGTAAAGCTAATACAAATAAGATTCAAAGTCGAATGACCGAGTGGGAAGGACGGCGTTACGGTCTTCCATCCCTCTTTCTTGTGAACATAAGAAAAAGATGCACGATCACTAAAATTCGGTCCCCAGGCCCGAGATAAAAGCTATGCAATAGCTTAAAAGCAATCTAAGACGGCAACAAAAGCTTGTCTTACACCAGGTTCGCACCATATCCACCGCAAACAAGACGAACTCATTAATAGACATATCCAATGCCACAAACAACATATAAATCGGGTATACATTTGTAGATACTTATGCCAAAATGCTTCCTTCAGATATGTGAGAAGGCTTAGGCAGGCTTATCCACAATGCGGGCTCACTCTCAAGCAAAGTGTATTTATACCTACTCGAAGCTTTTATGTTTCTTGCGAGCTCTTTACTTAAGCTTGTCTTTTACGCAATATTGCGATATTTCAATGCGATTGATTATATATGTTACGGTAAGAGTGAATAATTGAAGATTATTAATAATTATCTATTATTATTAATAATTACCGAAAGTAGAGGTGAAAGTGATAAATTAATCACATTTTTCGGTTATTATTAATAATTTAACCCTAGTAGTGATAAATGTAATAAGTGGCCAAGGATTGCAGGGCGGGGTGGTGTGTGCGACGTGCGAGAGGTTTAATGAGAACCAGATTTAATGAGAAATGCCTTGAAATAAAACCAGAGATTGGAAAAAAATCATCGTGTGAATAACACGAGATGAATATTTTAAAACCTAACCTAACCTATAAAACCTATAATAAAAATAAAAAATAAACCCTAACCTAACCTACATATATTATAAATAAATACCTGCTGGTCAGAAAACATTGGGTTTTCATTTGTTTTATAACTTTTACCAATATGTGTCGTGAATTATTAATAATTACTACTAAAAG
Organism: Ectropis grisescens; assembly: GCA_017562165.1. Lineage (NCBI taxonomy): Eukaryota > Metazoa > Arthropoda > Insecta > Lepidoptera > Geometridae > Ectropis > Ectropis grisescens. The sequence goes on along the minus strand of CM029781.1, from coordinate 29,328,128 downwards.
TAATAAATTTCGATCGTTTATTCACATTTACCAAAACATGTGGTTAATTTTGTAAAAATATTAAAAAATTTCAATTAATCAGATTTACCGTAACATATACCTACACTAACGTAATAAAAGGAGCGGGCATATTTGCATGTCTGGTCTTTTTCGGAGATTTGAATTTGGTTCCACCTTTCAAAACACGTTTACCTTCCAATAAGACTCTTTTAACAGTTGACAGTGGAATTCTTGTCGATGTTGATACCAATTGGGCTGATGTAGTCACACTTGACATGTCTTTATCGTTCATGTCTTTAAAATAGTTATTTAAATTACACAAAATTTCTTTTACTTGGCTATTTAATGGTTTCCGTATTTTGCGCTTATTTGTGTTGGCATCCATTTTACTAACACTTATATCAAACAAAAACAAAATAATATTAAACACGTCACGCTGCAGTCTGTACAAGAGGTGAAGTGCGGCAGGAGCGCGGCGAGACAGAATGGCGCCGCGCCTCAGGCCGGTTACCCAAAATCAGTTTAAACGGGTTTTTACCGGGCGAAAATGGCGCCGCGCCTAAGGCCAGTTGTCACACCTACACTATCCATGTACACTCACACAAATGCAAAGCTCAGCTTATACCTCGCGGACTGTATCTTATACCTTTAAACGACCAATTCTTGTAGGTATATATATATATATAGAATCTGAACTCGGACGCGGCTCGAACGATTTTTATGAAATTATGTAAACTGGGGGTTCCGGAGAAGATAAATCGATCTAGCCAGGTTTTATTTAAAAAAAACGGTGTTTTATGCGCGTTTTTAGACAATGAAAAACTGTTAAATAAAGATTAGAATGCGACGGTAAATTTCGCGACGTCGCGCGACAGTATATTAGCTCTATTACCTGGATCGATTTATCGTCCCCGAAACCCCCTGTATACATAATTTCATGAAAATTGTTCGAGCCGTTTCCGAGATTCAGACTCTATATATATATATATACATATATACAAAATTTGCTCGTTTAAAGGTATAAGATACATATTCATACGTTTCGACATTATTGAGCACACATACAAATATTCAAATATGTTTATAATATTATAGTACGTAGTATTATTCTAAATATAGTATGTACTCATCAAATTATTTGTTTGATAAGTATTACATTTAGTAGTATTCTAAATATAGTACTTATCAAATCCCATTGCAAGCTCTACAAATGAACATTCCGGGTTAATTAGATCTCTACCGAGTATTGACCTTTAATTAATTATTGATCCTTCTAAATATAAATTCAACATTTCGGTAACGAATTTAACGAGGCTATTTCCATTCGTTATTGGTACGTTTCATGTTCAATTATCAAAGAGGATGGATTTGGACACAGGGTTGGTAAAAAAAATTGGTTGCCTGTAAAGTCGGTATACGGGCGAAAGTTTTACGTGACAACGACTTTGAGTGGTAAAATAATTTTACGGAAGGGACGCGTGCCTTTCACTTTTATGTCTGTCTCTCTCGCTCTTAGGCGGGCTAACCATGCCCGAGTGGAAGGGACGCGTGCCTCTCACTCGCTCTCGTTGTGAGCGCATAACGTGAGCGGAGCGTAACGCAGTTTCTTGAAGTGTCACCCGGCAAACCAATTTATAAGACGTTGTCACGTCAAAATAATAAAAAAAGCTGTGTTGGTATTTTTGGATGGTTGTTTGGTTGGTACAGTCTGTATTTTTGGCAAACGAGTAAGTAAATATCTACCAGAAATGTTGACTGCGTTGATATTGGTCTACGAAATGTTTTTTTGACGTGACTACGTCTAATAAATCGATGAACGCCAGCTGCATGCACGAAAAAGTGTCCCGTTACGCTCATTGTCCCGTTACGCTTATTGTACGCTTGCACCGCGTCAATCAATGTTTTGTGATGTCGTTATCACGTTAAACTATCGTCCGTAAACCAAACGACTTTACAAACAACCAAGTTTTTTTTGATAGCAAGTGTGTAGTGTGACAAGATGAGTAGGACATGTTCCTGATGGTAAGCAACATGCCTGTCCATAATAACATCGTGACACGCAGCTATTGGAACATGGAGAGTCCAAAGCATTACCTAGTACTGCACTGCGCTCGTCACCCGGAGATGTAAGGTGTTTCATCAGGCAATGTTTCCAGAGAAATTACTGGGTTTTTAGCCCAGTAATTTCTATTTATTTATTTATTTAGAACATACAGTCGCATCTTAATGAGTAGGAATAATACTTAACAATACACATAAGACCCTGTGCATAGGGTGTTGCGAAAAGTTCTCTGGAAACATTGCCCTTCAAACCGGAACACAGCAATGTTTACCCACTGCTGCTTGGCGGCAGGATAACTGGCAAAGGTGTGGTACTTCTCCAGACGGTATCTGCAAATACTCCTAGCACTTCCATGGTTATCATGTGTCAATCGTGTGTTAACCAAGACCAAAATAAAAATGTACGGTGTCGACGATCATGTAGAAAAGGTATTTAAAATCAGTTTATTATTAAAGTAAAGTTCCTCGGAAAGACATTATGAGGAGAATTTCAAAATTACATACTTTGTAAAATAAGTGTAATACGAGTATAGATAATATATATAGATAAATTGTACAATTCCAGCAGTACTTAGTCCTTAGCCCCCGTTCCGTAATTTTCCTGCACTAAAACGTAGTCCATGTGCTATTCCAGACCATATACTAACCGTATTTAAAATTTCAAGGCTTCAACGCGATTAGACAACAAACACCCGAACTTTATATTTTTTAATAAAAAAAAGTGATGAGATGAGCAGGACATGTGCCTGATGGTAAGCAACATGCCTGCCACATAACAGCACAGCGACACGCAGCTATTGGAACATGAAGAGTCACAATCATTACCTAGCACTGCACTGCGGTCGTCACCCAGAGATCTAAGATGTTATATCTCTAAGCTCTTTAATTTTAATTAACATAAAAGTTACAAAAAATAAGAGTATTTAATCGATCCCTAATTCGAAACAACGGAACGTTCCTAAAGAGTTTTAATTGTACAATTCCAAATCGGAACCTAATAACAGTTAAATGCAAATACCTCCGCGGACCGCTCGACGACTGCTAATGAGCCCCTGATTAATATTTATGGGAAGACAACTGCGAGCCTCCCACTCATTATAAGAACACCGGATTTGCCTACCCAGGGAAATCTTCTTGAACTTGAAGAAAAACCGACACGACAACCTTTCCTTTTCCAACTTTTCCTACAACCATTGCGGTGCCATAACCAACGTGTACAAGACGAACAGATATTTAAAGCGGCAGTGGATGTCTATTGCAGCAATGTGGTCGGAGGAAATGTTATGCGACAGTTTTCTAGTGAAGGTGGTAGAGTGTTTGCGGAGCAAGCTAAGCTGTTTAAGAATTAGGAGTGTCTAAGCGTGCCTCAAATGCGCGGCGTTTAAACTGAGCGCGTGGAGTGCTTACCTGCTTCCGCTACTTAGGTACAAATGTGACATCAATATTAACAAAATGGCGGCAAATTGACAAGTTTTTTTAATTTAAAGGCACGCTTTTGTTTTTATTCTCATTTATATGGCTTAAGTACTTAATACTACGATTTCTGCTTACATAAATAACCAGGCCACTAAATGTTCTCACTGCTGAGACTCTAGCTCTTCTCTAGTAAGGAGAGACTCAAGACCATAAACCACCATACTAGCCCAGTAGGCGTTAGCGGATGATGTATTACGATCAAGAAAGATTCTTGGAACACGCTGGGTTTTCCACAATATTTTTCTTCACCGTTAAAGCTATTGGTGATGAAAGGCTTGTACAAGAACAAAATTAAAAATTTTGATTAACCCCCGACTACCTTAGATTTGTTATCTGTACAACATTCTACTAGTCAAGCCCTTTCTTTCATTTGATACCCATATTAAGGAAGTTGTGAAAAAAAGAACTGTAATTTGCCATTTTGTGGTAGCGGCCATCTTGGATTTGAAATTTGTCATAGTGCAAAGTATTCTACTAGTCAAGCCCTTTCGTTTGATACCCATATTGCGGTAGTAGTGAAAAAAATTATATAATTCGCCATTTTGTGGTGGCGGCCATCTTGGATTTCAAATTTGTTATAGCGTATAGTACTCTGCTAGTCAAGCCCTTTCATTTGATACCCATATTGAGGTAGGTTGTGAAGAAATATTTTGTCCGCTATTTTGTGGAGGCGGCCATTTTGAATCGATATTAACCAGACATAGCTAAGAACACCCGCACGGATATTAACTTTTAAATAAAAAAAACCGCATCGAAATCAGCCCAACCGTTTGAGCTCTACGGTGCCACAGACAGACACACACACAGACAGACAGACAGACAGACAGACAGATAGACAGACAGACAGACATCGACGTCAAACTTATAACACCCCTTTTTTTGGTCGGGGGGTTAAAAGATACTCAAAGATGGAGATGGAATTCGAACCTACAACCCCATGATTTTTAAATGCACGTCTTAGCTACTAAGACACCTTTTCAGCAGTTTCCAGAGAAATCACATGGCTTATAGATATAACATCTTAGATCTTTGGTTGACGAGCGCAATGCTATGCTAAGTAATGATTTAGAATCTTCATGTCCCAATAGCTGCGTGTCACTGTGCTGTTATGTGGCAGGCATGTTGACTTCGTCGACTCGTCTCGTGACTTTTTACTAAAAAAAGCTTTGTAATATTAGCATTCTACCATGAGCGAGGTGCGCGTGCAGTACAACGACGCGTGGCGCGCGATGTTCCGGCTGCCGCGGTGGAACGCCAGCGGCATGTTCGCGGCGGGCCGCGCCCGGCGCCGGCGCTGCTGCGGAGCCGCGCTAGGCTTGTCGAAAAAATATCGATACATCGATATATCGATAATATTTTTTAAATGTATCGATATTTTTGAGCGATATTTAATGTTTCGATATATCGAGGTATCGATATAAAATTACAAGTAATTAAAAGGTATAAAAATCGATATTTTTTATGATTTTAAAATCCTAAACAATAATACTTTTTATACTAACATTTTTTAACAAATTACATTGTTTTTTGTCTTTGGCCGACTCGATTTGCAGCTTTTTAATTTGGTACTTAAGTTGGCTTTTAAGTCGGCAACTCTGTCTGTCAATCAGTCAATGTCATTTCAGTGTCAGTGTCTGTCGTTCACCTATCCGTCCGGTCTGTTATCCGTATTATAACCTATCACCACAACGCGACCGATATATCGATATTTTTAAATAAAAATATCAATATCGATATATTCAAAAAATATCGATACAATATATATTGATATTTTATTGCATTTCCGACATCCCTAAGCCGCGCGGCCGCCGCGCGCTCCGCCCTGCCCCGCTCCGACAACACTCTGGTGGCTGCCGTCAGAGACTGGGACAACAGCCCACTTCACAATACGTGGAGGGCGTATCATGCGCCCATCACTTAACAACTTTCAACATTAATTGTAATATAATTTTAATGACTATTATTAATTTTGATCTTATAATTTAAATTTTTCAAAATTTTAATTTATCATTTCAATTTCATTTAATTTAATCATTATTGTTTTAACCAATTTAATGTAATATGGATTTTTAATTTGGAATAAATTACTTTCATTTCATTTCATTAGTATAAAAAGTGTAGGTTACATCTAAATTTAATTTTAATTAATGTAAGGTAAGGGAATAATAGCTAGTTACATAAAATATTGCACTCTATAAACTCCGATTATCACAACTTCCAGACCCGTGCCAAAGTTACCCTGCCTGCGTCGTATTCTATTCATTAACGTCGCAGGTTGCAACGAGCAGACAATTTGAATAAGCCTTTACGGTTAGTTTAAGTCAAAGTATTTTATTCATAAATGTACAATTTACACGTCAATTAATAAAAAACAAAAGAAAGAGCATACAAATTGTATACATTTTCAAAGTTTGAAATTACTACTTTGCTGTATTATAATAAATATTGTACAGAAAGCTGTCAAGCATACGAGTATAATATGGTTTTAATACAATTGTACTGACCCATGTAAAATTTATTTGTTTACATTTTTATGGGAACTTTGCCATCACTCTCTAAAATTCGCCGTAACTATAAAAAGCTTGATCGACAAGCCAGCACTTTAATCTGTTTTTGAAGCTGCCAAAACTTTTGCGTTAACCGTTTTGCGTGTTGATGTGCTGGTTGAATTATAATTACTTCACTAAAACGATAAGACCGCACTTTAGATCGAGTGCAAACCCTACCCTTAACTCTAAATAAACAATTTCATTTATACAAAACCAGTAAATCTGTTTCTCTGAATGTCGTACACTATACAAATGAAGTTTGGTCATTGTTAATTTAGTAATTTGTGATGTATTCAGGTGAAGTATCAATAACTCTGCAAGTACGAGTAGGCTTGCTTGCATAAGTGCCTATTACGAATAGCATACTTAAGGTCATGGCACATTATGCAAGCACCGTAACGGCACCGCTCCAACCCAGCAATTAACTTGTCATTTGAATTTGGACATTAAATCGTATGTCGTATGATATATTTCATAACGTCAATACAAAAAGCCAACGGCGGGTTGTCAGTGCGCGGCTCTTTACCTAACAACTTGAGTTGTTAGGTAGAGGCCAGCGCGCTTCAAGCGTGCGGACCGTGTGCTTACAGCCCGCCGACTGCGAGCCGCCCGCCAGGTGCCAGCGAGCGAAACACCCCGCTTCGTCTTCTAGGCTTCGCTTCTAGGCGTATTCAATCGCAAATGCCATATAACGTGCGTTACTCGTGGTGCCAAGAAGCTTCCACCTCGCGGCCGGCGCGCCGACCGCGCGCTTGCAACTCGCGGTTGGCGCGCGGTCTGCGAGCTTGCACCTTGCGGGCGACGCATCCTTAGCGCGCTGGCGGCTAGCGGTAGCCGAAATTCGAAACAACGCCGTGCCGCAGCTGTGCCGTGACCGTGCCGGTACAGTGTGCCACGACCTTTATATACAATAGTCGTTAGCAGCCAATTAATTTACTTATTAATAGAAACTGAATTGAATCTTTTATTTATGAACAAAATTTAATCAACACAGAAATAGGAAATTCACGAAATGCTCGTTTATTTTGCAAAAATATAATTTGTTGTCAATACAAGGTCTTTCTCTAAAAAATTTGAGTTTGATTGAAAGACGTTAATTTATTTTTCTTCGACTTTGCCGGAAATTGTTTTCTTATTAAAATAACAATTTAACAATACATGAATCAGCTATTTTTTGTACGCTTTGCGATATTATTCAATATAATGAATGTACCGAATTGGAATTAATATAAATAATATTTTCTTCTTTAGGTTTAATAGTTTTAAAGTAAAAAAAACAATAAACTTAGTACTTGTATTTAGTTGTAAATACATATTTATTATATACAGAAACACCCAAACACAGAAAAAAACATTAATCAATCTTATACTTTTATCAATGCTTTTATCTTTACGCATCGTCCATCGTTAAGGGACACAGCAGATGTATCATCCGCGGCTAGGGATAGCCGCAGTTCCGGCTCAGAATCCAAATCGCGGCTCTTGTCCTTCCACTGAGAACTCTGCTAATCACAGTGATCGTGGACGACTCTCATCTGGATTTTTTTTCACCGAAATATCAGTCAAGTATCCTTCTCCCAAGGTTTTCAGTCTCTTTCCCCAGCCTCTACACGCACTCCTCAAAAGGGAAAGGAGCGCGACAACACTCTTTCCCCGGCCGGGCTGAACCATCACACAACAAAATGCCATCAAGGCAAACTTGTGTGTGATGCCCACATTTTATATTATTTTTTACTTTATATATAAAAAAAAATACTGACGAGACGAGCAAGACATGTACCTGATGGTCAGTAACATGCCTGAGACATAACAGCACAGTGACATGCAGCTATTGGAACATGAAGAGTCAAAATCATCACTACTTAGCACTGCACTGCGCTTGTCACACAAAGATCTGAGATGTTATATCTCTAAGCCCTGTAATTTCTCTGGAAACATTGCTCTTCAATCGTAATGTTTATGTTTGCACATTACTGCTTAGCGGCAGAATAACTGGCAAAGGACATGGAGGTTCCCGAACCTCGCACCCCATGATTTGATACCCTCACCCAACATATACTAGCCCTAAAAGTGCTCAACGTGCCTCCAGAAGTTTTCGCTACATCGTTTTTCCCATCTTACCTACATTATTTTCATAATGGGCTCTTACCCATTTTTCACCAGGAAATAGCATCAACTTAGACAGATTTCTCTAACAAAACCTTCACAACCGCAGAGCAGGCTCGACGAACGTTTCGAGTTCGGACGAGTTTCTTTAAACCTAGTTTATTTGTGTACCGACCACATGAACCGCTTCCGCCTGCAGCGAACGAATGCTGCGTTTACTTTGGGAGAGTGGATGACAAGGAATAAGCAAGTTGGATGATCAAATATTTGTTGTGATTGTACTATACCTTAGTCATCAGCGAATAATAAAATAAAATAAAATTTGACTGCCCTAGTGGCTTAGTTGGTAGTAGCTCTGCCTGCGAAGCCGAGGGACGTGGGCTCGATCCCCACTCAGGGCAAATATTTGTGTGATGAATTCAAATGTTTGCACTGTGTCTGGGTGTTTCTATTTAAAATAAGTATGTATTTAAAAAACTATATAAGTATTAAATCAGCTATCTGGCTGCCATCACACAAGCTTTGCTTAGTTTGGGGTCCAGATGGTGTTGTGTGTGAATTGTCCACCAATATAATATAATAATCCTACTAATATAAAATTTGTAAATAAATATTTTAGTCATTAGTGGGATAATAAATGGGGCATAAACAACCCGTCACGTACCTGAGTAGATTGTGGAAAAATATGGAACATAAAAATATATGAAATATATGAAAAAATATAAAGATATATATTTTTTTTAATAAAGATTGACAAGACGATCAGGACATGTGCCTGATGGTAAGCAACATGCCTGACACATAACAGCACAGTGACACGCAGCTATTGGAACATGAAGAGTCCGAATCAATTACCTAGCACTGCACTGCGCTCGTCACCCAGAGGTCTAAGATCTTAAATCTCTAAGCCCTGTAATTTCTCTGGAAACATTGCCCTTCAAACCGGAACATAGTAATGTTTGTACATTACTGCTTGGCGGTAGAATAACTGGCCAAGGTGTGGTACTTCCCCAGGTGGACTCTGCCAAGAGTCCTACCACTACAAATGAAAGAGTTTGCCGTCGGGAACACAAAAGAAATAGTCACGTGACTTAAATCCAACATGGCGGACATCCAAGATTGGATTGGATATTTGAAATGCATTCCCCCATGATATGGGTATTAAATGAAAGGGTTTGCTGGTTGGGATACTTTTGTAACTTTTAGTGCGTGCTAAAAGGGTGTGTTTTAGTTTTTTAAACTATTAGATTTATATTATTATAACTGACATCAAAATAAGATTACTCATTCAAAATCTGCAATGCCGTCAAACTGCTGTCATAAAGTGTGTACTTGAACGCTATCTCGCTTGATGTTAAGCGACGATGCGGTCTACAATAGAGCGCGCTTGCCTGGGATATTTACCAGGCAACTTCACCTCTAATATTTTAAATACAAATATTACTTTTTAAATTTTCGAGTTAAAAGAAATGTCAGTAAATGGAATAACGTAAACAAGATCTAACCGTTGATGCATGCAATGCGAAAATTCCATATTTCCGTTCTAAGTTTGATAGGTCGTAGGAATATTTTCTAGTGAAATTATATTCAGTCTATATCTCCATTTGATTTTGAATTATGCGATATAAAATGCTGTTTGTAGAAATGCTCTTTCGAGTATAATTTTTATTCTAGGCTCAAGCTCAATAGCTCAAGCGGGAAGTTGGGCGGTCATGAAATGGTAGATCCGGGCTCAAATCTAGACGGCTCCACTTTTTGTAAGTTCCTTCTTTTTGTTTGGGAAAAAGACTCGGTCACTCAGGTACTATTATTAATTTTAGATGTAGAAATATATAAACACTTACACTTACAAATTCGTTAAAATTCTTTCATACACCACTATTTCTACGCCATCTGCACACTAAGCAAACCTTTTACTGTTATAATTTTAAATATCTGCATTAGACATTATAATTACACCCAAATGCAGAACATATATATCCCTATTCATAATTAAGGTAAATATAATCAAGATGCTCAAGGCACTATCAGTTAGATCCATGTTCAGCATGCTGGCGGCATTACCACGCTGAATGGTATGTCGTATACATGGAGCCAAATAAACACCACCATTTTGGTCGCACGTCACTTATATAATACCTTAGATAAAGTATATGTATCCTCTTTGTATAATACTTTATGAATTCGTCTGAGCACATCATGGAAAGATTTTAGTTCAATACGTTTGAATATCCGAGGCACAGACAACCTTGAAGTTAAATGTGAATTTAAATGACAATATAATAATGTGAATTTAAATGACAATGTGTTTTGTAAGGAATACCCCCATTTTAGTTCAATACGTTTGAATATCCGAGGCACAGACAACCTTGAAGTTAAATGTGAATTTAAATGACAATATAATAATGTGAATTTAAATGACAATGTGTTTTGTAAGGAATACCCCCATTATTTTCCTCTCTTGAGTGACAAAGCGGAACGGATCCGACGTGATAAGTGTAGGCTGCTCATAGGCAAACGCAAGAAAAAGATTATGAGTGACAGCATTTTTTGTATGGCTCCTCTTCTATATAATAAGCTGCCAAATGCAATTAAAAAACTTAACTTATCCATGTTCAATAGTAGATTAAAAAAGATACTGGTACGCAAATGCTCTTACACTGTGAAAGAATTTTTAAATAATAGGGAAATTAATTGGAATACTGATGTATAGATTTTGTATAACATGACATTTTGCATTCCGTTAACTTCCACTTTAAATTCCATTAGCCACATTAGTGTCCACTGTCTATAGTTTATGAAACTTTACATTTAACCAATGTTAGATCAGATAATATATAGTAACGGACAGGTTGAATCAGATTACTCTATAATATATTGTGAGAGTTCTTTGAGTAGGTATACAAATATTAAATTTTATACATGTTGACATTCTTTTATACACATTGACATTGTTTTATTATATATATATTGTTTTTTTTTGATTATTCTATACATAATGACATTCTTTGACATTGCTCACACGGCTGAACTTCAAGAGCTACTACTGCAAGACCTTGGATTCTACATGAAACCACACACTTGTCAAAGTCCATAACAGCATCCTGCTGAAGCACAAGACGTTGGCGTAATTGTGCTCACCAAACATATCACACTAACATAACACAACGGGATAGAAGCCAGAAATTAATAGACGATGAATCAGATGACATATATGATACAACCGATTAAAAGTTAAAAATGAAAAAAGAAGAAGAAGACTTCATCAGCTGACTATTATTATCATTGTATAAATTCAGACCAATGAAAACTGCGTTGCCAGACATATTGCATGCCTCTAGAAAAAGAGGCCAGTTTGTATGGGTCAATTATTTTGTATCATCTTATCTTACCTGCAAACAGCAATTTAGCAATTTGCTAGATTTTTGTATTTTTTATTTTGAATAATATTTTCGGCTGTACCGACAAGTCTTCGGTAGTATAGTGGTAAGTATCCCCGCCTGTCACGCGGGAGACCGGGGTTCGATTCCCCGCCGGAGAGAATTTTTTGCGTATTTTGCTTTTAGACAACTGTGATAAAATAAGCTCTTATTATCTCTAAACTAGGAACTAACCTACTCTAAGAATTAGTTTTCAGTTCGAAAATACTGCTTGTTTACTGCATTTGATAATGCATTATTATGAAAAACTACAATATGTCCCAAGGTCAACTTTTGAAACTAATTTAAAATTACTCTAGCGGCCCGTTTCGGCTTTGCTCGATACCAACTGTGGCGCCATCTGCCGGGCTGGTTTGTGAATCTAAGCCACCAGGTCCAGGGCCCTACCCAAACGTAAACCTCGGTCCAGCCGTTTAGGAAGAGTTCAGTGACAAACACACGCACAAAAGAAATATATTTATATATTTATAAGGATTTAGATAGAACTCTATTATTTTGCTAAAAACAAAATAAGTAGTAAATGTAGTACTTAAAAGATTAGCAATCTTCAAGTGGAAGGCCCATAAAATTTGTCTAGCCATTTCATATATTAGCCGAAACAAACAAACGCAGAGAGAAAAATAAATACGTAGGTATAGTGAAAAACTGTTAATTTTACAAAGAGGCACTTCAATTTAATTTGTATGTATAGCTTTATAAATTTATATCAGAGATGAAAACTATAAATAAATAACTTTGGCTTGTTTACAAAGAAATCGATAGTAATTAGTGGAAGTAGCCAATAACTCATAGCTCCGTAATCTCAGCAATGAATCCGCCTGCCAAACACAGTATCAGTGTCAATTTGCCCAGTCTTATGTTAAGCAGGCCGTGCCAAGTGAGCGCGCTAATTAATCCTCTCTAAGGTCTAATGGTTTGTGCTCGGATTAAGCTTGTGTAACATACATACGTGCTACAACATGTAGGGACAATCATATTCAGATATTTTATTGTTGACTGTGAAGGCTAGTTTTGTAGTGGTACTCTTTGCAGAGTTCGCCTGGGGAAGGAGCGCTGAAGAAATCGGCCGCGTCGTTGAAAGCTGTAGTAGATGCCCTCAGTAAAAGGACTTCCACAGAAGAGACCGCCATGCTTCAAATCACTAATGCTCGCCTGGAATGCGAGATGACGGAACTGAGGAAAGAAAGGGTAGACCTCAAAAAACGAGTTAGCGCGAATGCGTAGTACTCCGATTTCTCTGGCTCCACAACAAACGTCTTCTGGAAAGCAAAAGAAGTCAACACTTACTAGGAACTTACACATAAGATCATGCTACAAATAGGAGGCATGCTTGATGCAAGACTAGAAGGTATAGAAGATCGCCTGTTACCTAAAAAGCGTATTCGACCACCACTAGCGACTGATCGTGGGAGGCATCTGAGACGCCAATGACAAGATCGACATCCATGCAGCTTCTTACTGCGGCCAATACCCCTGACCTTCAGACAGACAGACAAAACAGACAGGCTGACATAGGAAAGGCAACCCCAGGAATTCCTGTTAAGAGGCCTAAGGGGAAGGTAAAGGTAGCTGATAAGCAAGCAAACAAGCAAAGAACGCTTGCGACGCCGAGTTGTTCACTTCCACCCCACTCGCTTATTACAAACAAAGACACCTGGACAAATGTTGATAGGCGTAAAGGTAAAGAGAAAAAAACACAATCAACTTTCTAGGCCGGCAAAATCTAACCAGGTTAAGTGGCGGTCGCCTTGATCGTCGCCTGTGGTAATCACTCTGCAACCGGAAGCTGATGGTACTGATGATACATGGGTATGACTTATTCCAAAGTTTTGGCAAAGTTAAGGTCAAAAATTGACTTTGCCAGCTGCGGTATAGTAGGTGGAGGCCTGCACTGCCGGTGAGCAGCTACGGGTGCTCGAAAACTGGAGTTTTCTGGAGATGAAAGTGGTGAAAAGGCCCTTACTGAAAAGATCCGTGTGATCCGTGTGATCGAGTGATAAACCCTGGACTACTAAAGGTTTCCAGACCCACGAAATGTGCAGAAATGCGCATCTTGGGTCTGTTCAGTAACAAGAGATTAATTAGCAACAGTCATCGCTCAACGTGGGGGCTGCCCTATGCATACTACCAAGGCTGGAACTCCGCAACAGGGGACAGTGGTTGACGACATGGGAATTGGAAGTACCGCGCTAATTAATCGATTAAGGAAGTGTTGCTAATTAATCTCTTGTTACTGAATCATCCAGACCCAAGATGCGCATTTCTGCACATTTCGTGGGTGAAAAAAGTGTAGAAGTGGAAGAAGCGACTGGCAAAGCCCCAGGGCCGGCTGAAAGCTGGACTGTTGAGGCTGTTCGGCTCGTCCTTAAAGATTGACTGAACAGGGCGCATGGGTCACTTACCTTTCGGCTTGTGCAGGTGCTCACCGGTCATAGGTGCTTTGGGAAATACTTGTGCCGCATCGGCGGGAGGGAACCGACGACCATGTGCCACCACTGCAGCTGCGGGGAAGACACAGCGCAGCACACATGTGCAGGATGGGCAGAAGAACGGCGAGTCCTCGTCGCAGCTGTAGGAAGTGATCTCTCGCTCCCGGGACTAATCGCCTCAATGGTTGGATGCGAGAGATCTTGGGAAGCGGCTGTTCGAAAGGAAACAGCCGAGCGCGAACGGGAGATTTTGTCTGATCTCCCAATGCGCCAACTTCGTCCAGGGCGTCGGAGGAGAGTCTTCCATGCTCTCCGCAGACCTCCATGAAATTAGGCCTTGAGCGGCGGACTCGGGGGGTCCGTCGCTTGATGAACATAGCCCTGAGATGGAGCGCGCGGTGTTCCCGGGCGCATCTCAAGGAATCTCCCCTCCTCCTCCTGCCTCCTCTCATGTCCTGCTCGTCTCGTCACTTCTTACTAACAAAAATCGCTGAAGGTTGGAAGGTTTTCATCACATACATTTTAGAAAGTTTCCAGCTACTTCTCTATGAAAAAATAGGTTGGTAATTATTTTTAACTTTCCTGTGCATTTAAAAATGGAGCGTAGACTCAATTTCTTGGCTTATTCTTAATAGTTACGTGTGATATTAATAATATATGGGTATGATGTTTATTCTTACATATGAACATTATTCAGTTGTTATTTGATTATTCATAAGTTTAAATTTGATCCAAAATTAAAAATTTGTTCTTAATTACGACTAGTTCCTTTCGATTTAGTAATATTTATTTATATAATTTAATAATTAAGATTATCCGGCTAAGTAAAACTCAATGAAATATTAAATCCTATAGAATTTCATAGATTTCATTGCTGTTGAAAAACATTGTTTCATCAAAATATTAATAAAAATATCTTGAACGAATGCTGGTATCTAGTTTTCGAATGAAAAGTAATAAATCGACAAACTAATAACACTACAAAATATTTTTGTCTTGTTTGTTAGTTTTTATTTTAAAGTTAATATCCGTGCGGGTGTTTTTAGCTATGTTTGGTTAATATCGATTCAAAATAGCCGCCTCCACAAAATGGCGGACAAAATATTTCTTCACAACCTACCTCAATATGGGTATCAAATGAAAGGGCTTGACTAGTGGAATACTATACACTATAACAAATTTCAAATCCAAGATGGCCGCCACCACAAAATGGCGAATTACATTATTTTTTTCACTACTGCCTCAATATGGGTATCAAACGAAAGGGCTTAACTAGTAGAATACTTTGCACTATGACAAATATCAAATCCAAGATGGCCGCCACCACAAAATGGCGAATTACATTATTTTTTTCACTACTGCCTCAATATGGGTATCAAACGAAAGGGTTTAACTAGTAGAATACTTTGCACTATGACAGATTTCAAATCCAAGATGGCCGCTACCACAAAGTGGCGAAATACATTTCTTTTTTCACAACTCCCTTAATATGGGTATCAAATGAAAGGGCTTGACAAGTAGAATGTTGTACAGATAACAAATCTGAGGTAGTCGGGGGGTTAATTTTTTTTATTTATTTTGTTCTTGTATTTTAATTAATTACATTTAAAGAGAACATAAAACTAAATAATATGTGAATAATTAAAGCACCTGTGACAGGTACGTTATTAGTATCGAGCAAGAAACGGTAAAAAATATGACGTTGTATGGGAGCCCTTGAATAAATATTAATTTTATTTTTAGTAATCTTTGTTAAACCGGCAACAGAAATAAGTACATCATCTGTGAAAATTTCAACTGTCTAGCTATCACCGTTCTTGAGATACAGCCTGGTGACAGACGGACGGACAGCGAAGTCTCAGTAATAGGGTCCCGTTTTTATCCTTTGGGTACGGAACCCCAACAACGGTCTGCTTCGGTCACCGAAGCTTGTTAAACACTACCTTTAAATTTTAAACAGTATTTGGATTGAAATAAAACGTTTTCTAATAAGTTACGGCTGGCCTAATAAGTTACAGCTGACCTAGTGGGAAGAACGCCGACTGTCGATCCGGAGACCCAGGGTTCATAAGAACAAAATTAAAAATTTTGAAACCCCCGACTACCTTAGATTTGTTATCTGGACAACATTCTGCTAGTCAAGCCCTTTCATTTGATACCCATATTAAGGGAGTTGTGATAAAAGAAATGTATTTCGCCATTTTGTGCAAATTCGTAGTCTATTGTTTTTTTGGTTTTCTCTCTAAGAATAAAATTGAGACAATAGCTGTCTTGTGAAACTTTAAGATAGACGCTAGTTTGTACAGTTGTCGGACTGTCACATGTTTTATTTCATTGTACAATAGGCTTGTGGGGTATATGTAAGACTTTTTGTAAGCAACTTTTAAAACAAGGCGTTGTGCTCTTTCCAGTTTCATCAAAAGAGTCTTGTTGGCAGAATCCCAGCAGATAATACAGTAATTAAGTATTGATTCACAAAATGCTGTATATACAGTTCTTACGGTATTAGGGTCTGCAACAGTGCCAATTGTTTTAAACAAGTACGACATTTTCCGGAGTCTTGTGTATAGATTTTTTATGTGACAGTCCCATTTTAATCTTCAGTGCAGTGCTTCAGTCTCTCCAGCGATGCCGCGTTAACTATCGCTATATCGAAGTGTTGATTTTGAAGTGTATCTACAGTAAAGCTACAGTGTCTGTCCGATTACAAGACCAGTGCAAAATACATATCCAGCTACAGAAAGGCGTGAGACAGGGAGATGTTATATCTCCGAAACTGTTCACTGCCGCGCTGGAAGATGTTTTCAAGCTACTGGACTGGAACGGATATGGCATCGATATCAACGGCGAATGCATCACTCACCTTCGGTTTGCCGACGACATAGTCATTGTGGCGGAGTCGCTGGAGGATCTCGGTGCTATGCTCAGGGACCTCAGTAGAGTATCCCAACAGGTAAGTTTGAGGATGAATATGGACAAGACGAAGGTCATGGGAAATGTTCATGTCTCACCTGTACCGGTTATTGTTGGGAATACCACACTCGAAGACCTTTATAACTTATGCTTCCCAATACATACTATTAAGGTCTCATCACGCCAACGTCCTGGGTGGCTGAGTACTGGTATCAGAACATGCTGTAAACTTAAAAGATCATTGCTGTGGAATTATCGTAAGAACCCCACCCCAAAAAATAAACTTAGTTTCAAGAAATTATCTTCAAGACTTAATCGTATCATTAAATTAACACAAAAATCACAAAATTATAACTTTATAAGTAAAGCTCAAAATAAAAATAAAGCAATGTGGAGGATAATAAACAGATCCAGAAATAAAATACCAAAAAACAATTTACAGGTAAACATAAACGGTAGATTGGTGAATGAACCCAGTGAAGTTGCAAACGCGTTTCATAAGTTTTTTATTAACCACACAAAAGACGAAACAAAAATACCAGACACAAAAAATGTGCCATATCATGTTGATTCTTTGTTTATGGCTCCGACAATACCCCAGGATGTGCACAGAATAATAATGTCAATCAAAAATACAAATAGCACTGGCTACGACGGTGTATCCACGTAAGTACTTAAATACGTATCGCCAGCAATATCGAATGTTCTAAGCCACCTCATTAATTTAAGCATCTCTAATGGTGTATTCCCCGACAAATTGAAGAAAACAGTAGTAAAGCCACTATATAAAAATAAAAGTTGACATGGGATCCTATAGACCTATAGCCCTTGTCCCAATATTGTCCAAGATTTATGAAAAAGTAATATATAATTCCATTTATGACTTTTTTGAACGTAAGAATCTGTTAGTGCCAGAGCAGATAGGTTTTAGGAAAAAAAGACGATCAATCTAGCAGTCTATAATTTCCTTAACACAGTTATGAGTGGTATGGATGCCGGGACTCCTATCTGTGCGCTATTTATGGATTTGATCAAAGCGTTCGACTCTGTCGATCACAACGTACTACTACGGAAACTTAATGCCTATGATGTCAGAGGTAATGATTTTAATTTAAATAAATCCTATTTATCAAATCGCCTGCAATGCACGGAGATAACAAGTATTTGTCCAAAGACTAAAAAACAAACGACATATGCCTCTGAATATGAACCAGTAAAATGTGGAATACCTCAAGGTAGCGTTTTAGGTCCACTATTATTCATAATTTACATAAATGATCTCCCTAACGCTATGAAACATCCCACTGTCTTATTCGCTGATGACAGTACGATCATGTTTTCTAGCAAAGATAAATTAGCAAATGACATTACAGAGACGTTTAAATCTACAAATTTTTGGCTGACATGTAATAATTTGAAAATGAATTGTAATAAAACAAATTTAATAACATTTCGTAACAAACTAAATAAATTAAGCGATCTTAGTATTCATATCATGGGACATCAGATTGAAATTGTTAACACAACGAAATTCTTGGGCTTAATTATTGATTGTAATTTGAATTGGAAGGCACACATTGAAACCCTCTGTATGAGAATAAATCAGCATTCGTATGCGCTTTCTATGTTGTCCAAGTCAGTAAATAAAACTACAGTCTACTTGCATCTTATAATGGCAATGTCTCATCTTTGCTTCGGTATGGGATAATATTTTGGGGGAATAGTACAAAAAAGAAAGGGTATTTAAAGCGCAGAAAAAATGTGTAAGAGCCATTTGCAAATTGAGGCGAAAAAATAGCTGCAAATTACACTTTAAAGATCTAGAGATCCTTACCTTACCGTGTCTCTATATCTATGAATGTGTGGTGTTTATGAGAAATAATTTGAATATGTTTAAAAAATTTAAATCTCAGAGACTTAAAAATAAAATACAAGAAAATTAAGATCTTTCCTTCTAGAAAAAACGTATTACTCTGTAAAATAATTCCTATTAGACAAAAATTTAATTTTCATTGAGTTTTAATTTTACATAATTCTTACTTGACATTTCTATCTATATTTTTATTTTGTTATTTGACATTATCTGCTAATTGTACTTGACATGTTCTTAGTTTGTATAATTCTAATTAAATATATTTGTTGAGTGTGTAGGAAATACTTGGTGAATTTAATTATTTTTTAAAAATGAAAATGACGAAAATTATGCTTATTGTCTATCAACCTATGTGTTTGTTGCATGCCGAAAGGCTTGATATGATGTACTTGTGCTACCTAACCATTGTCATCTATTGAACTACCTACATATCGCAATAAAGAGATTATGATTATGAAAATGTTGACGAATACGTCTACCTGGGTCAAAAGATCCAATTAGGTAGATCCAATTTCGACAAATAGGTCCAGCGAAGGATCTAACTCGGGTGGGCAGCGTTCGGGAAACTTCGGCACATCTTTGAGTCCAGAATACCCCAATGCCTAAAGACGAAAGTCTTTAATCAGTGCGTGTTGCCAGTGATGGCTTATGGGCCTGAGACGTGGTCCTTCACTGTGGGCCTCATAACTAAGCAAAAGTCACACAGCGAGCAATGGAGAGGGCTATGCTTGAATTCTCTTTGCGCGACAGAATCCGTAATGAGGATATTCGCAAAGAATGAAAGTGGCCGACATAGCTCAAAGAGTAAGCAAGCTGTGGCAATGGGCAGGCCACATCGCTCGCAGAACTGACAACCGATGGGGAAGAAAGGTTCTCGAGTGGCAACCACGAACCGGCAGACGCAGTGTTGGACGGCCTCCCACTAGATGGACAGAATATGACCTCATAAAGGTAGCTGGAAACCGCTGGTTGCAGTTTGCGCAGGACCGTTCGTTGTGGAAATCTAGGGGGGAGGCCTATGTTCAGCAGTGGACGTCTTGCGGCTGAAGGTGATGATGATGATGACCAGTTTTACCGCCACAGCGTCCCTGCTGCAAACGCCCTGCTTCTCATTAGCTTTCGGTCACGTGCCGACCAGATTGTTGTAATGTCTTCCCGACGTCATCTTTCTGAGTTACGGTCTTCGATTTCGGAGGAGTGCCGGGTTTCAGTGATAACTAGGTAGAGGGTTAATTTGTTAGTATTTGTCTGATGTCTGCTAGTTGGTTGATTGTTGCGGTTTTTTGTGCGTCTGTTGTTTGGTTTTTTACTGGCTCGATGTTGCTTTGTTTTTTATTGGTAGTTTCAGTTTTTTGATTGGTAACAAAAAAAAGTTGGGGAAAAAACAGCTCAAAGTGACACAAAGCTCGGTATTTTTTTCGTTCTATATTTTATTTTAATATCAACTGTTGTTTAAATGTCAGTTTAAGAAGAGAAAAATCTCACCTGATGGTTAGCGACGACGCGGTCTGCAATGAGGCTTGTTTACGCAAAGAAACCGGTTCACACTCGACTTCTCGACTTGACGTCAAAAATGTATCCACCGGGAAAATTCACTCAGGCAACGCAAATCCCACAGGCGTACCATTTTTATTACAAATTTGCGGTCAAATTCTTCCTTGTTCAAGTCTTTGGAAAGTCAGTCATGAAACGAACGATGGTAAATGACTTTGAATTTGTAGGAGTAGCACGTAAATTCAATTCAATTCTTTATTTGCTAGTTCATGGGTAACACAGATCTTATAAAATTACAAACACAGCCAAAAACAACCTCACATTAGGTATACAAATCCAATTAAGTATATCAGAATATATTATGTCGAAATACATAGGTAACATCGCAGTCGTATTATTACGTGACGTTCTAATTAAATACAGTAATTTCATAAATTCCAAGTCAAGAGTATGGTTACTTATATAATTACTATGCTACAATTTACCGAAATAATTATACAAGCGGCAAGATGCTTTGTCCAGAAATTCATTAACTGAATAATAACATTCACTCGCAAGTAAATTTTGTGTAGAGTTGAAGAAGTGTCTTCAACTCTACACAAAATTTACTGTAAGGCAAATAAACAATTAAGTATGGCAAGGAATTATATATAAGTGATGCCATGTAAATGCAGTTGTTCCTGACTAATTCCAACCTCACACTAGGCACACTAACCTCACACTAGGTAAAAGCGTGACGAACTACAAACAGTTCGATAAAAAAGGCAAGATGGTATTAGATTATGCAGATCAGCACACTGTCCGAAATGTATCTAATGAAATACCCGATGAGCTAACAACTTTGCGGCGATGTTCCAAACATAATTTTCATCAGTTAGAAACAATAAAATCACATGCTAGTATTATGGTTAATGGGAGTACTTTACATAACTCAGTAACCCAGCATCATGTCACGATGACAGCGCATCTCAACATATTGATCAAAACAAAAATCTTCAACTCATCATGGCAAATTAAAACTACAAATTGAAAATAACAATTTCATTCAAAAAGTCACTCGATTATCACCGTTGCGGAGAAAACAATAAAGTTCACTTATCGCATCAGTAGGCATTTGATAAGTGCGTAGTCACAACACAAATAATAATATAAAACGTGTCGTGTGTATCGATTTATTTGTTTACCCTTTAGTTTTATAATTCCTTGATAAGAAGCTATCAATTAAAATCAAACACGCCTTTATTTCTATTGTCATAGTGAACGTCTACGAATTTTTTTAATCTTTTGTAAAATGATATTTTTTTAATTAAATAACACGTGCATCGATTTAAGGAGCAATACATTAAATTGATAACGCATGAAATACACTAATCTTTATTTATATAATATATTTGTTTGTCGCCGTGGTTGAGTTTGTCTGTTTGTCGAAAGTCTTGGTTAAACCAAACAACAGACGCACAAATACCCGCAACAATCAACCAACTAGCCAACACCAGACAAATACTAACAAATGAATCTTATACCTAGTTATCACTGAAACCCGGCACTCCTCCGACATTGAAGACCGTAACTCAGAAAGATCACGTCGGGAAGACATTACGACAATCTAGTCGTCACGTGACCGAAAGCTAATGAGAAGCAGGGCGTTTGCAGCAGGGACG
Source organism: Ectropis grisescens (assembly GCA_017562165.1). Classification (NCBI taxonomy): domain Eukaryota; kingdom Metazoa; phylum Arthropoda; class Insecta; order Lepidoptera; family Geometridae; genus Ectropis; species Ectropis grisescens. Next base: position 29,306,126 of record CM029781.1, on the reverse strand, counting down.
CTGTGGCGGTAAAACTGGTCGGTAAAACTAAACTGCTGGATTGAGTATCGACCTCTACATTGTTACACCATGCTTTCCGTCTACTCATTATAAACATACGAGATCTTATGGGTTATATTGTAAATAATTGTTTCATAATAATGAGTATTTGTCCTGTCTGGCTTCTATGTTAATGTTTGTGTATTTTTTTTAATATAGAGAGACAATGACATGTACCTCATGGTAAGCAACACGTCTGCCTCATAGCACCACAGTGACACGCAGCTATTGGAATACCAAGAGTCCAAATCATTACCTAGCACTGCACTGCGCTCGTCATCCATAGATTTAAGATATTATATCTCTAAGCGATGTTTCTCTGAAAACATTGCCCTTCAAACCGGAACACAGTATTGTGCGTACACATGACGGTAGAATAATTGGCTAAGGTGTGGTACTTCCCCCAGGCGGACTGTGCCAAGCGTCCTACCACTACTACTACTCTTATGTGTTTAAAACTGTAAATAAGATCACAAAAATATCAGATATCTGGCTCCCATAGTATTATTACACCCAAAGACCTTACATATACTACGTATAGAGTTGGCACAAACGCTTTACTCCGAAAGCACGGGGAGCATCTTTTTTTGCTTTGTTGCTCTTGTGGAAGTGGCATACTTTTGTCGCGGCACATCACTGTTGCCATAGAAAGTATGCAATACGCCGTAAATGGAATCACTCTAGAGATTGTTCGATGATATGTTTACCTAGGGCAGACGCTCGAATTGGGTAAAAGTAGCTTTGAGAGTGAGGCCATGAGGAGAATTCAGCTGGGTTGGGCAACATTCGGAAAACTTCGCCGAGTCTTCTCGTTGCCCATCCCACAATGTCTAAAGACAAAAGTGTTATAATCAGTGCGTCCTACCAGTCATGACCTACGGTGCCGAAACGTGGACACTAACAGTAAAAGCAGTCCGAAAATTCAAAGTCCCAGTCCCCAGTAAAGTCGGTCCCCAGGTCCGCGATAAAAGCTATGCAATAGCTTAAAAACCGTTTATTTGAGCAAATGCTTAAGATAAAATACAGATTACAGATATTTGACATAAGATAGGTCTTTATCACTGTCCGGTATAAATGTAAGTAGGTAGGTAGGACTAATTATCTCAGCAAAATCAATTGCACAATTAATGCGTGCCCTGTATCCCACACTAGGGTAGTCCTGTGTCGTGTGATACAGTGCCTCTCCTTCTCCATATAATTTACATAATAACAAACTGAACTAGGTATGTACGTTTATCTTAAAATAAATCATTTTTTGTTAATAATACAGGAAGGTACTTACTGACTAAAACTTTTAGGTAGGTTAGTGTGATTGTGCGGTGAATATGATTATGAAATGATAAAGAGTGTGCTTGTAAATACGTATTTAGCCTAAAAATAAAAATAATGATAACATGTATTCATTTTGGATTATTATTTTCTACTTTTAGGGCACATATTTCAGAAACAAAAGCAGATGCCACCTTCGTGGACGACGCTGTGAGGCCAGTAATTAGTTATGTTGCGTGACAGCGCTCATCAACGTGGTCAAATTACGTACGTGTAATATTGTCAGTTTAAAAAAAAAAGTCCCACTATTGTTGTCTTAGCTTCGGAAATCTTCGCGTCTCATAAACACATAAATCTGAAACGTGTTTAGATTTAGCTTTGGTGCGCTGCTCTCCCAATCCTCTGCAGGCGGAAAAAGTGGCGGAACCACAGACCTGACCCGTCTTGGGGGACCAAGGATGTATAGACGCACGGCGACAGTGACAAAGGTTCCATCTTTGCCACTGACGGCAGAAACATGGGACCGTGCCCTCCTATGGGGTAAACCCCCGTCACAGCCGCCTACCAAGGATACGCCGTGTCTACTTCGGGGACCAACCAGTAAATGCGTGCTAGACGCCCCCATGTCTGAACATCCTTGGTCCCCCGCGACGGGTTAGATTTGTGATCCGCCGCCTTATTCGGCTGCAGAGAATAGGGAGAGCAGCGCCCCACAATACCGACAATCCTCTTCCCCAGTAGCCCTATCGCGGTTGTCAACTAAAAGATCCCATGGATCTTTTCCGTGCGCCGTGATCGTTTAGTCGGTAATGAAGCCGTGTCCATCCATAGTGTCGAGTCTGATATAGCTCCCAGGCGGAAGTTCTGTTTAAAATTTAGAGGTAGTATTCAACAAGCTTCGATGACCAAAGCAGACCGTTGTTAGGGTTCCGTACCCAAATGGTAAAAACGAGGCCCTATTTTTTTATTCGAGACTTCGCTGTCCGTCCGTCCGTCCGTCCGTCTGGCACCTGTCTGTATCTCAAGTTCGTTTGAGTTTTGGTACCTACGTCAAACATGGAACCATGAAGTTGCTAAATAATCTAGGTATACATTTATTTTTCCAAAAAACCAAAACCAAATTCAGACTTTCAATTTATATTTAAATTCAAATTTCATAAGAATCTATCGCTAAGTCATCTAGATTAATGCCAGTAAATTTAATGTTTTGTTTATATTTTAAAAAACTGCCTCAGTGACATCGATACAATTTATATGAGGCCATAGATTAATAGCACCTAGATTGATAATCTTCAAACAAACGCTTCATCTTAAGTGAGGCAAAGCGTAGATTAATATCAGCGTAAGCAGTATCTATTGAAATTTGCCAAACAAAACTTGAATGTTGTGGAGTATATACAGTAAAGGAACACACACACAAACCATAATAATGTTTTTAATTGTCGGTGACGCTCGCACTAGAGCTGAACCTTGACAGCTGATGGTAGCTTCGTACGGACTAAGCCAATATGCCTCACTTTTCTTGCGTGGACCTGGTTTCTAGGCGTTATTATTGTATGTATGTTATTATACCTCTAAACTATGATTTACCGAACAGAAAAATAACCATCAAAATTGATTCATAATTGGAGGAGGTATCGCGTAACATACCTACATACAAAAAACATACATCTGAATTGAGAACCTCCTCTTTTTTTGAAGTTGATTGAACGTGGGAAATAATACTAAGCAAGGAAATATTGCACAAAATTTTCTAGCGTGCATCCCATGCGCCCAGGTAAAGGTTACCTGCGCAGCGGACAAAGAATAGCTATTCGAGCACAGAACATATTACTCACGGAGAAGAATATCAACTCCATACTTCATGAAAAAGTAGCGTCATCTATCGGTTGCCGCCTTAAAACTTTTTCCAGGCTCAAGGCGGTAAATTTTAAAATCTATAATTTGCGTAGGCGGGAAATTTTGAAATGTATTGTTTGAGTAGGCTGGAAAATTTCAAATTTCGTTGGAATATAATAGGTAGTTTACGTATCATAAGGAACTACAGCCCAAATATACCACAGTAAATAGTAGTCATTAGCAAAACATAAATAATTTTAAAAAAGTTCCCTCAAAGAATGTCTAGTTTTTAAGTATGTAAACGGCATGACTATCTTATACAAAATGAAAATATTTTGTACACATCAATAAACAAAAAAAATGATGTGATAATATTAAGAACAATCAAAAATGTTCCATGAGCCCATAAAATAGTAGGACATCTTAATGGGCAAAAAAGTGATTGTAAAAAAAAAATATATGATGTTTAAAAATGTAAAATGTGAAATGTTGTGTATCCACCTTAATGAGATTTATTAGCATTAGTCGCAGTTTCTTTCACATTATATTTTTCAAGTTCTGCCGTCTTTGATGGTCCTCTTTCTTGTTTGGAAAGGCTCAGCATCTGAAAGTTATTTTTTTTTGTTTTTATTTCATAACCACAATAACTGTTACAGGTATTAATAAATTCGCCCTTTAAACCTGTACAAGGTTTGTCTAGGACAAATAGTTCTCGACACATAACAAGGTGAACATTACGTCGACAAAATACCTAAAATTATCACAACGTACATTTTAACAGATACCAGCACAGGCGCACCTAAGACAGTCGTATGGGCCCGTATATATTATTTGCCCATACGAACCGCCGTAGTCAACGCGCGCTGCATTCCTAAGATACAGGCTGCTCCCACTTCTTTCATACTTGTCAGATGTAGGGTCCCGCAGGGAAATGTGTTAGGACCGTTGCTCTTTATCATTTTTATATAAATGGTTTGCCTAAAGCAACGAAACACCCCACAATCCTGTTTGCTGATGACAGTACTGTGTTGTTTACTGACAAAAATGTATCATGCATAGAAAATTACATTAAAGAAACATTGAATAGTGTCATAGAATGGTTTACATTGAAAAATTTAAAGATCAATTTTAATAAAACAAAAATTATGACATATCGAAATAGAATAAATAAATTGAATAATCTTGACATGACATATTCTGGACATAAAATTGAAATAATTGACTCCACCAAATTTCTGGGATTGCATGTTGATTGCAATTTGAACTGGAAAGTACATAATGAAAAAATATGTGCAAGGATAAACCAGAATTCATATGCGCTTTACATGTTATCGAAAAGTGTTACTAAGCCTACTTTGCTGTCTACCTACAATGGTAATGTCTCATCGCTACTTCGATACGGCATCTCATTCTGGGGCAATAGTACGGGAAGAGACGCCGTTTTTAGGTCACAAAAAAATGTGTAAGACCCATTAGCAGACTCTGTCAGAGACAGTCCTGTAAACCACATTTTAAAAAGTTGAAAATCTTAATTGTACCATCTCTGTACATATCAGAATGTGTGATGTTTGTGCGAAATAATTTAAATTTATTTGATTAACTAAACAGCCAACGCCATAAACATAAAGTTAGGGTACCTAATCGTAATACAACGCTTCTCGCAAATAGCGTACTTTGTATGGCCCCGATGATTTACAATCACCTGCTAATTAATTTATTAAAAACTAGCTTTTACCCGCGACTTCGTCCGCGCCACATTTTTATTAAAGTAATTGAGGCAGTACCTACTCGTATGTCTACTACCATACAAATTCACATTTCCTAATCAAAATCGGTCTAAGTCAAAGTTTTATATTTATTAATAAATGTACAATTTACACGACAAATTACAAAGAAACTATGTTTTCAAAAAATTAATCAAAAACAGACTTAAATTTAAAATCATATTGGGACGTTCCACCAAATTTTATTAGAGTCTATTAGTAGATATTAGTAGATATATCGACTGATTACATGAACGCAAATTTTAGTTTGTTGTTCATATTTCAAAAACCGCCGCACTGATTTCGATAAAATTTATATGACCACCTCTGAACTATAATCTACCAACCAAAAAAATAACCATCTAAATTGATTCACAATTGGAAATACAACTGGATTGATAACCTCCTCCTTTTTTGAAGTCGGTTAAAAATAGCATACCAGATGTGCCAAGATCCTTCCATGCACACTTTTACTCCTCATTTCCACTCTTTTCAACTCTTTTTCTGTGATAAAAAGTCGCCGTTGTCCTTTCCTAAGTCTAGGTAGTCTATCTGTGCACCAAATTGTAACAAACTCTTTAAGTGGCTTAGGCGTTAGACGGTAACGGACAGAGAGAGTTACTTTCATATATATAATTTCATATTAGAATTGAAAACAGGTGTTCCTGATCATTTTATAGGAGGCAGTTGTAAAAGATTACCGAAAAGTAATACGTTTACTCCTCCAAAAAACTCATTTTCTCAGTTCTTAATTTGCCTTAATCGAGCGTCCATCATGCATAACATTTGATAAGACACCATGGAAATCTCGTCGACTATCAATAATTCTGTCTGATAGTCTGATACGCCATTTAGTGGCTGCGCCCATCTTAAGTATTGAGGTTGTATAGTGCACTGTAGTCTTCTTGTCAAGCCTTTTTATTTGATACCCATGTTGATGGGGTTCATAAAACCTAAATTATCCGACATTGTGTAGAGGCCGCCATCTTGGATTTTAATTTTATATAATACATTGTATTCTACTGGTTGAGCACTTTCATTTGATACCCATATTGATGGGATTGATAAAACCTACGTTATCCGCCATTGTGTAGCGGCCGCCATCTTGGATTTCAATTTTTTATAGTATATTGTATTCTGCTTGTTGAGCCCTTTCATTTGATACCCATGTTGATGGGATTGATAAAACCTACGTTATCCGCCATTTTGTAGCGGCCGCCATCTTGGATTTCAATTTTTTATAGTATATTGTATTCTGCTTGTTGAGCCCTTTCATTTGATATCCATATTGATGGGATTAATAAAACATAAATTATCCGCCATTTTGTAGCGGCGGCCATCTTGAATTTATAATGATAATGAATAAACATAATTGTATTGTCATCAAAATCCAAAGTGTATACAACATTTCAAATTAATCGGTTGACAGGAAGAGGGTGAAATTTGAATTACTAAATTTGACCCAAGAATAAATAATAATTAATAATAAAAAAATACCCCAATTCCACCCCCGTAGGTACAGTTCGAAACTACAAAACTGCTAAAACATACATTTTATGGTTTCGTGTTAAATATCTAGACGTAAAGTTTCATAGTTCTTCAACAATGACGAAGTTTTCCATATAAACTTTCATCCCTTATTTTAACCCTTTCAACCCTTTTTTCGGAACAAAAAGTAGCCTATGTCCTTTCTCGGGATCTATTTTATCTATGTATCAAATTTCATCAAAATCTGTTGGTTGGTTTAGGCGGTAAAGACGGACAGACAGACAGACAGACAGACAGACATACAGACAGACAGACAGACAGAGTTACTTTCGCATTTATAATATTAGTATGGATAGATTAAATATTTTTAATAAATTAATTGATCTCTTCAAGAATAAATGAAAATGTTTCTTACTAGATAAGGCGTATTATACAATTCATATAAGTTTGAAAATTGAAATTTTTTATCAAATTTATTGACATTGTAAAATTTACTGTTATATTTTTAATATTGGGACATATATTTGTTTACACAAACTTAATTTATTTCTATTTGACGTAAAATTTTAACTTGGAATTTGTAAAATTGTTAATTTGTAAATGGTTGATAACTGTTCAAGATTGAGTGACTTTCAATTATTATTATAGTATTAAATTTGATATTGTTAAATTTATTCCTATTAATTTGACATGTGGTATTAATCGAAACTATTAATTTGAGATGATTTTCTTAGCATTCCATGGATTCACTGTGCGGGTGCCGGGTCCATCGTGTGGCAGAGAGAGAAAACCCGAGTAGACCTCGAGACTTGTGACTCGGGCGTAGGTTTAAGGGGGCCCTTTCTGACGTACACAAACACTCACCTTCACTACTCGTCTTTCTCTCCCTGCCCAGCCAAATCTGATATGAGCCTACTAGTGCAGCTTTAGATACTCGTTCTAGTATAGAACTTACTGCACTTCTGGATAAGCCAAGGTCTTTCAGCAGGTTATAGAGAGATTTTGCTGGTATACCTCTCCTTCCACTTCTACAGCGTATAAACTAACTACATAGCCGTTTTTTGTTAATTCGTTTAGGAGGTCGTAATACTTATTTTGTTTCATCGCGTGGTCTTTAGGTATATTAGTTTCCCACGGTACGGTAAGTTCTACAAGGACTATGCGTTTCGTAGCTATAGAAAAAAGGAAAATGTCCGGTCTGGATGACTAAACACCCACATCCTCTGGGATCCTGTAGTGCCTTTCATACGTGTTCATTAAAATAGTCCAATCAGGTGCTGTACCCAGGATTGAGTAAGGCTTGTGCCTGGAGTTTGAAGTTGAGCCTTCTTTTACAAAGTTAATTTGTCTTTTGTTTCGTCAATCCCTTTTGGGCTCTAGCTACTGAAAGGCTCACGGCTTCACGTATGATTTCAAGTACTCTGTCATGGCGCCGTGAGTAATGACCCCCATTAAGGAGCATCCCTGCATCCCACCAATACGTGTCTTGCTGTACAAATCGCCTCTCCACAAGTTTAGCAACATTTTTCAGAGGCTTTTCCCCACCTTACCAAGTTACTCTGGTCAGGGAGGGTCATTTGGAATGCATTTAGATAAAATTTTAATAAGGGAGGAGACCAGTCGTAAATCAAGGTGCGCCACTTTAGAGCTAATGGGATACAGAACTCACCTATGGTTTACCACTCACTTTGCATTTCTAAATTCATAGCGTGCACTTTGTAACCGTCATTTTCGTCTTGTTGTAGAAAGGTTTTTACCATGTCTTGGTCTTCCCTTTTCTTTCTCGCACCCAACCCAGCAGTATTTACTTGTGCACCTGCCATAAATTGTTTATGGAATTGAAGTCTAGATTCCAGGTCTGAAGCAGTTTTGTCTTTTGGGAGAGATGTAATTAATTCGTCTTGTGACTTTCCCAAAACATGCGTTTTTGTAACTCTTAGGTGTTTGTAAAGTTCAGACGGTTTCTTTAGTTTCAGCCCAAAACTATTGTGATCCCTAAAAAGAGTAGAGGGATCAGCCGGATGTGCCAATCCGAACCATGACTTCAATATCTTTATGACATTGGCATCTAACTTTGCCAGGAGAGTTTTACCGATGTCATATGCTAGGAAAGGCCAAGTGAGACGTGATGTGAGGTAGTTGTCATATATCCATGGTTTGTTGATATTGCTGATAGGCTGCTGGTCTACCTTATTGATGTTGTTCATGAAATTTTCAACAACCACCTCTAATGATGGTGTACGTCCTTTGTGATCTACCTTTCTACCAAGAAATTTGAAAGGCACTGCCTCTGCAATTGTGGCTACTCCTTGGCCACTTATGGAGAGTCTCGGATCGTAAGAAGTATATTTAGTATTTCGTCTACCCAGACAAAGACAATGACATTTATATCATTATTTTTACGTAATACTTGTATTTTTGTATAAAATTTTGGAAGTAATGTAATTCTCCCATGAATAGACACCTTTGTGGATTTGCGGTGCATGTTTTGTAGTGATTAGTATTGACACAATGCTTAAAATTATGTGGGTATTTTGATGTTGATGGATGCATCCTAAATTCTGAATGATTTGTTTCGAATTTGCATACCGAAAGCTTGATTATGGAGTTTTGTATACATATTTTAAGATCCTTTTGTACCCATTTTCGCAAATAAAGATATATGAATATGAACTCCGTAAGTACACCCTGCGCTGTCACTCTCATGCCCATCAACTCTTATTCGCTGAGTTCTACCTACCAAATATTCTGTGAACCAAGCCAAAGTTAACCCTCTAATTCCAATGTTTTCTAACTTTGCCAAAAGAATTGGTATGGACACCGTGTCGAATCCTTTTTGCAAATCTAAGAATACACCAATACATTTGTTCCCCGGATCCAAGTAACTTTTTAAATAAGATGTTAATATTTTTTTGACTAATTTTCAAAAAGTTTTGAAAGAGTTGAGAGCAGAGTTATATAGTTAGAAAGACTTTTTCTTCACCGGCTTTAAAGATAAGACATACTACAGCCTTTTTAAAAATAGTTGGGAAAACGCCCGTTTCAAAACTTAAATTACATATGTAAGCTATAGGTACAGCTAGTAAATGTATATAGTTTTTTACTACGTTTGGTGTTATTTTGTCCTAACTTGGGCCGCTATGTGTTTTTAGGCTCATAGTAAGACTTTTAACTTCAAATGGATCCATAGGAAACAAAGACATTGAAGAAAGTGGTGTATCAAGTGTTTTTATCATTTTGGCCAGTTCAGTTTCAAAAGTTTTCATTTTAAAGAAAGTTGCGTCCGCAAGTTGCTTACCCACTGAGGCGAAATAAGAGTTTACTTTATTCAGCGATTCTGTAGGACTACCACATATGATGAGTAAATCACTTGGTGTAGTTTGTACTCCCTTCTGTTAAGACAACCTGTGGAGTAATTGAGAGGGTTGACAGGTTTCGGTACTTAGGGGTAGACCTCGACGAATCGCTAACTTTTAGGTATCACATTATAAATTTGTCAAATAGAACCAGGAAACTTATTTACGTCATGAAAAGCCTAAGGAGCTCATGTGACCCAAAAATATTAGTCATGGTGTACTCGCTCTACCAATCGATTCTCTCATATTGTAACCTAGCTTGGGGGGGGCGCGGCTAAATCTTTAATGATCAGACTTGAGAGAGCACAAAGAGTAGTATTGAAGGTGATGTTGAACAAGCATTTTAGATTCCCGACCATCACCCTGTACAAAGAAGCGGAGATGCTAACGGTGCGTCAGCTTTTCATAGGGAAAGCTGTTCTTTCTTTTAATAGGTCTGCCAGGCAGTCTGGTCACATGCGACTCAGCTCAAGAAAAGGGTATTCAAGATACCAAACACAAAAGTGAATACCGTTTTTGCAGACCGACACCCTCACACGCTTCTTCCACTAATTTATACTAAAGTTATAAAATGTATCCCAAAACTACTCACAGATAATTTGCATGCAATGAAAAGAAAACTAAAAACTTGGTTACATACTTTAGATTACAGGAATACCGAAAATTTAATCAACTCCCAAATAAATCTTCCTACTCAAGGTTGCGTTTAGATTCCCCAGACACATCACTCACATTCACATTCACTCACATTCACTCTACTCATCCAAACAAACAGACACAACACACACACGCGCACACAATTACTCACAAAAGTGCATACCTACGCTAATTTTAAATTTTTAAAATTTAACAATATCCTTATTTTTATCCCGATACAACAGTACAAACCAAATAATCGTCTTTATTAGTTGTTGTCTATTTGTTCTGTTTTGTATAAATTACCCCAATGTAACTCGAGTTCTGAAATGTCTGAAAAAGGTACCCACGACACGGGCCCAGAGCCTAGTGTGGGGCCATTGTATAAATCCTTAAATGTAATCTGTTTTTGTACAAAATAAAGTGTTTAAAGTGTTTAGTTTAAGTTTGCTTAATATTACAAATTTCTTTAATAGTATTCCAGGTTTCTTTTAAATTACTTTTATTTGTAATTAATTTATGACTGAAGTATTCTTTTTTTAAATTCTTTATAATCTTATTTCAAACGTTTCTGTATTTGATGTACTTTTCTCTCCTTTTTTCATCATTAGTTCTGTTTAGTTTTATTATGTAATTTTTCTCTTTTTCTTATACAATTCACTACTCCTTTACGTATTTTCTTTAATAACAGTCACTAATTTGTTCGTAAATAGTTCTGCCGCCGTATTCACATTGTCTTTAATTATAAATAGGCCTAAAGACGAAAGTCTTTAACCAGTGCGTGTTGCCAGTGATGGCTTATGGAACTGAGACGTGGTCCTTAACTGTGGGCCTCATAACGAAGCTCAAAGTCACACAGCGAGCTATGGAGAGAGCTATGCTCGGAGTCTCTTTGCGCGACAGAATCCGTAATGAGGATATTCGCAAAAGAACGAAAGTGGCCGACATAGCTCAAAGAGTAAGCAAGCTGAAGTGGCAATGGGCAGGCCACATCGCTCGCAGAACTTACAACCGATGGGGAAGAAAGGTTCTCGAGTGGCGACCACGAACCGGAAGACGCCGTGTTGGACGGCCTCCCACTAGATGGACAGATGACCTCACAAAGGTCGCTGGAAACCGCTGGTTGCAGGTTGCGCAGGACCGATCGTTGTGGAAATCTAGGGGGGAGGCCTATGTTCAGCAGTGGACGTCTTGCGGCTGATGATGATGATGATGATGATGATGATAAATAGGTCTTTTTAAAAAAGCTTCAATTGCTGCATTATTTACGGTAGTTAATTTGGTTTGCATTTTATTTTTATTTATTTTAGCGTTTTCTAGATATATTAACACAGGATGGTGGTCTGTTACTCGTTCTTCAAAAACAAGCGTTTTAAATAAATGTGCTGGAACTTTTAACCATAACATGGTCCAATCATGTTTTAAACCTAGTAGGTCTGTTTATGCCAGACCTAAGTCTGTGTAACGCTAGCATATTTAAATAAAAGTCAGAATTACTTCTCTCATTTCCTTCCATTATATCCAAATTAACGTCACCTACTAGTATTATGTTTTTTGTAGAAATACTACCTTAAACATCATTAAGAGGTTCCAAGTATGGTCTCAGGTTATTGTAACATGACGGGCGATATGTACACGCAATAGTATATTCTGGTACAATTTCGAGTAAAAGACAATTTTCATCACTAAAGTCTGGTTCAGACACTGTTATTTCAAGATTATGTCTAACATAGACGACAACGCCGTCGTTTTGGTTGAGTGTCTTTTTAGTCCAGTACATGTTATAATTATCAATTAGCGGTGGGGGTTTTAAAATATTGAACCAACATTCAGACAGAACAAAAACATCAATCAATATGTCTAAACTCGCCACATAAGCCAGAAAAAAATCAAAAATTACAGTATATATTACAAATGTTCATATTCATTATGCTGAGAGAATTAGTATTTATAAAGTCAGTCCTCAAAATGTTTATGCAGTCTCTTGGATTATAAATAGAAAGGCATTCATTCCATTTTGTCTGAAGCGTCAACTTCTTCAGTAATAAAAGAGTTGTTAATTTTATTATCCATTATAAATATTTAAAATTGTAACATTGTGTAAATTACTTCTATACGTAGAATTATTAAAGTAGATTAACGTGATATTACTTTTGCTCCGAAATGTATATACTTTGCTTTAGTATGCATAAATTATTGTGCTATAATATTATTATTCTATATGCTATAATTTTCCGTCTTTATTATTTACTAGACGTCCGCCCCGGCTTTGCCCGTGGTACATTGTATAGCACTCATTGGGATCCCGTACATATCCAACGGTGAAAGAATGACTGAAATCGGTTCAGTCATGCCTGATAATATCGCTTTCAAACAAAAAATCTCTTCAGCTACCTGCTACCCCACCTATCGGAAATTGGTCGTACCAACTCAGATTTAGAAACAAATTTGATTACCAAAGGTTTATATTCAATGACGCAATCTTGGACATTGGCGAAATTACGGTGATATTACCGAATGGAAGCCAAAATAAAAATTTTAAGTTGAAGTTGACGTAATCTTAGACACATGCTGTCATGTCAAAGCACGCTACAAAAACTCTCAAAAAGGAATATTTTTCCCCCGTTTTTGTTACATTCTTGATTCATGCTCCGCTTCTATTGATAGTAGCGTTATGTTCTATAGTCTATATATAGCCTTACTCGATAAATGGACTATCTAATAAAAAAATAATCTTTCAATTCGGACCGTAGGTACTGGTCCGAATAGAAAGATTCTTCCCGAATCCCGAGATCCTAGCGTTCAAACAAACAAACAAACTCTTCAGCTTTATAATATTAGTATAGATACAATACAAATCACGTATTTGCACAGGTTGGAGCGGAACTTTGAGGGCTTCACCCATCTTTTGAGCTAAGTTCATGAGATCTTCTTTTGTTTCCCGGTTCTTTTTAGGTAAATTACGCTATTCAATATTAGTGTTACTTATGTAGCAATTCATTGCTTCTAACTGGTTTTCTAGTGTTGCAATATATTTGTGTTTAGAAGATTTTTCTTGTTCAAGTGAGGTAATTCGCATTGACATTTCATCATACTTCTTAGACAAAAAATCCAGAGAACTCAATATACTGTTATTTTGTTCAGTATGAGTATCAATACCGCCTTGTACTTTGCCCATTAGGGCTGCAAATTTCATATCTTGCTGTTCTTTCAATGTAGAAAACATGTCCATGATTTCCATTTTACTCAAAGTCTCACTATGCTTTCGTTTTCTTCCAATGTTTGCCTCAATGCTTTCGTTTTCTTCCAATGTTTGCCTCACTTACAGTATATTCAATTGACATGGCAGTATAGATTGTTGGAGTGTCATTGAGGTTAAAATCCGATTTACAGTGTGCCAGTGATGACACAGACGGAGAGGCGGTGGCGCGATGTACCGATGTATCGCTTAAACGCACCCGTTTAAGCGACATTATTAATTCGCAGTATTGGTTTAAAAGTTAAGTTTAGATAACAATATCTTACGATGACTGTGGCTGCGTAGCACAATGTTCGTCGCGGCAGCGAAGTGTAGTAGAATCGTTCCGTTGTTGATCCTTCGTAGCGTAGCACGCTGCGTAGCAGTCTACAGCGGTGAAAGGTCTGACCGCCCGCACAGGTCTGACTGATAGCACATACCCCATAGGCAAGAATCACTTCTACGATGTGTATGGCGTCCTAATACTTTTGACAATATTTTGTAACAGAAATTTCATTATTTTTCGAAATAAACTTGGTAGGAATTTAACTTAATACACGTCCGAACAGTGCGGGGTCCAAGGGGAGAAGGATGAGTATGAATTTATTACTAGCGGTGGGCGATTATGAGATATACTAATGAAATCATTCGATTATGAGAATGTCTCGAGATATCTCGATTATGACCGTTAGTAATTACTAATTAGTAGTCATGCACGCCCGGTCGCGAGTCGCGCGCGACTTGATTCACTCACACTCACAGCACACGCACATCCGCGTGGGGCGAGGAGGGGACAACACGATGCGGTCTTTCGCTCGCACGGGTGTCCCTCGCCACGCTACGCCGCTCGTATGCAAGCGCGTCTTGTATAATGTCGTATCTCGTACCTAATCTAACAATCATGCAATAAATCACAGCGGAACTTGCACACATACACATACTCGTACCTACACTTCCATTTGTATTAATAAATATCACGCGGAAGAAAGAGACAACATATCCAGAATATCGGTAGTTGGAAAGGAAAAGATATACTTAGGTTTAGCAAACAGCATCATACCACAACACAATCTACTGCCATGACACTAATCGGGAGGTTTACCGCCGAACGAAACATGTCTTGGCTTTGACATTTTCTCTCTCTTTTCTTTCCGGTTGAAATGATAGAGACCGCAATAGCAAAGCGAAAGTCAATTTAGTTAGAAGGCCGATTCTCTCTTACACTCTCGTTCTAATCTGACTATATCCATCTCGCTCTATCTATTCGTAGGAATAAACAACTAAATTAAACAACAAATAATTTGAAAAATAATTATAGTGTTACTTACGCATGAAATGAAACATTTTTCTCTTTAACAGTCGCAGTATAATTTTTACAATGTCTAAAAACACAGGATGGCATTTTTCCTTCTGTTCAAATCACAATGTTAACCGAAAATACCTACAATCGATACGGACTGCTCTCGACACTGGAGAGTGCATGACTGAGCGGGAATAAGGTAATTACCTCGTTTTCGTCTTGCCAATGTTTTGCTTGAGGAACTCGTCTTTTATTAATAGGTCATTGGTGTGCGTGGTAAAATATGCGGTTGTGTGTTGTAATTATTACTTTTGTTTATGTAGTAATTATTTAGGTGGGGAGAAGACCGGAGACACTAGGTTTCGAAATAAATTCGCAATTAAGGCATATCCTCCGAATATCTGTGATAGAATAAACAAACCACAAAATTGTAAATTAATTCATACTACACAAATGATATTAATGAACATTTCTTTATTTTAAGGTTATTTGAATACGCTATGAAAGCGGGAGACGACCAAAGAGTTGCCTAAAACTTAAAAGTCTAAAAAATCTATCAAAAATCAGTATGTAAACTTACCATTAATTAAATCCCCTATAAAAGTTAAAAGCGTCACATACACGTACGTCACACCACCGTAAACCCATAATAAAAACAAAACAAACTAAAACTAAACCAATGTCTATACTACTAATCTAGTAATCTACTAAAGTCACGGAACAACTGTCGTCCACTTCATAAAACAAGATTAGTAAACATCGTTCGATTATGAAAACAAATTAGTTACTAATTCCATAATCGATTATCAAGATTAGTAATGCAAAATAAGTCGATTATGCCGATCATTCATAATCGCCCACCGCTATTTATTACAGTGCAGTTGCTATTTAGTGGGTTTTTTTAAGTTTATATTGTAATCTCCTAATAATACTACTTCATAACTCTTATAATTTGACAGAATTCTTTCTATTTCCGTAACAAAAAGATTTTTATTAGAGTTTGGAGGCCTATAAACTGCACAAAGGGTCAAAGATCAAGATGGCGGTGTACATATAATTTTACCTGACAAACATTCAAAGTGTCTAGATTCAGTAGTAGATCTGTTAGTTGTGTTAGGCTCAGTTATTACAAGAACATCAATTGTATTTTTGGATATTGTGATCAGGTGTTCCAACTTCCAGAAGTTTTTAAACATTGATCTGATATTAACAAGTACAAAAGTAATGTTGGAAGGATTTTTAGGTACAGAATTTTGAAACGATGAATAGTTGACACAATCTTTTAAGTCTATTACACTAATATCGTCTATCGCTATCATTATTAATATAAATAAATCTGAAGACCTATTACATTAATCGTATTTATTGGTCGTTATGAGACAATAGAGATTTGTTTTATACGTTGCATCCAAATAATAAAGAGTTAAACCCAAACAAAGGAACTATCATCAACATATCGACAAGGCGGTGAGTCCAACTTCATTTTTGGGGGAAACTTATTTAAATATTATTTGTTGTCTGTAATACAGTAAGTCGCGAACGCAACATTTTGGTCCATCGGCCACGGATTACCCTGTTAGAACCAGTAATCTATACAATTGTTCACTAATTTACGTCATTTTAGCAACTTTCAAGCGCCAAGTTGGCTGCCATATTTACCTACTAGATGTCCGCCCCGGCGTTGCCCGTGGTACATTATATAGTACTCATCAGGATCCCGTACATATACAACGATGAAAGAATGACTGAAATCGGTTCAGTCATTCCTGAGAATATCGCTTTCAAACAAAACACATTTTCAGCTACCTGCTGCGCCACCTGTCGGAAATTGGTTGTACCAACTCAGATTAAGAAAAAAATGGATTAGCATAAGTTTTACCTATATTCAAGGGGTATGTAATCTGTGATATTCAATGACGCAATCTTAAACACATGCTGTCATGTGTCATGTCAAAGCACGAAACGTACGAAAACTCTCAATAAGGAAAATTATTTCCCGATTTTGTTACATTCTTGATTCATGCTCCGCTTCTATTAATAGTAGCGTTATTTTCTATAGCCTAAAGCCTTCCTCGATAAATGGAATATCCAATAGAAAAAGAATCTTTCAATCCGGACCAGTACTTCCCGAGATCCTAGCGTTCAAACAAACAAACAAACTCTTATGCTTTATAATATTAGTATAGATTTACCACAAATTATAGTCCGTTCTACGGAGTGGTGTAGAAAATGTAAACAAATCAATGTCACTCTCAATATGACAGACCAACATTTCTCAACCTTTGTTTTAGAAGATAATTAAATGAAATGAAATTTATTAGGCATTTACAAACGTTTCAAGTTCACAGATTAATACAGATTATCTATCCTTGATTAGTAATTCAGGTTGAGAAGCATTGTTACCCAAGCTAGGATCAAACCTGTGTTATGGCGTAACAATACCCTCCTCCGGACATGGTAAATGCGTACACACTTTTATCAAATCTAAATTTTATCTTACACTATATCTATAATTTTACAAATAAAAATAATAAGAAAAAAAACTAGAATATAATTGAATTAGAAAAAGAAAAAAAAAACAAATATAATTCGTTGGAAGCGATAATATGATGAAGATAGTTCGTTGTAAGCGTCTCTGTTTGCCCTTTTAGATTTTCGTCACATAACAAGGTTAAATATCTTAATATATATTATATATAAATCTCCTGTCACGATGTTTGTCCGCGATGGATTCCTAAACTACTTAACCGATTTTAAATTAAATTGGCACACCGTGAGCATTCTGGTCCAACTTGAGAGATAGGATAGTTTTTATTTCGTTTAAGAGTTTTTATATGACAATATCCGAGCGAAGCCGGAGCGAGCCACTAGTATTCCAATAAGTCCGTTTCCAACCTTTTGTCTGATTTCTATTATTTTATAATTATAGGTACGTTTATTAAATATGTGGTGAGCATAAAAAATAGCGTTTAAAACATTATTACAAAAATAACTTGGGTGGTTGGTTCATGGAACACAATAGTAACATATAAACAGTTTTGATTAATATTAATTATTAAGTACAGCTTTGTTTTGTTATGTAGCACTTAAATTCCATTTTCATTATGTATGTGAAATGACTGACTTTTTAGTAAACTTAAATTTAATGAGCTTATATATATATATATATATATATATATATCTTCCATCCTCCAAACAATTATCCGTCCTCTGAAGAAAAAAGTGCATTTAAACTGGCGTCCACCTGCTTTTGGCGTCCGCATACTGGACGCCACTTTTATAGCCATTGCCATTTACGTCCTATCGGTCCTGACTAGCCGTAGGACAAATATCGATAGAAGCCAAAAAAACTCTGAAATGGATTCAATAATATATTAAAAAGTTGGTGACGAAATCTCAGCGCAGGTGAGGCGCTGCTGTCGCGCGTATATTCACAGCCGTATAACTCGGCGATTTCCTGACTATGGATCCGCGTATTTGGCGTCCGCAACTGCGACGTTGCCAGCTCGCAACAATAGATCACATAATATTTATCACGGACTGAAATCAAAAAAATAATTGTAGGATGTAAAATATATATATATATATATATATATATATATATATATATATATATATATATATATATATATATATATATATATATATATATATATATATATATATATATATATATATATATATATATATATATATATATATATATATATATATGAGACGATCTTCTTAGCATTCCATGGCTTCACCGTGCGGGTGCCGGGTCCATCGTATGGCAGAGAGAGAGAAATCCCGAGTAGATCCCGAGACTTGTGACTCGGGCGTAGGTTTAAAGGGCTCCTTTCTGACGTACATCAACACTAATCGTTTTTTCTCCCTGCCCAGCCAATCTGATATGAGCCTACTAGCGCAGCTTTAGATACTCGTATATATATCCTTATTCAGATCCGTATCCGTGGATGTACTTTTTTCACAATCCAGTACATCACTAGTGTAGTTCTTACTACCTGTGTAGCTGCCATTGCTATTATTTTGTCTTAATAAAAAGTGGTGTATCTATATAAGTGATAACCTATATATTATTGCTTGCTATAATTATTGATCTACGTTTTATATTTGAACTAAAAAAAGCAATCCAGTCTGAGTATATAGCTAACGTGGCCCTTATACTTGATTCCGTAACAAACAAATAAGGTAAGTAAAATGACAAAACAAATGGTGGCACACAAAAGATATTGGTGGCACTATTCCTACCCGTTCTGAGAAGATTCAAATAGTTTTAATATTATGTGCCCCATTGGATATTTTTTTAATAAGAGTGGTAGGTGTAATTCATTCAAAAATTAAATTAATTTCTACTGCGTTAGATGCTGTTGCAATTAATTTTAAAACGTATCGAATACTGGGCAGTGTTTTCATCTATCCTAATATAAGATTTTTACATCCAAACAAATTTGTTAATGAGCGTTTTGTTTTACATCAAGTTGTTTTTACATTTATTGTTTTGACATTAAGTTATTGCTCGGCTCAGGTGGTCTTGTCGCGCCAATACGCAGATGCAGTGCCTGGTTCTAATCTCACGCGCACCTCTGCTTTTTCGAATTCATGAGCGTAATGCTGAACTTTTAGTGGGTTGCTTATGTGAGCAGCGTCCCGCAAATTTACCCGCTTAGATCCCTTTTCTGTAATTTTCCCTTCATAAAAATAAACTTATACCTATGCTTTCCAGATCATAATCTAACCGTGTTCCGCGTTTAAACCAGAGCCGTTTAGCTGTTCCAACTTGGTAGAGCAACGTACATCCAAACTTTTGCACTCATAATAAGTATTAGTAGATTTTCTTGCGAATAAATAGACATTATTTAGTGGTTCATTAGGTAAACGTCTTATAATTTACGTGCAAAAAGTAACGGTATCCCATCAGAAACATGCGTATACTTAAGTGAAGTGAGATCAAAGTTCAGTATTATGATATTATATGCCTTGTTTGTTGACTTCAACGACTAAAGAATAGAGATCTACCTAAATGGTCTTAAATGGTCAGTTCTAAAATCTATTTATAATTACATAGACTAGTTTTAAACACTTAAAATATGATTTGTTTTTTATAATTTGTGATGATGATGATTAAAAGCAGTCTGACTTGGCTGGTTTTAATATCATAATATTGAAGTTGTCTTTCACTTCACATTTATGTTTTGATGTGATTCGCAGTTTGAGAAACATAGATCAAATTGCCAGTTTAAAACCGTATCTACCACATTCTACTATTACTATTTATAACTTTCAAGATAAGTTAATAAACCATTATTTCATCATCATCATCAGCCTATCTTAGTCCACTGCTGGACATAGGCCTCTCCAATCTCCCATCAAATCATTATTTGATCAATACAAATCCAAGTATGTTGTATTTAAGATCAAAGTAAAGTCGAATCATATTTGTGAAAAATATTTTCAGACAGTTTTAGAAAAATACTAAGGTTAAACGATTTTTATGTTATGGTAGCACCTTTGTTTACATTTTCTACACCTCTCCGTGGAACGGACTATACGCATCAATTACTTTCATATACGATTGTCACGTATCGGAACTTTGGGTTTTAGGTGAAGATACATGCCAACTCAAATAATGCGTAATAATAGTTCGAAAGTCGACATGATGCTGCAGATTCACCTGACTTCAAAAGAGATGTGTTTCTTACGTTTACAAAAGTTGTACGATATGTCAAAACAATTACCAACAACACCCGCTTTAGAACCTGTTTTTAAGGCTTAATTACAAAACCTACCAAGTTTACGTAAAGAATACAATCAAAGTTTGAAGGCAGTAAGTTCTATAAGTAGATTACATATACCTAACTACATTCCTGCGTACAACGAAATCGATGCATTTGATGAATTATATTATGCTATCTGCACGGCACAGGGGATGTAAGGGGGAAGCGCTAAACATCTAGCTTCCCCAAATGTCAACCTCTCCTGCGCGTGGTACACCCTGCTGCCAACTAACGTGGCTCTGACGACCGAACCAATGGCGGTATATCCATTTAAAAGCCAGTCCTAAATTGGCCGATGACGGGCAGTGGCGTCATCGGTGCAAAGAACTGGCTCCGCGGTCACCGCGGTGTTCCGGTGGAGTATGGGGTGCTAAGAATCCCCGGCAGACAGCCCGCCACTAAACCCAACGACTCGACCTGGCAACGTTTAACGCACGGACGCTGAGGGCTGACGAAAAGATTGTAGAGCTGGAAGAAGAAGGGAGAAAGGGAGAGCCTCTTTATGATGAACTCCTTTTTCAAGAAACAGCCACAAAGAAAGTGGACCTGGATTAGCCCAGACGGTTCCACAAAAAATGATATTATGACGACTAAACGGCAAATATTCAGCGATGTCTCTGTGATCAGCAGGGTTAAGACCGGCAGCGATCACTGTATTGTAAGAGGCACGCTGAATCAAAACAGTAAGTTCGAAAGGTCACGTCTAATGAAGTCCACGCTCTAACCAAATTATGCTCAGATCGAAGATCCCGCTAACTTTCAACTCGAACTTCAAAATCGCTTCGAATCCTTAGATGAGTGCGTAGCGGCGGACGAAATAAACGACAGGCTAGTGGAAACTGTTCA
This sequence comes from Ectropis grisescens, assembly GCA_017562165.1. Lineage (NCBI taxonomy): Eukaryota > Metazoa > Arthropoda > Insecta > Lepidoptera > Geometridae > Ectropis > Ectropis grisescens. The sequence goes on along the minus strand of CM029781.1, from coordinate 29,284,575 downwards.
TGCTGTTGGCAGCAAGTTCTATAAGAGCCGACGCCAAAATAGAACTCAAAAGCTCTCCTAACAAACTCTAAATCTCATGGCGGTCAGACGAGATATGCGGTTACAGTCTTCGGTTGACATGACGGTATACAGACGGCTCAATAGACGGATCTCTACTTTTGTGCAACGCGACATACGCTGCTTCAACACTTCGAGTATTGAAGAGGCGATCAAGCAGAACAAAGGCTAGAAAGTGTTCGCAAGAAATCTGTCTCTTGGGCAAAGTCAGCTGAACAAACTGAAGACCGATAGTGGTAACGTCGTCTCGTGGAAGCCTGAGATTTTGGAGGATATTGAGAGGTTTTATGAACAGTTATACACCTCTACGCAAGCACAACCTGTCGTTAGCATGGCAAAAGACCCCAGAGCCAAGCTTACCCGACACTACCGAAACTACAGACCCATCTCACTTCTGAGCCACGTTTATAAGTTGTTTTCGAGGGTAATCACGAATCGTCTCGCACGCAGGTTTGACGACTTCCAGCCACCCGAACAAGCCGGTTTCCGAAAAGGCTATAGTACCATAGACCACATCCATACGCTTCGGCAGATTATACAGAAAACCGAGGAGTATAATCGGCCACTATGTATAGCGTATGTGGACTATGAGAAAGCCTTCGATTCCATCGAGACCTGGGCAGCGCTTCAGTCTCTCCAGCGATGCAGCATCTATTGCTATATCGAAGTGTTGAAGTGTATTTATAGCAAAGCCACAATGTCTGTCCGATTACAGGACCAGTGCACAAAACATATCCAGCTACACAAAGGCGTGAGACAAAGAGATGTTATATCTCCGAAACTATTCAATGCCGCGCTGGAAGATGTTTTCAAGCTACTGGACTGGAACGGATATGGCATCAATATCAACGGCGAATGCATCACTCACCTTCGGTTTGCCGACGACATAGTCATTGTGGCGGAGTCGATGGAGGACCTCGGTGCTATGCTCAGGGACCTCAGTAGATAGTAGTAGATAGTAGTAGACAGGTAGGTTTGAGGATGAATATGGACAAGACGAAGGTCATGTCAAATGTTCATGTCTCACCTGTACCGGTTATTGTTGGGAATACCACACTCGAAGTTGTTGACGAATACGTCTACCTGGGTCAAAAGATCCAATTAGGTAGATCCAACTTCGACAAAGAGGTCCAGCGAAGGATCTAACTCGGATGGGCAGCGTTCGGGAAACTTCGGCACATCTTTGAGTCCAAAATACCGCAATGCCTAAAGACAAAAGTCTTTAACCAGTGCGTGTTGCCAGTGATGTCTTATGGAACTGAGACGTGGTCCTTCACTGTGGGCCTCATAACGAAGCTCAAAGTCACACAGCGAGCTATGGAGAGAGCCTTTTGCGCGACAGAATCCGTAATGAGGATATTCGTAAAAGAACGAAAGTGGCCGACACAGCTCAAAGAGTAAGCAAGCTGAAGGGGCAATGGGCAGGCCACATCGCTCGCTGAACTGACAACCGATGGGGAAGAAAGGTTCTCGAGTGGCGACCACGAACCGGAAGACGCAGTGTTGGACGGCCTCCCACGAGATGGACAAATGACCTCACAAAGGTCGCTGGAAACCGCTGGTTGCAGGTTGCGCAGGACCGTTCGTTGTGGAAATCTCGGAGGGAGGCCTATGTTCAGCAATGGACGTCTTGCGGTTGATAATGATGATGATGATGATCTGCACGGCTGCCTCCATCTTGACGCCAGAATCTTTGTCCACCGAACGCAGCATACATATATACAGTGGTAACAATAGACGATTAGTTAAACTACCCGAGTTACATTTGCCAAAATTTGATTCAAAACTTGAAAACTGGATCACTTTCCGCGATACACACTTGTTTTTAATTCATGAGAATGCGAGTATTAGTAACATCGAGAAGTTTTACTACCTAATTGCTTCTGTTACTAGCGGCCCGGCTTTAGTTATAGTTAAATCCATGCCGGTCACAGCCGATAACCTCCACAAATACTACATGTGGAGATCGGACTGCATATCCTACACGACGCGCAGGGCAACTAGAGCCAGTTCCCAGGAGACTAGCGAAGTCTGACAAGCTCACTCATGTTATGGGACCGACTGTGTACAACAGGCTACCTCGTCACGTAATTGGTGCTTCTAGCCAGGCCTGTTTCAAGTCTCGCCTGAGGCACTGGCTTGTCGATCAGAATTTCTATAGCCTCAAGGAGTTTCTTGAGTGTAAAAACTATAAATAAATGTACTCAAATACATACAATCAATTTTGCTAAAACAGGTATTTTCTGTTTCTGTACTTATATTAATTTTTATTTGTAACCTGACATTATTATAATATTTTAATTTGACATGTAGATAACATTTACGCAAAAAAGATTATGATTATGATTAACCTATCTTATAGTGTGGAATGCATTAGCATCTCGGTTCGACAATCGTCGTGCGCTCGCCGCGTCCTACATCGATAAGATGTTCACATGCAAGGCTGTTACTCAAGAATCAGCGGTAAATCTTAACAATTTTCTTCAAACTTTTAATGAAAATATTACCGCGTTAAAACAACTAAAATTACCGGATTTTTTTAAATCTTAACCGGACCTTTCTTATTGTTTCAAATGGCTATTCGTAACCTCGATCCAGTGAGACGCCGTGAGTTCGAACAAACAAAGCTGCCCGGTGACATACCTACTGTCCGGGAACTACTTTGTAGAAAAACAATCGCGCGTTCTGGAATTATCGACTACGACGACGACTAAGCAGTAATAATAAAAATAATGAAATGACCAAGTCATCTAAGCAAAAACCGAGTTTCGCGTCAGCCGCTGTGGCCAACCGGAGCAACGCCGTTGTCGAATCGCCGAAATCCAACGCTTGTCCTTGTTGTGGAAAGCTACACGCTATTTACCGATGTTTCACATATAAACAGCTCACTCCTCACCTACGCGCCGAAAAGGTCAAACGGTTAGGGCTGTGTGAAAATTGTTTGCGCGACACTCACACCACTGCTGAGTGTTCGTCTAACTTTACATGCACCGTGTGCAATGAGCGTCACCACAGTAGCCTCCATATGAACCAGTCTTCGGAGCAGGCGAATGTGGTCACTCTCACAAGTTCTACTGAGCAAACTGTTCTTCTCGGAACAGCTATTATTCACGTTCGAGACTCATGGGGTAGATTCCATCCCGTACGATGCCTAATCGATAGTGGAGCTATGACAAGCTATATTTCACAAGATTGTGCTAAAATATCTTCTATAAAATATCTCTTACGGCTTATCGCGCCGTAAGTGCAATTTCAAACCTATAAGCTTAGGCGGGAGTCACGTCCAACACTACGGCTTAACAACATGTGCAATAAAACCGCGCACCTATACATTGCCGGTTTTGTTCACGGACGCTGTCATTGTCGCTAACATTGCTGGTAATCTACCTACTGTGTCGTTACCTATCGAAGTGCTGAATCAATATCGACATCTTGATCTCGCGGATCCTGTATTTTATCACTGCGCCCCTGTGCAAATAATGTTAATAGGAGGATATTTATTTCCTTATATCTACTGCGGTAATAAAATTCAACTTGGATCAACCTAGCGAAGAGGTCAACGCACCCTGCGGTACGACCTTTTCCGGGTTTTCAAGTGCTACTAATTTACACCGCTTTATGCACTCTTTCTGCAGGTGTAGCATGCGATGAGTTGTGAGCAGTTGACGGACCTTTCTGTCCAGGACGTCGAGCTCAGTCTGAGTCCATCTCAGTATGCCAAAGGAGTATATCAGCAGAGGCATTACCCAACCGTTGAAGGCTCGCGCTTTATTACCGCCTGACAGAAGACTTTTGAGTACTTTTGTCAGCCGGCACAAGAAGCGCTCCTTCACCGATTTCTTAATGTCATCTGTTGATATACCCAAGGACTGTGACATACCGAGGTATTTGTAGGTTTCGTATTCGGAGAGAGATCTGCGAGTTATAGCCTTGGAAAGTTGTAAATTCTCTGAATTTACTACTTTCCCTCGCTGTACAGACATGACCGCACACTTGTCTACCTATACCGAACTCTATCTTGATGGCGTTACTAAAAACCTCCGTGGTTTTTAATAGCTCCAACAAGTTTTGGCGTTTCGGTGCAAAAAGTTTGAGGTAGTCCATGTACAACAAATGAGATATAACCTGACCTCCTCTACAAAGACGATAACCTAACTCTGAATCCTTCAGCAGAGTGCTGAGAGGATTCAGACTTAGGCAGAACCATAGGGAAGTTAGACTGTCACCCTGAAAAAATGCCTCTTTTAATATTTATCAAGTCCTCCGAATCAAACGAGCTGTCAACGCTACCTGGTTGACGAAGGACTGTGGCCCACTGTCCCATGCATTTGCTTAGAAAAGAGTTTAGAGTTGGATTTATTTTGTACAACTCTAAAACCCTTTCCAGCCATAAATGGGCACCGCATCATAGGCCTTCTTATAGTCAATCCAAGCAGCGGAGAGGGGCTCCTTTGTTTCGTTTGGCTTGTTGGCAAATGGTCGTATCAATGAGGAGCAGCTCCTTAGTACCACGGGACCCAATCTTACATCCATTCTGAGAGGAGGCTAAAACGTTATTTGCGACTATATGCGCGTAAATTTTTGCTCTCAAAATGGATGTAAGCAGCTTATAGGTGGTAGGTAAGCACGTAATGGGTCTGTAGTTCTCTGTAGTCGGTTTTGTGGTACTACCAGACTTATGGAGCAGGAAGGTGACTCCGGTGGTCATAAAACTCGGAACAGAACCCGTCTCGAGGGCTTCTTGGAATTGTGTTGCCAAACGTTCATGTGAGCATCGAAACCACTTTATCCAGAAGGTGTGCATCCCGTCCGGCCCAGAACTTTTCCACTTCTGAGCCGTCCGGATAGCACAACTAACGTCTAAGGAGTCTATCGTAATAGACTCCATGGTTTCGATAGGCTCACATGCACGTTCGATAACACGCATCCAAGCTCCCTCCGTGAGCTCGACAGGCACCGACCAGATGCCGCGCCAGAAAACTTTCATAGCGCTGGCATCCGGTAGCTGCCCGTCGTTCACACGTTGACTAGTTCCTTCCCAGTTTCGGTACACCTTCCTTTGATCACTCTGAAAGTCGCGATTTTGTCGATATCGATCCACACGCTCTCTGTAGCGGCGAATACGGTTTGCCCACGCATAAACTTTCTGCTTCAGGTAGTCAATACGTTCCGTGACATTGGCAAGATAGTGCTGGGGACTGATACCAGTCCCAGCGAACGCCTGTGTTACCAAACGCATGACTTGGGGACGACTGTTGTCTGAAGCAGATTAGCTTTGCAATAAGAATCTTGAATTTGCTGATACGCCGTTCTATTCGCACTTGACATGCGGGTGCATCTCCGGCGGTTCGCGTTGTACGGTCAGTGTCTAGGAACTTGACACGTGCAACGCGACACGCCGCGATAGCACCACAGTACAGATTATAATGGGTATCAGTCAAATCCTTGCTAGTTCCCAGGTAGGGCACTAGGAAAGTATTCAGAGCTCCCATCAAAGCCAAATTACGACTATGTGTGGGCAAACGCGATAAGCGCGGTCGCGCGAGTCGCTGGTCTCGCGGCTGGTGTGGAACTCATCCGACGAGATACTCGGAGACGACGACGAACGGACAGAAGGTGGTGAACGTGCAGGTTGTGGAGCTGTAACTGTAGTTCTCTTCGACCGTGTGATCATAATATTTACATTTTTATCCTGAAATTTTAATGTTCCAAATCTTTTATGTGACAGACATCTGCCATGTCAGTCCAATTTTCTGTTTTCATGTTTTGAGGTATAATTACGTAAAAATAAAATGAACTGATCCGATTAATTGATTTTTCTGGGTTGATTTCTTCAATTTATGTAAACCAATGGAGTAAAAAAAACGTTGTAGGTGTTGCTGGTACTGGAGATGAAATGAAACCACGTCACTGTATAAACTGCTGCTTATATTGATCTTCTGTACAAGTGACGCGGGGCGAGAGACTAGCTCGCTCTCCGCTGTCATCCACTTATGTACTACATCAGTCACGTACACGTACGTGCTCCTACATACACCCCCTTCTTAAAAAAGGAGAAAAACATATAACAATCCAAAAAAAACATTATCAACTCACAACTTGTTTACAATATCGAATTACGCTAAACTTGCCTCATGAACATATGTTTCATTGCTAACCTTGGCACAATGACTTCGAACCGTTTTGCTCACTCAGCGTTCTAGCTTGACCTATTGTTGTTTGCTCTTTTGCAATTTCCGTATCTTGGAACGCGGATGTAAATGTGGTCGATTCTACGCGTGCCAATGCATCAGCGATGTATCAGCATATGTGCTCCCATTACGTGACGTATATCACTTGCAAATTCACTAATAAACAATAACTGTGGGGCACGTCTCGGTACTTCCTTATTCGACCCTATTTTCTAAAACGCATATATGAGTGGTTTGTGGTCTGTATACCTAAACCGCAAAATCTCTACCTTCAATCAAATCTCTAAAATAAATTATACCCGAATAAATCGCCAAAAGTTCCTTGTCGTATGTACAGTACTTTTCTGGGATTCCGTGGGTTGCAATACCGCGCCTATACTAAGGTCTGACGCGTCTGTCATAAGAGCTACTCTGCCCCTGGACTCGGGTGCGATAACGTGGCAGCATTTTGTAAGTTTCCTTACACCTTTCAAATGCTCTAATTGCCTCTTCAGTCCATACTATTCTACTCTTATCCTTTTTGCACCGTGTAAATACTTATCTAAGATTTCTTGCCTTGTGCAGCGTTTGCTATGGGCGCTCTACAAAACTTTAACATACCCAAAACCTGCGTAACCGCTCTACTGTCTTCGGTTTTGGATAGTCCTGAATAACCTTGACTTTATCAGGTAAAGGACTTAATCCATTTTCCGAGACCTCGTAACCTAAACAATCTATTTAACTTTTCTCAAAAATACATTTTCCTATGTTCATTGCCATTTTGTATTTCTGCAACCGCTCCTAGTTTTCCGCTTGCTTCTTATTTCACGCACATGGCTGCTCCCAACGTGTAGCATTTTCCTTGAACCGGAAATGGAACCTGCACAGCCAATCTGGATCACCTGGAGCTCTTCTCTTCCACAAACCAGACCTATTCTCGTTCCATCTCTGCCGGCTCCTGCTTCTCCCGCGCTCTCGGCCTTGAACCTCGGTGCGTAATGTGGCCACTTCTAAAGCTAATTTCTTCACCTGGTCTTCATTCTCGACGCTCCCGAATACAGCAGCAATGTCGTAGGCGGAGGTGTTCTCTACGATCATGTTCACCATACTTGTCAAACTGTCCAGCGCCTGGTCTTGACATACCGCAATAACTGTTCTGACGGAGGCTGGCATCCTGGATAGCCACAAGCTTTTTATCATCTGCTCCGAAACCTGCGCTGTTCGTCCCAACTCTCTCATACGCCGAAGCAGCTGCGTAGGCTTCTGCGAACCCAGTTCTAGCTCTGACATGAGCATGTCTCTCCCCATTTTTGAGATGTTAAATCTTGTCTCATCTCCTTGTTTCCGCGGTGTCATTATTGCTTCAAACTGGGCAAACCATAACCGCGGCATGTCAACCCAAAAATCAGGAAGTCTCGTTGACACACCTATAGCGGCCAGGATCAAATCATCGGAATGTGTCCGCTCATCATTCTTGCCTTGCTGACCCGCTTGCCCACTTACTGACGTCGTTTGCGGAAACATTGTTGGAAGTATACAAAAATTACGCAGCAACACCAAAAAATTTGTTCTGAATCTTCACTGTTCAATTTTCTGTTCAATTTCTGTTTGGGGTCACCACTGTAGACCCTCTGTAGATCACGTCGGGGTCACTACTGTAGGTGTTGCTGGTACTGGAGATGAAATGAAACCACGTCACTGTATAAACTGCTGCTTATATTGATCTTCTGTACAAGTGACGCGGGGCGAGAGACTAGCTCGCTCTCCGCTGTCATCCACTTATGTACTACATCAGTCACGTACACGTACGTGCTCCTACAACGTATATACGGTCGAATTGAGAAACCTCCTTTTTTGAAGTCGGTTAAAAATAGCTAGAAAATAAATTAATGTAAAAGATTGCACGATAAAGGAGACCTTTTTTTCGTAGACAGCTTTTTTTCTTTTATTATTAATCAGTCATTTATTTTTCTTCTTAATTTTAAAGTTTTTTACAATAGTTATAAAACATATAAAGATTATAAAAACTTAAAACTAGGGTGCCGCCAGCAGCGGGCAGGGCCCAAGCTACCGATGGTTAGGGCTGCAGACTGAGGAACCTCCTGACGATGCGCGCTGTGTCGAGGATGACCGCCTTCTGCATCTGACCCTTAATCCAACCGTCTAGCGAAAGTCTCTTGAGATGTTGGTCGAGACTTTTCTATTTTATTATTATTAATATTATTATGTTGAAGAAACGAGTAACGTTACTCTGCCGCAACAGGAGGTGTGTTTTGCAAGGGCCGAAGCCAAGTGCGTTCGAAAAAGAAATCACTACTATTAATTAAATTTATTTATTTTTCTTCCTATTTTATAAATCTATTCCTATGTTCAATTTTAATTATTAACGCACAATCCTGCAATTGTTGAGAATTGTAGCTTTTTGCAAGAGAATATAGGTTGATGGTGGAACTCCTAACATATTTATGCTTGTATAAAGAGTTCTAGATCTTAAGATCTACATCTGGAGTACTGCATTGTATGGCAGCGAAATGTGGACCATTCAAAATGTGGTGGAGGAGAATGGAGAGAATCAGCTGGAATGAAATGAAGAGTAATGAAGAAGTTTTGAAGATGGTAGAGGAGAAAAAAACATTGATGGAAACAATAGAAAACAGAAGAGGGAAGATGTTGGGACATCTGATACGACACGACAACTTCATTAGAACAATAATGGAAGGTAAATTAGAAGGGATGAGGAAGAGAGATAGACCTAGGAGAAGTTACATGAACCCAGTGAAGGAGAAGATAAATGTAGTGTCGTATCAGGAAGTCAAGAAGAAGGCTGAGTGTAGAAGTAAATGGAAGGAGCTCTACCGACAAGAGCGCCACTCTTCAATTATGAATGAAAGAGTTCTAGGTACCACGCCTGTGGTGGCTATTACTATTGGCACGGTTCTAGTTGTGTTCACACGCCATTGTGTTTTAATTTCTATTGACAGAACAATATATTTGGCGATTTTTTCAGTATATGTGGAGTTCAAATTATGTCTATTACAGACGGCAATGTCTATTAGCAGAACTCATTTATTATGTTTATCTAGTACTGTTATGTCCAGCCTATTGTAATGAATAGTTTTATCAAAATCAAATTAGCTTGTTGGATTGGATAACGGGCCTAAACTCGGTATGAGTTGAAAGGTTGGAACTCAGAACTCCAACAGATAAAATAAGGTATTTATTATGCATCCATCCATTTCCTAATAATAACTAATCTGTCCGCTCCTACCCGCTTTCCTATTTAGTTCTAAACACTTCTTTCGTATTGGCCAACACATCGCGTTAACATATTTAATATTTCAAAATAAAATATAGTCCATCTTATTTTTTTTGTTGTACTCGCACAAATAAATAATTTTCCTTATCAGTCTGATAGTCTTCGATACCAGAATTATTTGACAATCTATTTAGATAACTTTGACACATGTATTGTATTAATTACGAACTAGTCAGTTTTTCTTATTTGAAGAAACTACAGTATGTTCATAAAATTATTTACCTATTTTAAAGTCTTAATAGACGAAATAATATGTTTATGAGCAAGTATGTTATTTTTTTACGTCACGCAATTAATTTTGAAAATTCATTTTTTATTTATTGTAAATTGAAAAACGAACGTGGGAACGCAACTACACCTTTGAGCTGAGAGTAGTTTGGGTTCGGGGTGAGTTAGTCAGATATTAGTTTTAATATTATAATTATGTCATAAAAATTTGTATTACTTAATCTTGCATTATTTGGTTTAAAAAAATCGTTAATCCTACTAATATTATAAATCTCAATGTATGGATGTTTTTTGCTCTATCACGTCTATACCGCTAAACGAATCGAGCTGAAATTTAAAACACAGATAGCTTATAGTCTGGAAGGCTCAATTTTATCCCGAAATCATACACAGTTCCTTAGGGATCAAGGATAAATGTAACATTGGAACGCCTTACTAGGTTTTGTTGCAATTTGACACACTGAGCCAAACATCGAAACAAAACAGGTTCTTTATTATCCCGAATAAATGCACAGTTCCTTAGGGATCTAGTATTAATCTATCGTTAGAACGCCTTACTAGATTTTGTTGAAATTTGGAACACATAGTTTTAAGTCTGGAACTCTACCATCCTATCATACTAATGTTATAAATATCAATGTATGGATGTTTGTTGCTCAATCACGTCAAAACAGCTAAGCGGATCGAGTTGAAATTTAGGACATGGAATAACACATAAATAAAATGCACAGTTCATTATACTAGGAGCGCTTCATTAGCATTTTCTTGTCTGATAGGGGTAACAATCACCCACCTTGATTGATCAGATTTATGTTAGTAATTTTTTTTTATTACTAACATAAATACCTCTAACCTCTAGAAACATGAAATATTGAGATCATTTAACACGCGCTAAATCTGTAAGTTTCACAAAAAATTTCATTGTTGTGTGTGATTAATCAAATCATTTTACTCCGCAAACTTACTGAACTAAAAATCACAACTGTTCATCACGATATAATAAACTCAAATACAAATACAAATAATTTATTTACCAAAATTACGCCTACGTACAAAAGCTTGCCACTGAGCCCGAAACTAAACAGTAAGTACAATAATATAAAATAAGATATGCCTTAACAAAACTTACATAACATTACAACAACAATAATATAAATAATAAAAATATAAATATTGGTGGACAATTCATCCAACACCATCTGACCCCAAACTAAGCAAAGCTTGTAATAGGGCGGCCAGATAGCTGATATAATACTTATATAGTTCTAAATACATACTTTTATACATAGAAACACCCAGACACAGTGCAAACATTTGAATTCATCACACAAATATATGCACTGGGTAGGAATCGAACCCACGACCCTCGGCGTCGCAGGCAGAGTTACTACCCACTAAGCCACAAGGCCAGTCAAACAATACAAATACACAAAGCAATACAAAAAAGATTAATAATTAGTACAAAATAGATTGATAATATAGTTCACATCAAACGGAATGTCATGTTATAATATTTCTTGGGGTGAACAACACATCTATACCAGTTATTCGTAGTGCAAATAAATCTTTTTTATACTGCAACTTATCATAATTGATCGTCCTGACGGAAAAGTGGCGAAGAAAATGCACTAGGCCAGCCTTCACCTGTATCCGAGCGAACCTGGCTCCGATGCAGATTCTACCTCCTCGACCAAACGGCATGTAGAAGACGTCACTCAGCGGCTGCTGGCCATCACGTCCAAACCGCTCTGGGTCAAACTTCTCTGGTTCTGGGTAATACCGAGGATCGTGGTGGATGTGGAATATTGGCGTTATTACCTTAGTGCCCTTGGAGATTTTAATATTCCCTACAGGGAGGACAGTGTCTTGAGTGCACTGTCGTGTCAACACGCTTATTGGAGGATACTTTCTCAACGCTTCACTAAGAACTTTCTCTAGGTAAATCATTTCCGATATCACATCGTAGTTAATGTTATTGTTATTATTTTCAAATGCTTTGTCTATTTCTTCTTGAACCTTTTTCAAAATATCGGGATTAGCTCCCAGCTCGACAAGAACTGCGTACATCGAAGAAGCGCTAGGTTCTACACCAGCTATGAAAAAAAAGAACGCTTGTGCTGACAGTAATTCCACAGTCGGTTCCATTTGACAACCTGTGCTTAGATCTTTCAACAGGCCATTCTTTTGAATGCTTACAGCAAGGTCAGCAAAATCATGTTTTTGACATTTTCTTTCTCTTTGTTCTATTACCTGCTTAATTGCTCCAATGAAGAAATCTTCAAATTCACTGAACAATTTAAGGCGGAAAAATTTTGTCAAGCCGGGGCTCAGGAGGCAATAGAAAATTTAATATTCAGTGATAGTGTCGGTTTTATAGCAGCTCGTGCCACCTTTACAAACGGAGAATCAAACACGGACTCAGTTCCGATTCCAAAAACGGAAGCAGTGACTGCGGCGCTGCAGAAGTTAATCAAAGTATCGTAAGCATTACCATTTAATCTTTTGGATCTTGTTTCATATAAGTCACAAAATCTTGAGCACTTTTATCCATAATGTAGTACATTTGCTTCAATTTTGTACTCGTGAAAAGCGGGGTCATGTTTTGTCGCATGAGTTTCCATTTCGGACCGTTCAGAAATAGTACGTTTTCGCTTAGGATATCACCTTCAAAATTGTCAATTCCTCTATGATTAAAAGAGTTGAAGTCATTTTGTAGTATATGATTGACGTTTTGAGCGTTCGGCACGAAGACACCTGGGAAGAACATGGCACCGATGCCCACAACCGGTTCATTTTTATAAGTTTGGTAAAATTCTTCAAGATTTTCGAAAAACGCACGTCTTCCAACTATATAGTCCCAAAATGGCCCAAGAAATTTATTTTTTGGATGAAATTTAACTCCACGTTTTTTCCAGTATTTTTCATTGTATAAACCGTGAAGATAAACGTAAGTTAATAGAACAGCCAATGCCAATAAAATAACTTCAATTAACATTTTACATACGTTGAAATTGTATCAAGTAAAGAAGCAAACTGGTAGATAAATCCGGTTTTTAGGCATATTTATAGCAGACATAATGATATGCGATAGTAAGACGCACAACAACGAAACGAGATAAGCATAACATGACGAAGCAGTTTCACAACACGCTACGCAATTGAATGGCGGTCGATAATCAGACAGAAGGTACTGAAAGAGAGCACGACTTTCAGCAATTGGGGTGTCGACGCAAGGGTGAAGATGTGAGGATGTGCCAGAAACTGTGAAGTTTAACGATCATGTCCTATGCCGTTTTTAAAGTCTTGACGTCGAATAAGATTTGTTACTAGAAAGTGTGCCTATTCGGATTTTTGTGCAATTTGACGTGATACTCTGGCTATGATACAAGTAAAAACTATGTACTCTATATTTTAAGTGAGGTAACGTTATCTATCTATCTTTGTAAATCACAAACTCTCTTTGTCGATATCTTGTTTTAACATGATTTTATTTTGGAGACAACATGAATAGCTCGGAATTAGGTAATTTTAGATTAATGACTCAGCAGTCGTGGTTTATTTTACTTCACCACCGTGTTTTTTCATAACAATCACTTGATAATACCAGCTCAGGCTGGTAAGAGCAGTGGCAAATTGAACCCACCATCAACTAAATTTCATCGTAATATGTATATGTACGTACGTACGTCTTAATAAAAGACTTTTTTCCAATATCGAACTACAGCTGCATATTTAGGTATAAAATAATAATATAGTTGCGTAAAATATGTTCTTATTTATCACTAGATGCCCGCCCCGGCTTCGCCCGTGGTACATTATATAGCACTCATCAGGATCCCGTACATATCCAACGGTGAAAGAATGACTGAAATCGGTTCAGTCATTCCTGATAATATCGCTTTCAAACAAAAAACCTCTTCAGCTACCTGCTACCCCACCTATCGTTAATTGGTCGTACCAACTCAGATTTAGAAACAAATTTGATTAGCAAAGGTTTATATTCAATAACGCAATCTTGGACATTGGCGAAATTACGGTGACATTACCGAATAGAAGCTAAAATAAAAAATTGAAGTAGAAGTTGACGTAATTTTAGACACATGCTGTCATGTCAAAGCACGCTATGAAAACTCTCAAAAAGGAATATTTTTTCTCCGTTTTTGTTGCATTCTTGATTCATGCTCCGCTTCTATTGATAGTAGCGTTATGTTGTATAGCCTATAGCCTTCCTCGATAAATGGACTATTTAATAGAAAAATAATCATTCAATTCGGAACAGTACTTCCCGAGATCCTAGCGTTCAAACAAACAAACAAACTCTTCAGCTTTATAATATGTATAGTGTTAGCAATATTAGTAATTAATATAAGTTGGTATTTAAATAATAGTAAGAATACCGTAATGTACCCTATGTCAACCCTAAAATTCCGAGTGAATATGATTTGTTTGTAGTCTGTGGGCAGCGATAGTTTTGGCGGGAAACCACAGAGGAAGTAATCACTACGGGAAACTAGGAAGCTCACGTTGGTCTCGTGGGAACATTTATATATAAAAAATCATATACGGCAGCAAGTCTAAGCGAAAGGTTTAAATTAAAAGTGCTCGTAACCAGTAATAAGTAAATATCTAAGTAAAAAGTGATAATTGTACATCTGTTACTGATTTTAAGGTACTGTAAAGCGTTTTGTTAATTATAGTACAATGTACTACTTGATCTGCACGAGGCAGCTATGAATAAGTTGGTATGAAGGACTGATTCCGAAATATAATGCTGTAGACTGATCATAGCTGTTTTATTTATGAACTAATGGTGTTCCTAATTTAGAATAAACTATGGTCCTAATATCTCAGAAGTGGGATCGGCGGACAAGTAAACCATAATATTGTCCTTCGGTCCCGCCCATGTGATATATTTTTTCTTTTCAATGTTTTCTCTCCACGTTTAACATCTGCTTGTTAATGTCACTCAATACGAAAACTCTATGACCAGTATTTAATTTGTGATAAAATGTACGGTTTAATGAGTAGCAGAGCGAACCATCGATATAAACCAATGGATATGCCCTGAGTAACTTGAAATTGGTAATAAACTGCGTCTCTATGTGTCGTAAGTAGTTTACACATAACCAATCTTCTTGACCCCTAGAATCGCTAGCGGCGCGATATGCTGTGGTTCTACTTATCTTGGTTGTTGACAACGAATAGTGATAAGTAAAAACGTCTGGCGTTCACCGCTTCCTGCAACCGACTGGAACGGAATGAGTGAGCTCACTCTTCCCAACAATGACATGATTCCGTGCGCCCTGAAGTTTGGGAGGGCACATCTGTGTATTGATATCTTTGGAGTGAACAATATCACGTAAGTGGATTTTTCCGTATATGGTCCGTTTTTATTGCAATAAACTACATAATCCGTACTAAAAGGTTTGAATCCACTTTTCTCGTACGTACAGCTTTGGAGTGGAATAAGTTGCCGGCCTCCTTGTTCCCTGAGAGATACAATCTAGAACTTTTCAAGGTCAGAGTGAATAGGTACCTTCTAGGTCAACGTGCATCATCTTCGACCACACCGTCGCTTACCATCAGGCGAGTTGGTGGTCAAACGCGGACCTATACGCGATAAAAAAAAAAAAAAACATTATACCTATACTGCATTTTCGAGGTGTTCATTTTTTTATCTACCTGTTTAATTGTGCACACAATATTGTACATAATATTAAATGTGTAAACAATGGCTATACATATTTTCTATGCAATTTAAAAAGGGTATGCCATTTTACAAAAAAATATATATCATATAGTTTTCGAAAATCATGCTTCGATAAAAAAATATGTAACACCCGATAACCGCAATGTCAGTCATTCTGGACAAACCATTAACGTTACTCTGAGACTTATTCAAATGTTCTTTTTAACCCCCGACCAACAAGAACAAAATTACAAATTTTGATTAACCCCCGACTACCTTAGATTTGCTATCTGTAGAACATTCTACTAGTCAAGCCCTTTCATTTGATACCCATATTAAGGGAATTGTGAAAACGGAAATGTAATTCGCCATTTTGTGATAGCGGCCATCTTGGATTTGAAATTTGTCATAGTGCAAAGTATTCTACTAATCAAGCCCTTTCATTTGATACCCATATTGAGGTAGTAGTGAAAAATATTATATAATTCGCCATTTTGTAGTGGCGGCCATCTTGGATTTGAAATTTGTTATAGCGTTTAGTACTCTACTAGTCAAGCCCTTTCATTTGATACCCATATTGAGGTAGGTTGTAAAGAAATATTTTGTCCGCCATTTTGTGGAGGCGGCCATTTTGAATCGATATTAACCAAACATAGCTAAGAACACCCGCACGGATATTAACTTTCAAATAAAAAACCGCATCGAAATCGGCCCATCCGTTTGAGCTCTACGGTGCCACAGACAGACACACACACAGACAGACAGACAGACAGACAGACAGACAGACAGACCGACAGACAGACAGACAGACAGACAGACATCGACGTCAAACTTATAACACCCTTTTTTGTCGGGGTTAAAAAAGGGTGTTATAAGTTTGACGTCGATGTCTGTCTGTCTGTCTGTCTGTCTATCTATCTGTCTGTCTGTCTGTCTGTCTGTCTGTCTGTCTGTCTCTGTCTGTCTGTCTGTCTGTCTGTGTGTGTCTGTCTGTGGCACCGTAGAGCTCAAACGGTTGGGCCGATTTCGATGCGGTTTTTTTTATTTGAAAGTTAATGTCCGTGCGGGTGTTCTTAGCTATGTCTGGTTAATATCGATTCAAAATGGCCGCCTCCACAAAATGGCGGACAAAATATTTCTTCACAACCTACCTCAATATGGGTATCAAATGAAAGGGATTGACTAGCAGAGTACTATACGCTATAACAAATTTGAAATCCAAGATGGCCGCCACCACAAAATGGCGAATTATATATTTTTTTTCACTACTACCGCAATATGGGTATCAAACGAAAGGGCTTGACTAGTAGAATGTTGTACAGATAACAAATCTAAGGTAGTCGGGGGTTAATCAAAATTTTAAATTTTGTTCTTGTTAAAACTGTGGTCGCCCAGTTGTGAGAACGTTCGATTTACACGACGTCATGGTTCGAATCCCGACCGTACGTTTGAGTATTTTTCCAGGTACTGAGAGAGAGTTTGATTGAACGTTTGAGCTTGACCCTTGAGGCGGTGTCTGAATGGGGTGATGCCAATCTGGTCAAGTTCAACGAGAGTAAGACGCAGGCGTGTCTGTTCTCCGCAAAAAAGAGTCCATTCCAACTGACTCCTACTTTTCGTGGTGTATCCGTGCCAGTTTCTGACCGTCTTGAGCTTTTGGGCGTTACTTTGACATCCACGCTCAACTTTGGCTCGTATATCGAGTCCAAGGCTAAATTAGCTGCCAAAAAACTAGGTGTCCTCTCAAAGGTGCGAAGGTACTTCAACTCTGAACACTTGCTCACATTGTATCAAGCACAGATTCGCTCTTGTATGGAGTACTGTTTGCACCTTTGGGATGGATCGGCTAAGTATCAGCTGGAGGCCCTGGAATCGATCGAGAGACGTGCCAAAAGGGTCATAGGCAATGACTCTCTTCTGCGAAAAAGACTACAAAGCCTTGATCATCGCCGAAAAATTGCCAGCCTATCGGTTTTTTATCGGATACACTTTGGAGAGTGTGCGACTGATTTGCATGATCTGATACCACCTTGCCCTTTTTTCTATCGCTGCTCGTATCTCGAAAAAGCGACATCGTTTCATGGTTGAAGTTCCAAAGACACGAACGAAGAGATTTGACTCTACTTTTGTGATAAGAACGTCTAGGCTGTGGAATACGTTGCCTGAGTGGGTTTTCCCCGATGGTTACAATCTTTGTGTCTTCAAATCGAGAGTGAATCGGTTTCTTCTAGGTAAACACGCTCCATCGTAGACCGCATCGTCGCTTAACATCAGGCGAGATGGCGGTCAAGTGTAAACCTATAAAAGTTAAAAAAAAAAAAAAAATGTTCTGTTAGTGAAACTTTGTCACGACCACTGATGTCATATATGATGATAATGTAAATCACAAGGGGACCGGCGTGGACCTAAAACGATATCTTTCAGGGACACTCATTATCCGTCAAACCGGACCTTGGTAGAGTGGTTGGTAATGGCGTTTATCTTCTTTTAAAAGAAGACCAGAGTCCCAGTTGTGGGAATAAAAATGATGACACAATAGACATGCATGTCAGATCACGGGTCAGACGTCGAAGCTGTATGTACGAACCTCATAGCAGATCATAATTATAAAATGTTCTCAAATTACTGTGTATAGATTTACTACGATAACATGACCCGCCCCTCCAGAATTCTAAACGTTTGAAAGTATTAGTGAAAGTATTTACAACGCACCACCACGCATGTGTGCGTACTGCGACTGCCGTCAAACACCTAGTCGAGCTAACAAATCTATGGATTTGTTGCTCGACTAGTGGCATTCATTAATCGCTCTTATTATTAGTATGGCGCTGCACTGACGTACTCTATGAAACGGACACGTGCGTTGTCTTCCACGGTCAACAAATTATGGTGAGTTGACCAACAAATCTGATAACAATTGAGATATTATAAGTACTGATTGCACAAAAACTCTGAATAAATTTTATTGTGTACAAATATTGAAATATTTTGCATGTTTAACAATTTCAGTAAAATAAGACATCTAAATCCTTTTCAAAGATCAGTAATCACAATTATTATTATAAAAAACGCATGGTCCAAGTGTTAATAAAGGCATTAGTCAATATTCATACTGCCCGGGCATTATTATAAATCTTAATATCTCTATTGGCACTGGAACTATAATTTTGCTCGTCGCTGTCATAGAAGCTTGATGTGTCATTTTCAGAATCGGATTCTTGCTCGTTGTCGTACTTTTTCCGGTATTCAGTTTCAGTTTCCTCCACATGTTTGCAAGTGTTGGCCTACATCGTGCGATCGATCATGTCCAGACGCTCATGAAGTAATTTCATGATGGTTGTGTAGTTTTGGTTTATTTTTGTTGGCTATGTACTTTTCAACACTCCCAAATTTTCTCGATAGGGTTTAAGTCGGGATGATATGGAGAAAGTCTTAATATATCGCATTTATATTTTTTTGCTTCGCCATCGATAGCGTAATTTCTAGAATTATCCTTATTTTTTAAAATGATATCATAGAGTTCGATTTTCTTCATGTCTTCCTCGAAGTCGATGTGTTTTTCACGAGCCAATCTTTCATGGCAGCTTTGTTGCTGTTGGAGTTGGGAACTTTTCAGTAAATGTGTTATGGTAAGAGGCGTTATCCATAACAATTACGGACTTTTCTGGTATGTTTGGCAGAAGTTGTTCTGAGAACCACTTCTTGTAGTTATTGTGGTTCATATTGTCATGGTAGTCGCCAGTCTTTAAACTAGCCTTATAAATTAAAGAAGCATTGGGGACAAAACCATTTTTCCACCGGCGTGGACAATTATGATGCGTAACCCTTTAGACATTTTTTTCTTTGCTACTGTTCCTTGTTTAGTACCCCATGATTTATTTTGTACATGTGTGGTATGAATGTAGCTTTCATCGGTATAAACAATATTTCTGCCTTCTTCTCTATATTTCTTCAATTGTTTTAAATATTTATAGCGAAGCAACTGCACGTCATATTTTTCAACTAGAGCTTGACGATAGTCTTCAGTAGTTTTCCACTCATATCCTAAATCAAGAAGTATACGCCGTAAAGTCTCGAAACATCCATCAAAATTTATCTTTTCAGTAAGCACTCTTTTCAAAGCTTTTAATGTTGGATATTGTTTATACTCTGTATGAAAGTTACTGACAGTACGCCTTATTACCCCCCTTGTCAAATTCATCGATGTCACGCTTTAAACGTTTGCGAGGATTTTTGTTTTTATGTGGTGAGCTCATTTGTGTACCAGTTGCATCACATTTCGCTTTTTCTTTGAGAATTCTTGTTATAGTCTTTTCGCTAACTCCCACAGCTCTGGAAGTTCTCCATCTAGCGTCTGTCAAGCGCTCTACTCCATTTTCAGCCTCATGCTTCATATGTTGGTATACTGTAGCTATAAATAACTTCTCTTGCCTGACACCGCACAATTTTTTTTCTTGACTTTTCCATGACCTGGTAGTTTGTGTTGCGGTCAGTACTTTCGTGTCACTGAGCGACGTAGATTCAACGACTTGACTGTCTCAGACCACTGCCGGCCTGCTACTGAAGATGAATAATTACAACTACATACAAACTCTTTCGTAAGGATGTGACTACACACATTAAAACAGTAATTTGGAGGGGGGCGGGCCATGTTATCGTAGAAAATCTCTAGAGTAACTATGACGAACCAAAGCGGTAATGCATTCAGTATAAATGACAGTATACGTTTTGACGTTAGCTCGCTCGTAGTTTTCACTCGCTTTTGCCTTTTTTGGCATATTATGTATATCTTACATGGAGATCCGGACAAAGTCAAGTTTGTCTTTAGTGTACAGAGTCGTTTTAGCGATTAATTCAATTAGGGAGATAATCTTATGCGCGTAGAAAATTTTAAAGAAACTGTGTTTAACTGCTGATCGAGGTAACCATGGGCATGTGACGTATATTAAATTAAACTCTTCTTTTCTACTAATAGCTATGAACTAAACTGACATTGCCAGTGATAATATGATCTTAAGTCACAGCATGCGCCGTTCATTGAGAATGGAGGTGAGCTGTGAACTGCAACTGAGGTGGCTATTGTTCAGCCAAGATGTCACTTAATAAGGCAAATCTTTATAGATTGTACATTTAAACAGGTTGAAACCAGAGTCACGCGCGACTAGTATCATCAAGGTAGAAAAGTAGGTACTAGAGCTTCTCATTGCAGTTTAGCAGTGCTCTAAACTAAAGTAATCTGAAGAAAGTACTTGCTCATATATGGAAAAGATAGAGTTAAAGGTAGGTTGAGCAATTATTAATGCCTTTGTTGGAAGTTACAGATTATGGATAGACCGAACCAAGGACGCAGAGATAGCGTCGAAAGTTGCGGCATGAAGAGTGAACCTGAGACATAGCGCTGCAAAGGGCACGCTCGGATAACGAGTATGCATATGATAATAACGATCACTTCTTCAATGGTGACTAGTAGCCAATACTTTTGAAAAAAAGGAACTACATAATTTGCTTGTTGAATATAACGATTACTTCTCGTCCGAAAAATAAAGAGATTTAGGAGTTTGCCACAACTCATGAGATGAAGGATTCGAAGCCAGGAATATACAAGACGTATCGTATGTCACATGACAAAATAAACCGGGTAAAGCCTCGAACTATCGCGGTGGCATTTCTTTCTCGCTACAGTTTAACAGACTTCCTGGGGTTTGAAGTCAGTATTGACGGTTTAAAGCCTGGACTTGAAGGCGGTTTCTAAGTAGATACTTTAAGTACATCAAAAAACCCATACGAACTGGGCTTAAATAGTTTTCCGTGGTTTGGCCGGTCCACACAGATTCAAGAGAGTACGGCGTGGCAGGTATTCTGGGAGAGAAACCTGAGAGGAGTAAAAGCTCCACTCGACCTTGAAGCCCTCTCAGCAGTATCCTCTCTTAGTAAATTTAGAGTTTACCTTCAGAGTATCCCACTTAAAATATTGTCAAACTGCATTGCGCCGAGAACCACGCTCACTAACAGAGATCTAGTACTGTGTGTGGTCGTTGAGGGGTGTAGTTCCAAGAATTCAATGGCGACATCAACCGAGCGAGCAACCCTTATTTGGATGCTTTAGAATAGGAATCCCAAGGAGAAGCTATAGATTCAAATCCCAGACTTTATAGAGTATCCTGAAGATTGGATACAGTACAAAACACTTTATTAGGTATATCACAATACAATAGAAAAAAAGTGACTAAACATGTAAGTTATCAAAATGTTGTACACGAAAGTCTATCCTATCGCTAATAGCGATGTCTTCTAGAAGACTTTTTGGTTGACAAGGTAACTAGTAAAGGCATGGGTGTGGTATCCTTGATAAACTTATGTACCTACATAAATAATTACACAAATAGAATACATATCATTTAAAAGTAAATCCGTTGTACAGATATGGTACATATCTATTGTTATACCTACTTAATACTAATATTATAAAGATAAAGAAAATAAAGATAAATCTTGTTTGTTTGAACGCACTAATCTCTAAAGCTACCAGACTGATTTCAGAGTTATTACATTGGTTGTGTGCGTGGTTATTGCACGCTATATGCTATATATACACGTACCACAGGTCAGGGTGGATGGCTAGTAAATAATATAATGCATGAACAAAATATATTAAAATAGACTTACATAAACACACTTCATAACGTTGAATACCTACGCGTAAAGGACAATACGCACGTGTTTACGAAACGAAGCTAAAAAGATATCCACTGTTCAGCAACAAATCCGAAAGTAGTAATTATTCTTCTTCTTCTTCGTGTCGATGATGTTGTCTTTTTTTTGTGTGTGTGTGTGAGTCTTTTAAATTTTTGCTGCCCAGTATTCCGCAACTGTGACTCCTGGTATCGAGGCCTCCATCAGGTCGGTTCTGGTGCAGCTGGTTGGACACCGCGGGCATGACAGCAGGTGCTGCATGGTCTGAGTGGCACCACAGTCGCACAGGATGTTATTTTCGTCAGAGTATCCCCATTTCGCCATATTAACTTTGCAGCGGCCCACTTAGGTCCGGAGTCGGTTTAGTGACTTCCACGTGGGCCACGCTAGGTTGCTACCTGGGGCCAGCTCTTCAGCTGGGGCCACATAATCTTGCGGGGGAGGATAGCTCTCGTTCTATAAATAATAAATGATTATAATTTCTTATAATATAAATAATAAATATATTACAAGAAATTTATATCGTCGATATAAAGATAAGATTTATAGAGTAATCAACAATAATGATCAGATCCGAAACATACTTGCATACTTAGTCAATAAGGTTCAACGACGAGGATTTAGTAAGTACTCGCCGATTGATACACCGGCGTGTAATATAGTACCCAAAAACTTGGTTGATGACGACAACAAACAAACTTATAGTTGCGTGTTGGGTTTTGGCGGGAAAAATTTTTTTTCGTGTTTTTATTTGGGAAGGTATACCGATAAATTTGTGTTTAATGGCGTCTACTTGAACCGGACTTTATTTTGATATAACCCACGTTAAAATTAGAGTTCATTTACATAGAAAAATCGTAAAATTAAAAAAAAAAACAAAAATCAACATTTTTGGCGGGAAAATGGTCCCGAAGTATTAAAAAAAACGAAATTATAATTTGTGCGATCGAATACAGTTTTTTTGGTGTTTCGAGTTTGTTATTTCGTAAACAACACATTTAACCCATAAAACCACTGATGCCTCTCTAATAAATTATTAAAGTAATAGTTGTTAGACTACTTGAAAAATCGCAAAAATTATTACTCAAGTGTCAAAAATGTTAGTTTACAATTTAAGTACATTAATTATAAATAAATGATACCGCTAGAAGCGTCTTGAAACGCTCTTGAGAGTAAATGGCTCAAACGGGTAAAAGTCAGGCGGCACTTCATATGCCGAAACATAAACACCGCACTTATGTAACCTCACACCCGTTTTCCCGCCAAATTTGTAAACGCGAAGATCGGGCAGTGTATCAAGCGGGTATGTAAAGCGTGGAACGCCAAATGATGATAAAATTAGCTATAAAATTTCAAGGCCTGTATCCGTATTAGACATTTTGACAAATATTAGGCATCTGATCAATGATATGCCTTTACTCGCCGCGGTCGTTATGAAGACGTGGTAGCCGCAGATACGAGAACTCAAACCTGTGATGGTGTTTAATAGTGTTTGAATACGTTTAATTCGAATCAAGTTCCAATAGAGACTATCAGATTGTTGATCACGAAACAATCAATGATTCCCTATAAGTATCAGTAAAAATTATTTAGTCGCTCATAATTATGAAGTAGGTTATTATGTTAATTGATTAGACACGCTGAAATCATCACATTGCCTAGTAGAGAAACCATTGACGTGATTCATCATCATTAATTTATAAGTAAATGATTACTTTGGAATTTGTTCAACGAATAAAACTTTCAGTAAAGTTATAACAACTACGACCAAAAACTGTTGTAAACAATTGTTACGTAACTTAATTATTAGGTATATAATAATATTATAAATAATTCGGTTAAGTATACTTGTTTTGTTTGTAATTATTGCCGGTTATCTTTTGACTACCGCAAAGTATAGATAAGGTAAATTATCGTATATGACTGAAATTAGATAAATGTATTTATGTAATTATAATTTTCATGTGATAATCATCAGAAATTAAAACATAATAATGTACCAAGGTTTAATTAATTATACGTACTTGTCATGATTTGCTGAATCGGTATTTTGAATTGAAAACTATTATTATATAAATCTAGCCCATATTTTTGTATTTTTGTAGCAAAATTATTTCACAAAAAAGCAAAATAACACATGGTAAACAGGTGTCTAGACTCCAGGTGTCTGGATACAGGCTTAGACCTAGTTTGAGATTAATTGAAAGAAGCTTAATTTATAATGCGACAATAATGCCTACTTACTATATATATAGAAATCGACAATCATATTAACTGGAAACGACACATCGAAAAATTAAAGGCCAAACTATCAAGCTTTACTTATGCTCTTAGGGAATTGAGAAAGGCGACTGACCTAAGTACAGCTTTATCAGCCTACTATGCGTATGCTTTCTCCTGGATGAATTTTGTAATAATCCTGTGGGGAAACAGCGTCAATGCTAGTGATCTTTTCGTTATCCAGAAAAAATGTATCCGGATCCTGGCAAACATTAAACTCCCCAACATTAATGTAGCTCAGTTCCATAAACAATATTTTGTGAAATTTAAAATTTTGACCGTAGTTTCCATGTACATCTTGGAACACTGTAAATTTGTACGTAGAAATCCCCAATTTTTCACAAAACTGATAGATAGACGAAATTACCCAACTAGATCAAACCACAAACACAATCTAAATTTGCCGTATTCAAAATTAACATTGCATAGCTCGGATCCTAACTCAATGTCAGTTAAAATCTATAACAAATTGCCATATAAAATAAAATAAATTGATTCTGATGAAAAGTTTATGTCTTCTTCAGACAGAACACCATCACTGACGGAATTTTGGAATAATCACAGGATTATTCCAAAATTCATCAGGAGAAAGCATACGCATAGTAGGCTGATAAAGCTGTTCTTAGGTCAGTCGCCTTTCTCAATTCCCTAAGAGCATAAGTAAAGCTTGATAGTTTGGCCTTTAATTTTTCGATGTGTCGTTTCCAGTTAATATGATTGTCGATTTCTATACCTAGTAATGTAGCCGCGTCAACAAATTCAAATTTATAATTATTATAAGAGAAATTGATGTCAAGGGCAGATTTTTGGTGAGGTCTAAATTGAATTAATTTTGTCTTTAGTAAATTTATGTCAAGATTATGATCGGCCCACAGATTTCTAAAACAAAAGGCAGATGGAACGTGCAGAACACAGATCCTTAGGTCCAGAAAGCAAATATCAAACGCCAAAGCAAATACAAACTCCAGTCAGTACGAAACGGACTTCCGTCTCGTACGGGAGTCCCGTGTGATTTTAAGTTTTGTACAAGATTATGCCGTCTTGTGTCTTCAAACATTGCAAACATTGTTCCCAAAAATAAGAAAAGGAAAGAAGAGTATCATTTCATAGGAAAGTTTGAATATTTTTACTGCTTTTTGTATAATTTAGGCGATTTCATTTCGATTGATGAATAGAAACACAACACCTCAACGAAAATTGGTTAGTGTTCCTGTACTAAACTGAAATTATTTACCCTAAAGTTAAGGTAAAATATAGATTATGATTTTTTCACAGATTTCTAAAATAAAAAGCAGATGGAACGTGCGGAACACAGATCCTTAGGTCCGGAAAGCAAATATCAAACGCCAAAGCAAATACAAACTCCAGTCAGTACGAAACTGACTTTCGTCTCGTACGGGAGTCCCGTGTGATTTTATGTTTTGTTTAAGATTATGCCGTCTTGTGTTATCAAACATTGCAAACATTGTTCCCAAAAATAAAAAAAAGGAAATTTCATAGGAAAGTTTGAATATTTTACTGGTATTTATATAATTTAGACGATTTTATTTCGATTGATGAATAGAAACACAACACTTCAACGAAAATAGGTCAGTGTTGCTATACTAAATTGAAATTATTTTCCCTGAAGTTAAGGTAAAATATAGATTCTAATTTTGTTTTGAAGATACTCGTAGACCAAATTATTGATGAACATTGTATAATTCAATTTTAAGCCCTATTTTTATAATCGTTATTTTTTTTATTTAATGTGAATCGATGCCAAGAACAAATCCTCGCTGTTACTAGGGTTAATAAAAATACTAATAGTGTAGATGAAAACTATAGTTATGAAACGAATAGATAAGAACAAATCCTCGCCGTTATAAAACGTCTCGTCTATGACCTGTGGATTCTAACTTGATCTGTGCAGTGCTGTTAGCATTTATATTTTCAATAATACGAACATATTTCTTTCTTACTCCTTGTTGAATTAGATCCTCCCAGAGCAGATTGTGTTTGATTGAGTCGAAAGCTTTATTGTAGTCGACAAATTCAATGTATAGGTCTTTCCCATACTCTTGAGATTTTCTATTAACTGTTTTAATACATGCATATGATCAATAGTTGAAAACCCTGCTCTAAAACCAGCTTGTTCAATAGGCTGTTCTTCATCTATAGTCCTTGATATTCTATTTAGGATCAGCTTTGAAAAAATTTGTTAATGTTTGACATGAGGCTAATAGGTCTACAATTTTCAATTACGTTTCTGTCTCCTTTTTTGTGGAGCAAGTTATTAACAAGAAATCCTTGCATTATATATTATCGGTGTAATAATAAATTATTTTAAAATAATGTTTTATGCGTTTATTATACGTGAAAATTTCCAAAGCTTAACAACACATATTAAGGCACATATTGGTGGGATGCAAGCTGCTCCATAATGGGGGGGTCATTACTCACGGCGCCATGACAGAGTACTTGAAATCATACGTGAAGCCATGAGAGCCTTTCAGTAGCTAGAGCCCAAAAGGGATTGACGACAAACAAAAGACAAATTAACTTTGTAAAAGAAGGCTCAACATCAAACTCCAGGAACAAGCCTTACTCAATCCTGGGTACAGCACCTGATTGGACTATTTTAATGGACACGTATGAAAAGCACTACAAAATCCCAGAGGATGCGGGTGTTTCGTCATCCAGAACGGACCTTTTCCTTTTTTCTAGAGCTACAAAAAGCATAGTCCTTGTAGAACTTACCGTGCCGTGGGAAACTAATATACGTATCATACGATGCAACTAATATATACCACGCGATGAAACAAAATAAGTATTACGACTTCCTAAACGAATTAACAAAAAACGGCTATGTAGTTAGTTTATACGCTGTAGAAGTGGGAGCGAGAGGTATACCAGCAAAAATCTCTATAACCTGCTGAAAGACCTTGGCTGATCCAGAAATGCAGTAAGTTCTATACTAGAACGAGTAGCTAGCGCTTTAGCTGCGCTAATAGGCTCATATCAGATTTGGCTGAGCAGAGAGAGAGAAAAACGAGTAGTGAAGGT
Source organism: Ectropis grisescens (assembly GCA_017562165.1). NCBI lineage: Eukaryota > Metazoa > Arthropoda > Insecta > Lepidoptera > Geometridae > Ectropis > Ectropis grisescens. The sequence continues at coordinate 29,257,097 of CM029781.1, read as the reverse complement.
GAGTGTTGATGTACGTCAGAAAGGGGCCCCTTAAACCTACGCCCGAGTCACAAGTCTCGGGAACTACTCGGGTTTTCTGTCTCTGCCACACGATGGACCCGGCACCCGCACGGTGAATCCATGGAATGCTAAGAAAATCGTCTCAACAATAGTGGGACTTTTTTCTTAAGACTGGGAACATTACACGCACACCAACGTGAGTAATTTGACAACGTCGGTGAGAGCTGTCACGCATACATAACTAATGACTGGCCTCACAGTGTCGTTCACGAAGGTTTCATCTGTTTAGAAATCTGTGGATTTTTTTTGAAGATACTCGTAGACCAAATTATTTATGTGCTTAAGCAGATTGTATTATTCTATTTTAAACTCTATTTTTATAATCGTAATTTTTTCATTTAATGTCAATCGATGCCTAGCACAAATCCACGTCATTACTAGTGTTTATAAAAATACTAATAGTGTTGATGAAAACTATAGTTATGAAGCAAGTTTTAATTCTTGTAAGTAGGTATAGTGGAGCTTAAAAAAGTAGGCGAGTTCTTTTGAGAGATCTAATCGTTTTAATCAACCTCATGTTATCTGGTCGAGTCAGTAGTGACATTGTCGAAGTTTTATACGGTGCTAATTTGTGCGTACATACTTACCCAAAAAAGATGTTGGGATCAGGCCAATCGCTGTTGGCACCACATAAACTGGCCTTGCTGCCAAGGTGGGTTGTAGGTATAAAGCGTTGCACTTTCGAGCTCCCTGTCCCACAAACTTGATTTTGGTTCTCTGAGTGGACGTAATGCTGCTGTTCTTCTGTCCTGACTTTCTTTGTCCAAAATTGGGGAGAGGATTGTTAAAGGTGTACGTCAAAAACGCCTTTAATTTGGTTGATCGTGGAGCCCCGTTGTCCGAAGTGAAGAAAAAAATTCTTGACTTCTACAATTTTCTTTGGCAATGTTATGGCAGACCCACAAAATTATCAAAACAGTCCTATGCTATCTTCCGTTGGCTATCAACTTGGTGAATCTTCGGCCATGCGACCTTCGCCCTGGCCATTCGCTCTATCATTTAACATCTCTAGACCAATGTAAACGTTAGGTATTTGGACGACGTAACTTTGGGTAGCGATATGAATAATGTTCAACTGATTTACATAAACTCTTAGACGGTTTTCGTTGGTTTGTGTCAACATTTTTGAAAAGGTGAACTTTTCGTTTGCGACACAAGTCCAGACAAAGATTGGATAGTAAGCAAATTGAATGATACAATACAATACAATACAAAAACACTTTATTGGCACCACAAACAAAGTTGACAATAAGTAAAAAATAAAATAACAAACACATAATGGGCACAAAAGGCGATCTTATCGCTAAAAGCAATCTCTTCCAGATAACCTTTGATTTACAAAGAAACAAGATTTGTAAGATTTTGGGCAGTGGTGCAACTAACAATATAAATAAACACGTGTATTAATTATAAATAAATTAAATATAATAGAACAAAATACATATAATAGGTGTACAATAAATAAATAAGTTTAAATATATAAATACACATATAAATACATATATATATAAAAATAATGTATGTATACAATAAGAAACACAAAATCCAAGAAAAATAAACATAAATCAGTGAACAACTTTTGTCAGAAAATGCTGCCGAATCAGAGTCCTGAACGAAGCGACGCTCTGCGCACGTCTAATGGCCGCAGGAAGAGCATTCCATAAGGCCACAGCCTGCACGCAGAACGACGAACCGTAAAAGGAGCTTGTATGAGCTGAGGTAGATAATAGGAGATTTGTAGACGACCTAAGATTTATTGAATGAGTGTCGCAAAGAAATGTGAAACGGGAGCTTAAATACGGAGGGGAACAGGGGGTGAAAAGTGTGTTATATAAAAGTGATAGGATGTGAGTATCCCGACGTAAACTGATAGGGAGCCACTCGAGCTTAGATCGAAAAGAGAACATGGTCATATTTTCGGAGACCGAAAATAAGCCTAATACAAAAGTTTTGAAGACGCTCGAGCATATCGAATTGGTCCCGTCTAAGGTCCAGGTAACAGACGTCAGCGTAGTCAAGGATGGGAAGAAGGAGGGATTGTACTAACGCAACTTTGGTGGCTGTAGGCAAAAAGTTTCGAATTCTTCGAAGTGATGCTGCTGTGGCATATATTTTGCGTTTTATTGATCGAATTTGTGGATCCCAAGTAAAACAACTATCGAAAATAATGCCAAGATTTTTTACTTCTGCGCTAAATGGTACTGTCACGCCACCGAATAGAACTTTAGTAGTAGTGCCATAATCGACTCTCGATATAAGCCGCGAGCTTCCAATAATTATGGCCTGAGTTTTCGAGGGATTGACAGTGAGACCGAAAGACCTACTCCATTTTTCAATGCGGCGCAAATCATCGTTTACCAACTTAATAGCATCATCTAGATTGTCAACTGAGGCTTGTGCATAAACTTGGAGATCGTCAGCATAAAGGTGGTAGGAAGAAGAAATGAGAGATGTGACTGAATTTATGAATAAATCAAAAAGTATAGGAGAAAGAACGCCACCCTGAGGGACACCCGAACGCGTTTCACACCAAGAAGAAAAGCTATCTTCTATATGAACACGCTGCCGGCGACCCTGCAGGTAACTACGAAACCAATCAATTGCCGTTGGAGATATGTTAATCGAACGTAGCAATGCCAGGAGAATATCGAAATCAACAGTGTTAAAAGCATTGCTGAAATCGAGCAGGGTGAGGACAGTAAGCTTTCTGTTGTCCATTCCCAGCCTAATATCATCAGATATCTTAACAAGAGCAGTAGTAGTACTATGGCCGGGACGGAAACCAGATTGCAAGGGATTAAGAAGGTTATTGCAGTTTAGAAAGAAGCTAAGTTGGGAGTGGATCAGACGTTCGAGAACTTTAGAGAGGAAAGGGAGAATGGATATTGGGCGAAATTCAGATGGAGAGATGGGATTAGATTTTTGGGAATGGGTACAATTTGAGCTTCTTTCCAGGAAGACGGTACAGATGTCAATGACACAGAGGCGTTAAGGAGATGGCACAAAATGGGTAGGATTTCATCAAGGATTGGAAGGATCATGTTACGGCTAATGCTATCACTGCCGACCGCATTAGAGGAAATGGATAGGATCGTTTTCTTAACATCACAAGCGGCAAATTGATGAATAACAAAAGGAGCGTAATTAGGTGTTGGAAGAGACGAGAGGTGATTGATAGTAGCACGTTTGTCATTTGCATCAATATGTGACGACGAAGAGAAATGTTGATTAAGGGCGTTAAGATCAATACTCTGAGGGTTAAGATTTTGCTGTGACTTACCAACACCCAATGTACGGAGGAATCTCCAGACTTTGGCTGGATCACCGTTCTCAACAGATTTATGGATATGTTGGCGTTGCGCGTCCCTGCACACTCTATTGCAGCGATTCCGAAGTTGATGAAATTTCTCTTTGTTATGATCACAAGGGTTGTTATGGACTTTAGATTTGGCCAATGCTTTAAGATGTATCAGCTTCTTTATGTCATCAGTTAACCAAGGTGCCGAAGATGCTTTATTTTTACTGCATGTAAAGGAGCATGGTTGTCATACAGTTGTAGGAGCAGATTGTTAAAACATGTGACTTTATCATCCACAGACTTGGCATTGTGTACTGACGACCAATCGATATGACCAGCATCGTCACGCAATTTCTTGACATCCATAGCACCAAAGCTGCGCTGCAGGAGGATTTTGGGTTTGATCTTGGGAGAGCGGATTTTGTAGGATAGGAAGATGACGTCATGGTAAGACATGTCATGAGCAGTGTGGGCATATTGTCCATGCTTAGCGACACGCTGCGGTGATGACACAAATATTAGATCGAGCAAAGACGGGACGCAATGATCTGGCCCCCCAACATCAAATCAGTTGACAAAAATTCTCTGCACCTCCTGTGTTCACCGATATTAAATGAGTAGGTAGTTGCGACCTTTTGTCAAGCATAATATTCAAAATTTCACAAGAAGCTCCTATAGAATACTCAAAATAAACACACACATGACTTTTACTATTATTCGGCGTTGTCTTTTTATTCCGAATTTTCTGTACGAATATTCGAATTTTTAGTTGCATGCTAAATCAAAATTCTTAACTTCATAGGATGGAAATAGTAATAACAAGAAATTCTTGCATAATTTATAATCGGTGTCATAATAAATTATTTTAACATTATAATTTATGTGTTTATTATACGCGAAGATTTCCGAAGCTAAGACAACAATAGTGGGATTTTTTTCTTAAGACTGGGAACATTACACGCACACCAAAGTGAGTAATTTGACAACGTCGGTGAGAGCTGTCACGCATACATAACTAATTACTGGCCTCACAGTGTCGTTCACGAAGGTTTCATCTGTTTAGAAATCTGTGGATCGGCCATCCATTTAATTAAATTGTTAAAAATGTCAAATAGGGTTTGTAATATTTTTTTACTATTTTTACATGATGTCAATATTGTTATGTCATCTGCAAATAAGATACTTGTTTCATCTATTACTTTTGGAAGGTCATTTATGTAAATTAAAAAGAGGATACGTCGAATCACGCTACCTTGGGGTATTGAATGGTTTTATTTTGAAGGATTAGATCTTGTGATATTTATTTATCATGCCTGTGATTTCGTCATAATTTTCAATTTCTACGTATTGCTCGCGGCCCTGAGGTACGAGCAGAACCACTTGTGTGTTACACCTCGTACACCTATACCGTATAATTGGTCAAGTAAAATGACAAATTGTACTAATAGTATTCCAATTGCATAGTGCTTGTCATTTAATATATTTAAAATTTTGTCAATTAATTCATAAACAGCTAAGACAGTCGAGCGATTTTTCCTAAAACCGTTTTGAGAGTCATCAATGATTTCAAATCTTTCACAAAAAGAACTTAAACGATTTTGCATAGCCTTTTCAAATATTTTTGATGAGGTAGGTAATAATGCTATTGGCCTGTAATTACTAGGATCTAATTTGGATGACTTTTTATAAATTGGTTTCACCACGGCCTGCTTCAATTGCTCTGGAATTGAACCTTCCGCAAATGATTGGTTCACGAGTAAGTAAAACGGCAGAGCACATAATTCATGAGCACAGTGCTTCATTAAAATTGGGGGAAGTTCATCTATGCCAAAACTATTTTTAGATTTTTTATAATTAAGTAAATTTTTCGGGGTTCGGCTGCGATTAAAAACATGGAATTGTTTTTTGGGCGCAAGACGGGCCGGCCGCGCGCCGGCCGCGCCCCGGCGCTCGCGCCGCCTAGTGCGTTCCCGTATAATTTTCCACAATGTTTTACATTTATTTTCGGAATTTTTCATTTCCTGGATGTATTCATTTCTTTTTGATTTGCTAACAGCCTTTTTTAGTAGTTTTACATAAATATGTTTTATAGTAACTAGTTAACGATGCGTGCTTACTGTACAATATAATTGGTTTAAGTAATCGTTTATTTTTACAGGATGTTTTTATACCTCGCGTTAACCAACTGTATTTTTTTTTTTTTTTGATTATTTTTTGAGGGACACAGAGATCCAAAATTTCTAAAAGAATATTACTAAATATTGTATAATTTTCATTTACCTACAGTTTTTTCAGTACTTAATAGTTTGGTCCATGTAATATTTTTAAATGTGTCTTTAAAGTTATTCATGTTATGTCTGTTAAATAATCTTTTCTTAATTTTCCATATAATTGGTTTATGTAAGTTATTAACGTTTTGACGTGACAACGTCTTATAAATTGGTTTGCCGGTTGACACTTCAAGAAACTGCGTTACGCTCCGCTCACGTTATGCGCTCACAACGAGAGCGAGTGAGAGGCACGCGTCCCTTCCACTCGGGCATGGTTAGCCCGCCTAAGAGCGAGAGAGACAGACATAAAAAGTGAAAGGCACGCGTCCCTTCCGTAAAATTATTTTACCACTCAAGTCACGTAAAACTTTCGCCCGTATACCGACTTTACAGGCAACCAATTTTTCTATTGTTATTTTAGTACTCATATGATCAGAGAAGCCGAGATCTTCCACTGAAGTGTTTACTTTATTTTTGTTACAGTTTGAGAAAACTAAATCTATGCAAGTAGCTGTAGTAGGCGTGATCCGAGTAGGTTCATTGATTAACTGTATAAAATTAAATTTACGCATTAGATTAAGTAATGAAGCCAATTCTGAAATGTTTTCCAAAACGTTAATCAGTATCAGGTGTTAATTCTTAATACATTGTTATAATTATAAATCAGCAATCTCAGGTTGTTTAAGGAGGTATTTCCTTTTCAACTTAGCTTACTAATTGAGTTTATGTGCCTCAGTTTCACCTGTAATGTGGAACATTCAGAATGGTCTAGGCTTAACCTTATTTTCTATGAATATTTGATTACTTTTCCAATAACATACAGGATTCAAGAATCTTGGAGGTGGCAATTATTGAGTTCCCCTCTTGTTAATTTTCTACATAATATACCGGGTTCCAGAATCTTGGCCTTGGTCTTCTAAAGCTTTTTTATTCAAATTTTTCTATAAGCTACCCTGGACTCATGAATCTTGGATGCGGTATTATGTATTTAGAATTTCTGTCAGAGTTTGAATAAATCTAAAGTATATAAGTTTAGTTGATTAAGGTTAGCAGATGCACAACGATCAGGGCCCTTTCTTTTCTTTTTACAAGATCAAGGGTCATCAAGATGGACACGTTGGTACGATGAGCTGTCTACGGAATATTGAGCATTTTTCTCCAACACCACATCTCGAAGGCGTCAATACGCTAGCATATAAAAACCACACAATATCTATTATTATATTCGTATGTATCTGACATATTCTCTATATTCCGTAGACAGCTCATCGTGCCAACGTGTCCATCTTGAGGGTACTTAATATACAAAACAAGCTATCCTTCACATGCCTGCAGAAGGTGCTCGAGTACTAGGCCAAATACTATACAACGACAACTTAGAAAAAATAGTAATAGGCAAAATTAAAGAAAAGATACCAAGAGGAAGAAGTCCGGCGCGTTGGACGCACCAAATACGCACCGCACCACACTGGAATCCACTGTCCACAACATAGTCCACTCCATCACAGATCGTCACCAAGGCGAATTCAAATAAATCCCTTGTAAAGATATCCAAACTAAAAAGTAGAAAATAAGCAATGGTTAAAAAATCACGTTTTTTTAGAAAATCCAACTAAAAAGTAAGAAATAATTTTCAATACATTTGAATCAAGGAAAGTGTGATAAAAATCGATCGATCGGGGGTTAAAAACAAGTTTTTATTAAAGCATTTTCACAACTTTGTATTGACAGGGTTGAGCTTCATAACTTTTGTGAAATCTACAACTATGTCATCCAGAAAATTGTACGCCAATTTTAGTTTTTGGTTCATATTTCAAAAACCACTTGACCGATTTCGATAAGATTTATATGGGACCATTCGGGAAGCATGCCCATCCGAACACAAAAATCAATTTTAAAATCGGTGCCGAGGTTTTTGAGAAATCAGGTAACATACATAAAAAAAAACATAGGGGTCGAATTGATAACCTCCTCCTTTTTTTGGAAGTCGGTTAATGAGTAAGAGTAGTTATTCTTAAGTAAGGTTCCAATACATTATTGGACACCCTTGCAGATAAAACAGTAAGGTAGAAAATAAGTAGCACTAAAGGTAGGTAGGTAATAAGCTGGTAACCTAAGTACAGATGGTAATTCTGTTTAAGTCACAATGTCTTAAGTAAAACATAGCCCACATAATCAGACAACGCGAACAGCCCTAAGTTAATCTCTTCCTTCAGAAAGTAAAATGTTAGAATAAAGAAGACAGATTTGTACTAAATTATGGTAAACCTTAACACCTCTGGTAAAATCACACCACAGTCAGTAAGAGATGGAAGTTCTCCAGAGTAGGTATCACATAGGTACGAGCCCAGGTTTCAGGAATTCCTTGGTAGTTTAACTTTATTCAAAGGTAAACATCGAGAAGCAAACTGGTCCCCGTTAGTTATAAATGGGTAGACTTTACTGTTGTTGGGAATTCTCCCAACCGGCTTCTGTAAGCGATTCAAAGGTAAACATCGTGAAACAACCCGTTACTACTGGCCTTCTCGAAGAGAAAGAGTTTCACATACAGTAGTAGTCTAAGTTACTAGTTAGGGACGCAGGGAACCTACATGCAGGGAAATTATAAACTAATTATTTGCTTAGGGCTGCCACATAGTTGATTCACCTCATCGGAGTCATCCCCCCTTCTAGGGTCCCACCTGGCATTCGCACGCGGACCCGTGCCAAAAATGTGTTAGGTATTATCACCAGAATTGCGTTGCCTGACTTTTCAGCACTTATATATAACTTTTACAAATTATATTTTAATTAACTGTAATTTTTACTTTGACTAACATACCATTTAAACTATTTTTTTTTCTTTTTTAAATATATGTCAAGAAAAAGGGAGAAGATAAATAATAATAAAATAAAAATTAAACATGTTACGCACCCCCAAAAAGCAGTTGGAGAAAACAAATCTAGACAAAACATTTACCTTACCGGCCTCATCTACTGGAAAGGATAGTACCACTGCATCCCAGCAGAAAAAAAGCGTCAGAAACAGCATTGGTGAATAGAAAGCGGGAATCCCGGGCTCCAGCGGAATAGACACGGCGTCCCCGACTGGAAGAGCAGAGACGATTCTCACAAAACCTGCACTACGGAGACTATCGGGTCGATAACATTAAGCATCCAACACTGGCGAACTCTATTACGGTACCCGAAGAAGCCGATGAAGAGCGAAGATTGTTTGCTAACATCAAACAAATGCTAAAGCTAGCCATAACCACTAAAAAGGAGATCATAGAATCAGTGTTGAAAGACGCTAGGCGGCTGTGTGACCTTGTCATAGAGACGAGATCCACAAAGACTGTAAGTGAAGCACGTCATTCAAACCCTGAGCTTGAAAGTGGTCTCAGCTTGCACTTGACCTCGTTCCTTTCCGAGACTCAGCAGCTCTCCGACCGACAGCACGCGTACCGCGTGGGCCGGGCCACCACCGCCCTGACGCCGGACCTGGTGCGGCGCATCGTCGGCGCGCGCGAGGGGAAGCAGCATGTCTCTGTGATTTGCTGTGACTTCTCAAAATCGTTCGACATCGCCGACCACGACCTACTCTCCGCTAAGCTACGGTACTATGGTTTGGGGGACACTCCCGTTTTCTTGACATACATATAAAAAAGAAAAAAAATAGTTTTAATGGTATGTTAGTCAAAGTAAAAGTTACAATTAAAATAAAATTTGTAAAAGTTATATTTAAGTAGTATGTTATATGCTGAAAAGTCAGGCAACGCAATTCTAGTGATAATACCTAACAAATTTGTACACTGTTCGCGTTGTTTACCCACCCATTCACCTTATACCCAGAATGTCTAATGTATTGGGGTTCAAGACAACCAGCGTCATGTATTTAGGCATGTAGAACTCACAACTCGTTATCTACTCACTACTTGATACGTTATAGATTCTATCTATGCCCAAATCAAAATGTCACTAGTAGTTACCTACGACACAGTTTCACAATTCACAAGGATATAGGAAGATCGATTTACAAATTAGGTGATATTACTTGACGCAAAGTGCTAGTGCAATAATAATTACCATTACCTACAGTCACATATTTACAACCTTAACAGAGTGAGGTGCCGCGACAAAAGCGCGACAAGGCAAGAAAGATGCTCCCCGTGCTTTGGAGTAAAGCGTTTGTGCCAACTCTATACGTAGTATATGTAAGCTCACAACAACAATTATTTTCAATATATTTCCCATAAGATCTCGTATGTATACAAAGAGTAGACGGAAAACATGGTGTAACAATGTAGAGGTCCATACTCTATCCAGCAGTTTAGTTTTACTGACCAGTTTTACCGCCACAGCGTCCCTGCTGCTAACGCCCTGCTTCTCATTAGCTTTCGGTGACGTGCTGACCAAATTGTCGTAATGTCTTCCCGACGTCATCTTTCTGAGCAGAGTTTCGGTCTTTGATATCGGAGGAGTGCCGGGTTTTAGTGATAACTAGGTCTAGGATTAATTTGTTAGTATTTGTCTAGTGTCTGCTAGTTGATTGATTGTTGCGGTTTTTTGTGCGTCTGTTGTTTGGTTTTTTACTGGCTCGATGTCGCTTTGTTTTTTAAATTGGTAGTTTCAGTTTTTTAATTAGTAGTTTCAAATAACAAAAAATTAAATTGGAGAAAAAACAGCTCAAAGTGATACAAAGCACGGTATTTTTTTAGTTCTATTTTAACATCAACTGCAGTTTAAATGTGTGTTTAAAAAAAATAAAAATCTCATTTGATGGTAAGTGATGATGCGGTCTACAATGAGGCATGCTTACGCATAAGAAACCGGTTTATACTCGACTTCTCGACTCGACGTCAAAAATGTATTCCACCGGGAAAATTCCAATCAGGCAACGTATTCCACAGGCGAAACATTCTTATTACAAATTTGCGGTTTAATTCTGCTTTGTCTTTGGAAAGTCAATCATGAAACGAACGATGGAGTAGTAGGAGTAGCACGTAAAAGCGAGACGATACTAACAGTTTGATAAAAAGGCAAGATGGTATTAGAGTATGCAGATCAGTTGCACACTCTCCGAAATGTATCTAATGAAATACCCGATGAGCTAACAACTTTGCGGCGATGTTCCAAACTTATGTTCCATAATTTTCATCAGTTAGAAACAATAAAATCACATGCTAGTATTATGGTCAATGGATGTACTTTACATAACTCAGTAACACAGCATCATGTCACGATGACAGCGCATCTCAACATATTGACAAAACAAAAAATTCTCAACTCATCATTGCAAATTAAAACAACAAATTGAAAATAACAATTTCATTCAAATAGTCACTCGATTATCACCGTTGCGGAGAAAACAATAAAGTTCACTTATCGCATCAGTAGGTGTTTGATAAGTGCATAGTCACAACATACATAATAATACAAAACGTGTCGTGCGTATCGATTTATTTGTTTAACCTTTAGTTTTATAATTCCTTGATAAGAAGCTATCAATGCCAATCAAACACGCCTTTATTTCTATTGTCATAGTGAACGTCTACGGATTTTTTTAATCTTATCAAAAAGATTAACACGTGCATCGATTTAAGGAGCAATACATTAAATTGATGACGTATGAAATACACTAATCCCTGTTAATATAATATCTTTGTTTGTGGTCGTGGTTGATTTTGTCTGTTTGTCGAAAGTCTTGGTTACAAAGACGATTGTCAAATGCGTTAAAATCTCAATATATATAAATCTCCTGTCACGATGTTTGTCCGCGATGGACTCCCAAACTACTAAACCGATTTCAATAAAATTTGGACACCGTGTGTAGATTGATCCAACTTAAAAGATAGGATAGTTTTTATTTCGATTAATGGGCTTTATGTGACAATATCCGAGCGAAGCCGGAACGGGCCGCTAGTATTACTATAAGGTGGACTGAAACTGAGACTTGACCTAATAATTACAGACTAAGTAGAGATATTCTATAAAAGCAAAATCTCATCTATACTTATTATAAAACTGTAATGGGTCAAATTCTTTACATTGAAGATATTTATTTTGAAAATTTTTTTTGGAGCACTCCATAGTCGATACTGATGGCGAAACTGCATTCTTTTTCTTTCATGTCTGTCTTTCTTTCTGTATAGGGATCACGCATCACGCCGAAAATCCTGATTCAATGAGCCGTTTTCCGACGAGATAAAGAAATGGTTCGAAAAAAGGACGATAGAAGGCGCTTGTAAGTTTTAGATTGCGATGTCAATGTCAAAAGCCACTGAGCCACATAGTGAGGTCCACTGGGAACGCTGAACTTAGCTCGCATACCTGTGTCGAACTAGTTCGCTCCCATCTTTCGTTCGTTAGGTCTTTTTTAAATATTTTAGAAGACAATATTGCAATTGTTTTATTCATACTGCGCTCCAATATTTAACTATTTCATATAATGTCAAATACAAAAATTTCACATGAATTGAGAAAAGTTCCGGCTGGTCTCGTCGGGAGAATGGCAACTGCCGATTGGTATCCTATCGTTTCTAAGATAATAATATGTCCGTAATGCCGCTAACTTAAAACGGAAAACTTTGTGAGGAAACCGACATGTACCTAGAATTCTTCGAGGTCATGACTGTGTCATCAGTGTGGATTGGTACACTGCACCAGCGTGGTGGATTATGGGTATGACTCTCTCTTTGCAAAAGAATGCCCGAGTCCCAGCAGTGGGAACAATTAGTGGGTTGCTTATGCTTTTGCTACCTGACTGTAGATGTCTACGATTGTTGCTATTTGCTATTGTTGTTGTGTTGTTGGTTGCTATTGCTTATGAACATCTGCAAACTCGAAAACGCTTTGTACATGCATTAAAATTCAAGAGAACTATAAATTGTCTGATTTAAAATTTCATCTATCTCAATATACGGATATTGTCCAAACCTTAGATTTGGATAGAAATGTTAAGTAATGTGAGACGTAATATAAGCGCCATCTATCATTTCTTCGTTTTAATCTCTTGAAAATGTCTAGAAAATCTGTATCTAGAAAAAAATAGAGATGATAGAAATGATACTTTAGAAATGCTAAACTTTCTTTTTACTGTCGCTTTTTCGTTTCAATGATTTTCAAATCACAACGCTGCTAAAGAAAAGTTCACTACAAAATTCGAAATATATTCAACAAACCGCGATCGAGAGTCTCCAGACGCTCTTCGAGATAGTCCTTTCCTTGGCCGAGTCCAGGCATCGACACATCGCCTCACTCGAACAGGAGCGGACTCGACACGCCGTGGAGCTGCTCTCGGTGGAAAGGGCCCACACTAAGTCAGTACAACAAATTCACTACGATCTTACAAAGGAGGTAGCTTTGGCCAGGGAAACACTATCCGAACTCCAGAAAGAGTTAAGAGTCATTAGAGACTGGCAGAGCTTTGAATCGAGAGAGCCTCATCAACAAATTAAAGCAACGGCCGAAGCGGTGAAGGACATCAGTGGTTTTCTTAAATCGCCTGCTCCAATTCGAAACGCCCCGTTGACCTGACTCCACTGCAGAATGACTATCTTGGCCTAAAACCAGTATTGAAATTCTTCGGAGGCAGGTCGACGAGCCCGGAGGGACTCAAACGCAGAAAGGACGAAAACCATCGAGGTCCTCCACCAAAACGCTGAAATGCTGAAAGAACTCGCCTCGACTCCACCACCTCCTACGCCCCAAACTATTCGGATAAGCTAAGTATAATTGAAAACATGCTGACAAAACAAACAGCACCCCATCCTCTGCCCCAATTAAAATAAACATCGACGAGCACGTGCTGCCTATTACAGAACGTCTAGAAGCTGTATCGTCAGAACTCCGGACAATGCGCCAGGAAAACTGACTCTTCCCCACCAGCCCTAAGCATCGAGGCCGAAATCTGCCAAGCGGAGACGGGCAAGCCACCAAAGCCTAACTACGCAAAATGGCGGCTAAGCCAATCGTGCCAAAACCGAACCACACTCTTATCGTGACAACAGCGAATCCCACATCCCCCACGACCGCCGAAAATTTAATAGACAGGATAGCGTTAGCTCTGGACACGAAGAAGACTGGAGCAAGAGTTGACCGAGTGCGAAAAGCTCGAAACAGGAAAGTCATCCTGAGTTGCAGCACAGAGGAAGACCTTGGTCTGGTCAGAAATCGTGTGCAGCAGGACAAGTCTTTAAAGGTGGAAACTGCGAAAGCGGGTAATCCACTGATTATCATACGAGACGTCCTGTCTTATCACAAAGACAACGAAATAGTAGAAAACCTTTTGGCGCAGAATAAACATTTGCTACAGGGGGTCAATTTGCAAGAAAGCGCGATCAGAGTGCGGTACAGGAAAAAAGCACGTAACCCTCATGAGTGCCATCCGGTGATCGAGGTCTCACCTCGCATTCACAGAGCGTTTTTGGATGCCGAAAAAGTCTACATAGGACTTCAGAGGAGACCAGTGGCAGACCACTCGCCCTTGGTGCAATGCTCGAAGTGTCTAGGTTTTGGTCACACAAAGGCGATCTGCCGGGAGAGGGATGAGTACTGCAGTCACTGCGGAAAACCCACTCTTGGACTCAATGCAAGGCAAGGAAAGAAGACCTGCCCCCAAATGTAAGAACTGCGCGACTGCTCATCCCAACAGACCCCAAAAGAACTCGAACACAATGCGTTTAGTAGCGAGTGCCCTGAAAGGTTAAAATGGGATGGGATAGCGCGGTCTCGAATATCTTATTGCTAAAGGCACTCATGAGGAACGTGGCTCAATTTCCCAAAGAGTAGGCGAACCAGGTATGCGTTTCATTCAAGCAAACCTGCAGCGCTCCCAGAATGCAACAGCAGAACTCCTGAAGGTCGCGAGAGAAAGGGGGGTTTCAGTTGCCCTTGTTCAAGAACCCTATGTGGGAAACAAAGGCGTAATGAAACAATATCCTGGAACTCGTGTTATTCAGTGCAGTTTAAATAGCAAAAACCAGTTAAGGCAGCCATAATAGTCTTCGGTGACAAACTGGAGGTAATCCATGACCCCCAACTTGTTACCGAAACGGAAGCGGCTGTCCTGTTGGTCGGCACAGGCCTAAGACTGGGAGTTATTTCTGTCTACTTAGAAGGAGACCAAATAGTCGACCCCTACCTCAGCAGGATTAAAGCATTCAGTGAAAACTAGCGACAAAAGACCTGATTGTTGCCGGTGACGTGAATGCGTGGTCCCACTGGTGGGGAAGTACATCCCAAAATGAGAGAGGAGAAGCCGTAAACTCTTTCTTCAACGAAATGGACTTATTTATTCTCAACTCTGGCGATACACCAACCTTCGAGATCGTTAGGGAAGGTAGACTTTGCACAAGCATAGTAGATGTAACAACGTGCAGCGAGTCTCTCCTGGGAAAAATCGAGGGATGGAATGTTGACAAAAGTATTACAACATCAGACCACAACGCAATTACCTTCACTTTGCGCCTAGTTAAAGCTCTCGAACAACAGAGACCAATAACAACACGCAAATACAACACCAAGAAGGCAACAATGGTCAAACTTTATGTCACAGTTAAAATCCTCCCTTGTAGAAGGAAACATCTCGCCGGCGTCAGTGGAGAAATGTGAAAGTCCATTGGAACTCGAGTCGATGATTACGAGCTACACAGCTAATATACATGAAGCCTGCGAACAGACCATCCCACTGGTAAGCTCGCCGAAGGAAATCCAACCCCCATGGTATACGAAAACGCTCGATAATCTGAAAAAGGAAGTTCTCAGAAGAAAGAGACGGATCAGGAATGCCGCCCCCGACAGAGTTGAACTTGTAGTCGAACAGTATCAAATTGCTCGGCAAGACTACAAGTCAAAAGTCAAACAAGCTCAGACGGTAAGTTGGAAGGAGTTCTGCACGAATCAGGAGAAAGAAAGCATGTGGGACAAGATCTACAGAGTGATGAAACAAACTTCGACAAGACAGGAAGAAATACTCCTAAGAGACACCGAAGGTAACACTCTATCCCCGCAGCTATCTGCAGAACTACTTGCCAAAACTTTCTATCCCGACGACTCTGAGAGCACAGACCAACCTTGTCATACAGAGCTACGGGAGCGAACGACAGAAATGCCTATGGGCTTACCGGAAAATGACCCACCATTCACATCAGCGGAACTGGAATCAGTACTGAGAACTCTGAATCGAAAAAAGCTCCCGGTACAGACGGGCTAACCGCTGATATCTGTGCAGCAGCCATACGTTGCGAATGGAAGGTTTTCTTGGCGATAGCAAACAAATGCTTGTCGCTGAAATACTTCCCCAAGCAATGGAAAGAAGCGCACGTGGTCATACTACGCAAACCCGGTAAGACAGATTACACACATCCAAAATCATACCGCCCCATAGGTCTTCTGTCCGTTCTAGGAAAAATCGTCGAAAAGCTTCTGGTAAACCGTCTCCAATGGCATCTCCTCCCAACTATTAGTAGGAAACAGTACGGTTTCATGCCCCAGCGAGGCACTGAAGACGCCCTCTATGACCTGGTAGAGCACATCAAAAAAGGAGTAGACAGTAAAGATACCGTACTCTTAATCTCCCTGGATATAGAAGGCGCCTTCGACAATGCATGGTGGCCCACCCTCAAAAATCAATTAGCGAAGAAGAGGTGCCCAACAAACCTCTACGACATGGTAAACTCTTACCTCAGCGACCGTAAAATCAAGGTCAACTATGCAAGAGCAGTCTACGAGAAGGAAACAACCAAGGGATGCGTCCAAGGGTCCATCTGCGGACCGACCTTTTGGAATGTGATCCTAGACTCGTTACTGCGAATGCTAGAAGCAGAGGGAGTGTACTGTCAAGCGTTCGCAGACGACGTCGTTCTCGTGTTTACAGGCAACTCGAATATCATCGAACAGCAGGCGAGCAGGGCGCTGAGCATGACAGTGGAATGGGGTAAAACTAACAAACTCAACTTTGCAGCGCATAAAACCAACGCGATGCTTTTCACAAAAAGTTGAAATACGAAACCCAAACATAGTCATGTCCGGCGTCCGGCTAAATCTGGTCGAGGAAGTTAAACTGCTAGGCCTACTGATCGACCGCCGGCTCAACTTTAAAGCACATGTGACCGCCCAATGTAAAAAAGTGGCGAACATTTATAGACAGCTCGCATGTGCAGCGAAGGTGAACTGGGGATTAAATGGCGAAATCACGAGAACTATCTACGTCGCGGTGGTGGAACCTATCATCATGTATGCCTCAAGTGTATGGGCGCAAGCGGCAGACTTCGAGGAAAACAAGTCTCAGTTGAACGCTATCCAAAGAGGTTTTGCCCAGAAAATCTGTAAGTCGTACCGTACTGTTTCTCTGAAAGCATCACTTGCCCTTTCCGGCCTGCTCCCCCTGGATTTGAGAATACAGGAAGCGGCAAATTTGTACAGAGTAAAAAAGAACCTCTCCCAAGACTACCTCCCACCAGAAGTGGAGCTCGAACAGAATGTTAACTGCCTAGACCAACCCCATCCGTCCACGCAGTTATCCGTAGAGTACGAGCTCCTAGAAGACACCTCCAATCTTCCACAAGGGCCTCAAATTTATACTGATGGCAGTAAAATTGAAGGTAAAGTTGGAGCTGCTCTAACATGGTGGGAGAATGGCAGAGAGGTCAAGAACTCGACCTTCAAGCTCCACTCCGAATGCACAGTCTTTCAATCGGAACTTTATGCTCTGTACCGGGCAACTCAAATGGCGTTAAAGAGCAAGGACCCAGAAGTCAATGTCCTGAGTGACTCCCGATCTTCACTCGAACTGCTAAGTAACCCAAAAACGAGCCACCCCTTGGTTAAGTGCGTAAAGGAAAACATTGAACAGATAAATGCTGAAGGGAGATCTCTTCGTCTTTTCTGGGTGAGAGCGCATGTTGGCACCGTCGGCAATGAAAGAGCCGACGAATTGGCCAAATCGGCGGCACTCACGGAGTCACCCAGGGACTACGGGGATCCCCTTGTCCTACGTCAAAAGGAAAATCCGCGAAGAATCGGTCAAGAAATGGCAGGATCGATATGAGACCTCGGACACCGGAAAAGTCACCCAAACGTTCCTCCCTGATATAGCAAACGCATATCGGGTGATGAGAACCACGAAACTGACTCCTTCCAGGTACAAGCGTTGACGGGACACGGAGGAATAGCAGATTACCTGTACAGATTTAAGCTCAAGAGCAGTCCGGCATGCGAGTGTGACCCCGACCAACCCGAAACGATCTGGCACGTGCTAGTCGATTGTCCCCGATTCATGGTCGCAAGACATGAGCTCGAATCTATGATCGACAGAAGACTGGTTGTCTCGGATCTCCACAACATCTTAGTAGATCCAGATAACAGAACACGGCTCCTGTCCTTCATGGAGAGCTCATTCCGCATAGCGGCCATGAGAAATTCCACTAAATCAAATACGCGCCCCCCATCACCACCACACTCTGCCCCGCTGTCTGTGGACGCCGCGCGGCATGCGGTTCCCGCCCAACATAACTCCTCGAAGAGCATCTCCGTCAAACAACTACTGGAGAACGCAGACCGAGGAGAAGCAGGGATCCGTATCCGCGGAGTGGCTATCTTCATGGACAGCAACAAAGAAAGATTCGAATAAGCTTTTGCTTCGCTTGGGAACGGAAACGAGCCCGTTTGTCGCCTGGATTGTCTCGCCTGCTCAATGGGAGTACCGCAAAAGTCACGATGAAGCGGAAAACCTACGACGCCATGCCGGTGTGCGAGTTAGACGGCCACCGATTTCGCTTGGTGCGATCGAAGAACAAAACGATTGCACTAATAGAGTACTCGGAAGGTCGGACGCCTTTCACACAGGCAAGTGCGCTGCTCGCACATCTGAGCAGAAATGCAGGTGAAACACCCGGGTGATAAGCGTGGATGCGATGGCAATCGAATATTCAAGAGCGAGAGTCGCAGACCGGCTGGGTTGCATTGAGGCCTCTAAACATCATGAGGTTGTCGTATACGAAGACAGGGGAAAATCTGAGCTTCCTCAGAACCCCTTCGCACGACCAAACAAATGCAACTGACAGCTGGGGACATCCTGTCCTAGTTCGACCATCCAAACCGGCTCCGAAAGAGTACAGCAGAGGGCAGCCGCGGAAAAAGCCTCAGCCAATCTAACTGGCAGCCGAGGCACCAACACGGCGTTCGTGACTGCTTTCAACGCAGCGGCAAGGAGCGTACCCGAATCACATCCCATTCATCACCCCCTCGACGTCAAAGACCCCAAAGCAGCTTCACAGCAACAAACAGCCCGAACGAGAGCCGACATGGGACAGGTTGAACCGCCCCGCTATGTCACGGCTTCGGAGCCGCGGAGCCATGCACGTAACGCCTTCATCGAATTCATAGCCACACTGAGCGCGACACGACAAGTCAACCTCAAGACCTGCGAAAACATCATGCAGTCCTATAGGCTAGGAAGTGAAAGCCTTTTAAAGGCGAAACTCGAGGAGGCCGAAGCAGCCATTTACAATAATGTCACATCCCGGGTCATCAAGGGAACCATGACAGGACAGTATATGGCAGCTTACAGTGCTGAAAATGGCTTCGTGACACTGAACGAGAGAGAGACAGAGCGCGCGGGAGTGCCTGTTTATGCGACACCACCAAACGACCCAATTGTAGTTACTGCCCGATGCACCAAGATTATGCTGGACGATAAGATCCTAGAGATGGCCAAGACCATCGAAGGGAACGGAAACGTCAAAGCAGATTGGGAAAATTGGGAGGTACCGAGAATACAGTGGGTCAACGGAGTTCCAGGATGTGGAAAACAACATGGGTGATTAGACACTTCGACGTGGACAAGGACGCCATCATTACTACAACAACTGAGGCAGCAAAAGATCTAAGAGAAAAGCTATCGCACCGAATCGGAAACCTGGTCAAAACCAGAGTGCGAACCATGGCTTCTGCTCTGGTAACTGGTTTCGGTAGAGAAAGTTTCAGCCGCCTCATGGTGGACGAAGCTCTCATGAACCATTTTGGAGCCATTGTGATGGCTTCAAGGCTGTCTGGTGTTGGCGAAATTGTCCTCATTGGAGACGTCAATCAGTTGCCTTATATCGACAGGGAAAATCTCTTCGAAATGAGGTATCATCGCCCGAACCTGGTAACAAAGATCAGCCAGGAGTTGCTCTGCACACATCGAAACCCAATGGACGTCGCATATGCACTGAGGGAAATATACTCCGGTATGTACTCCTCAGCGTCCCGTATAAAGTCCCTAGAGCAGAGAAGATATAAGGGAGCGCAAATACCAACACCCAACCAAACACCCTCTTCTTAGTTCACACTCAAGAGGAGAAGGAGACCCTGACAAACCAGGGTTATGGGTCAGGCACCGGGTCACGCATCCTTACCATCCATGAAGCTCAGGGACCAACATACGAGTCGGTAATCGTAATCAAAACCAAGGCAAACATGAAGCTGCACGAGAGCGTGCCCCATGCGGTAGTTGCAATCTCACGGCACACGGGGACCTTCACATACTACGCTGACGACACCGACGACGCCATCGGTCGGTTCGTGCGGCGAGCGTGGGCTGCATCATCGAAGACCATCCGCGATTTCAACCTACAGATGGCCATCAGGGACAGAAATGCGGCCGTTGTGGAGGCTCTGGGCCGGGAGGAGGCAGCTTAGGCAAATGGCAAAAGGCAATTAGGCAAACACTGATGTCGAGTCGATTACTAGCGGAATCCCAACTGGTAGTGATCGGCTCTACAGACGAGCACTAGAATTAGATTTTAAATGTACCCAAATCCCTTCTATTTTCCTCTTCTCCTTATCCAAGAAATGTGTAAAAAAAAAAAAGATTATTGTAATGACAAAGATCACGGACCCCGGAGTCTGTGGAGTGGATAATTTAAATAAAAAAAAAAAAAAAAAAAAAATTCGAAATATATTAAAATCGTTGAATACGTAACATACAATTCGGGTAAGAGCAAACTAAATCAGTCAGTTGACCATGCGGCATTACTGAACAATAGTGGATCGCCGAAAAATAACGGTCACGGAACCAGATAATCGATGAGCTAATTCGCATAGTTCACTAAAACTTCAGGAGCTGTTCTGTATACTCGTGGTTTGGTAACTAATGTCCCAACACTATTAATTTTTTATTTATTCTTGGCCATAGATACCACAAAACACTAGATAGATACCACAGACTAAGTAGAGAGAATAGATACTAATCGTTCAGCCACAGATAAATATTTTCGTATCAGGGTTGCTATTTATATTTTGAATATTCCTTTTACTTGTGCTTAGTTTGTGTCTCTGCATCGAGAGTTTTAAAGATTTTTATTGAAAATCGAATGTGATCAGTAACGATTTTTTATTCCATTATCAATTTAATTGACTATTTTTTAACCCCCGACCAAAAAAAGGGGTGTTATAAGTTTGACGTCGATGTCTGTCTGTCTGTCTGTCTGTCGGTCTGTCTGTCTGTCTGTCTGTCTGTCTGTCTGTCTGTGTGTGTGTCTGTCTGTGGCACCGTAGAGCTCAAACGGATGAACCGATTTCGATGCGGTTTTTTTTATTTGAAGGTTAATATCCGTGCGGATGTTCTTAGCTATGTTTGGTTAATGTCGATTCAAAATGGCCGCCGCCACAAAATGGCGGACAAAATATTTCTTCAAAACCTACCTCAATATGGGTATCAAACGAAAGGGCTTGACTAGTAGAATACTATACACTATAAAAAAAATCAAATTCAAGATGGCCGCCACCACAAAATGGCGGATTATATTATATTTTTCACTACTACCTCAATATGGGTATCAAACGAAAGGGCTTGACTAGTAGAATACTTTGCACAATGACAAATTTCAAATCCAAGATGGCCGCTACCAGAAAATGGCGAAATACATTTATTTTTTCACAACTCCCTTAATATGGGTATCAAATGAAAGGGCTTGACTAGTAGAATATTGTACACATAACAAATCCCAGATAGTCGGGGGTTAATCAAAATTTTTAATTTTGTTCTTGTATTCCCAATATTTTAACACTAAAAAGAAGAAAATTTGATTATTAATGAAATTTTTTCTTCGAGTATTTAGGGTTTATAGAAGGTAAACGAACCAAACACATCAGCTGAGCTGAGAAGAAAATTATAATTTATTTAAAATAAGTGATGTGTTCGGGAAACCTCCAACAGTTTTAGTTATCGCAAATACTTTAGATTTACACTTTTTCCCTAAACATTGGGAGGGGCTTCATAGTAATTACACTTTTGAGAGTCTATGGCACAGACAAATCTTTTTGAAATTTCACACCGCCATCTAGTGCGTACTTTGGAACTATTTTTGTCTCGTCGGAAAACGGCTCATTCAGTTGAAACTTAGCATGACTTTAGTTTATACTAAGGAGATTGCTATAAGCTACTTTTGATCCCCAAATCCTGATTAGTTTTCTTGCGGGAGGGGGTGAATGTCACAATGTGTATTTGGTTGTAATTCGTGTTGGCGTTGTTTAATATCATTACTTCTTTTATTGTTAGAAAGAATACATTTTTTTTATATTGTCCCGTCTAAATTTGAACATTATCGGTTAGGTGGTTCGGAAATTACACAAACATTAAATAACAACGACATGCGCGGCGCGTTCAGTACATACTACCTTCTAAGTATTCTGTGTATCACAGACGATCCACAGAATATCTAGATTCCAGATTCTAGAACGTGCCCACGTGATCGCGTCCCGTCGTCTTGAATGAAAAAGTAATTATCAAAAATATATTTTTGATAATTTTAAACAGTATTTGGATTGAAATACCTAATACGTTTTCTAATAAGTTACGGCTGGTCTAGTAAGTTACAGCTGACCTAGTCGAGAGAACGCCGACTATCGATCCGGAGACCCAGACCACATTTGACCACATATTTAGTGTGGCCAAAATAATTAGTTATGTACTACATTTTTTTCAAAATCAAAACCTCTAAAACGGTTAAATAGGGGATGAACCTTTATAAATAGTAACGCATTGGACAAATCCATAGGACATACTTAAAATTTCACACACGTATTATTTTTATAACGTAGGAAGCCATTAAGGGAGGATTTCTCAAAATTTAAATAAAAAAATAAAGAAGAGATTAAATAGGGGATGAAAGTTTGTATGAAACATTTTATCCCTAAGACATAATTGCATGAAATTTCATAAAAATTAAGTTTGGCTAATATCATGAGATATGTATTACAGTGTTTATCAAAATTCAACCGTGAAAAGGGTGGAATAAGGTTTGAAAGTTTGTACGAAACTTTTTTATTCCTTGGACATAGCATCAAATTTTGTAAGAATTGAGTACGGCCATAAGAATGACTTACGTAGTACATTTTTTTTCAACTCATCCCCTAGGTTTTAAATAGGGGATGAAAGTTTTATGGTAACGCACAGGACGTACCCTTAAGACACACTCAAAATTTTACACACGTATTCTTTTTACAATGTAGGCATTGACCAAGGGAAGATTTTTCAAAATTCAACCCTAAAGTCTGAAATTTTTTATTCCCTGGACATTTTTGTATAAAATTTCGCATCAATTGAGTTCGGCTAAAATCATGAAGTACGTATCGCAGCGTTTATCAAAATTTCAGCCTCAAAGGGGTGAAATTAGGGAGGAAAGTTTATGTGAATATTTTTATTCCTGGGACATACTTACATCAAATTTCGTAGGAATTGATAAAAGCCAAAATAATGAGTTATGTGTTAAACTTTTTTTTAATTCAACCCCTAAAGTGGTACAATAGGAAATGAAAATTTTAAATTAACGCATAAAACAAACCTTTAGAATATACTTAGAATTTCACACACGCTTTTTTTTATGGCTTAGACATCTACTAAGTAAGGTTTTCTAGAAAATTCAACCCCTAAAAGGATGTTGTATGGGATTAAAATGTGTATCAAACTTTTTATTCCTTGGACATATTTGCATGAAATGTCGTATTCTGAATTGAGTTCAGCTAGCATCAGGAGTTACATATTCACTAAGGATGGATTTCTCAAAATTCAACGCCTGAAGGAAATATTGTATGAAAGTTTGTATGATTTTTTTTATTCCTTGGACATATTTGAATGAAATTTCGTATAAATTGAGTACAGCTAATGTGTATAATAAGTTATGTGTTTCAGTGTTTTTTTTTTTCAAAATACAGCGTCTAATGGAGTAAAATAAGGGAAGAAAGTTTGTGTGAACATTTTTATTTCTTGCGACATATTTGCTTTAAACTTTGTAAGATATAAGTACGGTAAAAATAATGAGCTATGTAATACAGAGTTTTTCTACATTTAATCCCGAAGAAAATATAATAGGGGATAAAAATATTATATTAACGCACAGGAGATATTTACATTTTTGCACATGTATCTAACATGTATATATTCTAAGCTCACAGAATTTAGGTTATCCTGACATAAATTAGGTCATAAAACAGCACAGAATCCTAAGAGATTCTTACACGCGCGAAGGGTTCCGAACCATTAGCAAATAAACGCCTTTTATTGTATGGGCTCCCTTAACAATCTATTTTAATTAATTACATTTAAAAAGAACATAAAACTAAATATTATGTGGTCTGGGTCTCCGGATCGATAGTCGGCGTTCTCTCGACTAGGTCAGCTGTAACTTACTAGACCAGCCGTAACTTATTAGAAAACGTATTAGGTATTTCAATCCAAATACTGTTTAAAATTATCAAAAATACATTTTTGATAATTTTGGATTAGGATTCTGTGCTGTTTTATGACCTAATTTATGTCAGGATAACCTAAATTCTGTGAGGATAATCTAGTCAGTGTCAGGATAACCTAATTTCACCCCTTTGAGGCTGAAATTTTGATAAACGCTGCGATACGTACTTCATGATTTTAGCCGAACTCAATTGATACGAAATTTTATACAAAAATGTCCAGGGAATAAATAGGGGTATTTAACCGTTTTAGAGGTTTTGATTTTGAAAAAAATGTAGTACATAACTAATTATTTTGGCCACACTAAATACCTACGAAATTTAGTATAAATATGCCTAAGGAATAAAAAGTTTCTATACAAAGTTTTATCCCTTATTTCACCCCTTTGAGGGTTGAATTTCGATAAAAATTGTAATACGTACCTCATATGATTTTAACCGAACTCAATTTATAGAAATTTTATGCAAATATCCCCAAGGAATAAAAAGTTTCATACAAAAGTTAATTCCTTATTCCCCCCTTGGGGTAGAAATTATCCAAATCCTTTCTTAGCGGATGCCTAAGTCATAATATCCATCTGCAGCCAAATTTCAGCCCGATCCCTCCAGTGGTTTGGGCTGTGCGTTGATAGATCACTATGTCAGTCAGTCAGTCACTTTTGAGTTTTATATATTTAGAAGAAGATATGTGCATACAACAGTAGAGAAACACTAATAATTGTAAAGGTTTCTAATGTGATGTCATAAATAAACACACTTTTTGCGCTTAGTTTGCAAATGCTGCTACGAGATGGATCAAAATGACGTACTGCGTATTTTTGATGACATAATAAACCTTGTCGAGTTCACAGATTGCTTGGCGGAAATTAGCGCAATTATTGAAGAGGTTGACGTGCAAGTAGCCTACGTCATGGGTGACTTGAATGCACATCCAGGTGCACTATTTGGGTCTGAACTTTCTAGGATTTGTGAAGATTTGTTATGGGAATGGACGGACTTTAAAATACTTAGTACTAACTCCGATACCTATACTTTTCAATGCGAAGCGACCGGTAGCAGGAGATGGCTGGACCACTGTATCGCTACTAAAGCTGCATGGGATACCGTAGTGGGTGCTTACGTCAAACTTACGTCTGACGTCAGATGGTCTGATTACCATCCATTGTGCGTCGAATGTGATATCGCGGCAATTTCTAGCGGGCCAGCCATCCCTTGCAAACCGGACGCGCTGAAACATGTGAGATGGAGCGACCGGAACGCTGCGCAAATTAATGAATACGGAAAATATTGTTATAATAATTTAGATAATACACCAAAATTCCACAAATGTAATTGTAATGACATGCTGAAATGTAATCACAGCAAAATAATTTTAATTACATTGATAAATATTATAGGCACATAGATAATGTTTTGCAGAATGCGGCTATGCTAAGTTCCCGTTCATGTGTGCACAGAAATCATATAAAAAAGTGATTGGTTGGAATTATCACGTCAGGGACAGTCACGCTAAAGCTAGGGTTTGTTTTCAGACTTGCACGGTTGTGGGGCGGCCCACCAGTGGAATGCAATACAATGACATTCGTGTGAGCCAAACTGCGTTTAAAAATAAAATTAAATGGTGCCAGAATAACTAAGAAATTATAAAAATGAACTTACTAGCCCTACATAGAAAAATTAAAAATTTTGCAAAATTTCGGAATGCAACTAAAAAGTTTAACTGTAAACAAAGCTTACCTGCATCCGTGGAGGGCCTCCAGCAAAACCACCACCCGTAGGGTGCGTGCTCAATACTGAGTCTAGTCAGAACAATGACGTCATTGAATTTAGATGGGAGGGTATCTCAAAGCCAGTCCAGGTGATTTACCACGTTTCATGTTCATGATGACACATGAAATGTGGTAAATCGCCTGGACACGATGGACTTAGTATTGAGCACCTGCTTTGGGCAAGTGATAAAGTATTTAATCATCTTACCTGTTTTTTAATTAATGCGTTCAATATGAATACCTACCTGAGGCTCTTATGCGCACGTTAGTAGTACCGATTTTAAAGAATAAGACAGGTGACATCAACGCCGCTGCCAATTATCGTCCTATATCGTTAGGTACTGTAATTGGCAAGGTGTCAGAACATATAATTCATCCTGAGATACGTAATAACATTAAGATTGATGACGCGCAGTTTGGTTTCCGTTTTGGTCTCTCAGCGGACGCCGCTAAAGTCAGCTTAAAAAGCACTGTGAGCTATTTATTACACGTCACGAAATGCATCTGTCTACGCGTGCTTTTTAGACCTCAGTCGCGCTTTTGACCTGGTAAATTATAATCCACTCTAGACCAAATTACTGGAATTGCGGGTGCCCAGTCAGATAGTGCGCCTGTTGAAATGGTACGGAAGCCAAACTAATACTGTGAAATGGGGCGACACAACTTCTAGTAGTTATAGGCTAGATTGTGGAGTTCGTCAAGGTGGGGTAATCTCTGCGGATCTCTTTGGCTTATGTCAATGACTTGATCGAGGAGCTGAGGATCACCAATGTCGGCTGCCATGTTGGTAATGTATGTATTAACAACCTGAGTTACGGTGATGATGACATGGTGCTTCTCTGTTCCTCGATGCGGATTAATGATGATGAAAGGGATGCAGAGGCTACTGTCGATTTCTGAGCGTTATGCTGATGCTCATGGGCTGAAGTATAATTGCCCTAAAACGGAATTGAAGGTATTTTCAACGGGCCGGGGTCCGGATAGGATGTCCGAAGTGTATTTGTACGGTACGGCAGTCAGGGTTGTAAGCCAATTCAAATATTTGGGCCATCTGTTGACGAAGCGACTACAGAATGATGCGGATATGGAGCGGGAAAGAAGGGCTCTCGCTGTCAGAGGGAACATGCTTGCTCGCCGATTCGCTAAATGCAGTCAGGACGTAAAGACCACTCTTTTTAAGACGTACTGTCTTTGCCTGTATACGTGCCAGTTGTGGACTACGTTCACACGGAAGTCATTTAACACAATAAGAGTCTAGTACAATGACATATTCAGGGCTCTTATGAATCTACCGCGATACTGCAGTGCGTCGAGCATGTTCGCTGATGCGGGGGTTCCGGATTTCTTTGCTGTGACAAGATCTCGAGTGGCGGCTTTTTGGCATCGCGTGCGTCGGTCCGACAACAGAATATTTTGGTTGTCTCTGATGGTGTGGACAGCCCTGTCTTCAGGCATTGGGTATCTGTTCACATGAATGGGAATACAAAGTAATTTTTAATTGTATTTGTAATATTGGAATGACGAGCACCCCTATATAGGTACAGTGCGAAAAAGGTTTATTTATAATTAAGTATATAAATGTCATTATTTTTCATACTACCTACTGATAACTTTTTAGTTTTATATTGTTGGTTCATGTGCCTGGAATAAAGGATTTATTATTATTAATTCGTATTTTCAGTATCAGCATTGCACCCGTGCGAAGCCGGGGCGGGTTGCTAGTTACATAATATATCGAGACGTAACTTTAAATGGCATATTATATTCTGAAAGCTGGTAGCAAATTTTGGCTAAGTATTCGAAGCAAGCTGGAAACTTGTCACATAGTACCTAGTCCTATTATACTCGTACACCCTGACACTGAAGTGTAAACCTGCTGGCTGGTGAGTAACTACACATTACATTTTACTTATTTTTTATTTTATTACATTAAACTACAACTAAAAATAATACAAATTATAAAAATTGCATATTGTCCAAAGCAACAACATAAGATAAGATAAGAAAACTCTTTATTAAAAGCCACATAGATAGATAGATAAACTCTTTGTTGCACTTAACAAGTAAACAAAGTTACAAAAATATATAAAACTTAAAAAAAAACACAAAGTAACAATTGGCGACCTTATCGCTAAAAGCAATCTCTTCCAGGCAACCGCTGGATGGAACAGGAGAAATGAAGAATAAGAAGACGGGGAAGTACAAACAATAAGTGAATGTTATATTTGAAGTTTGTAAATATGAAAATTAACTTACAGGTAAACTAATATAAATATACTACAATACTATTAAACATACACCTACATATTAATAACTGTACATCCTAATACATAAATACGAATATGACATAAACTAATATATAAATATCATGTTTTACTAATGGAGATAATTAATATAAATTATTTAGGTACGATTTAAATAAGAGCAACGACTTCAACTAATATATATCACGTAGACAGATAATGATAAAATCTGATTTACCAGTTGTTTGAAAACAGCAACAGATGGAGCTTGTCTAGTAGTTACAGGAAAAGCGTTCCACAGCTCAACGGCCCGAAAAGCGAACGACTTGCCGTAGAAATTTTCGCTGCGTGCCAAAGGCGATTGGAGTGACAAGTTGTTCTTAGACCTTAGAGGCAAGGAGTGCGCATTGCTCCAGAAGGAAAAAAAACATATATCAAATAACGCGGTGATGAGGGGTTAAATAAAATGTTATAGAGTAGAGACAAAATATGAGCATTCCGACGAAGGCGAATGGGGAGCCACTTGCGCTGCATACGGAACTGAGATACGTGATCATATTTGCGCAAGCCAAATATGAATCTTATGTAATAATTTTGGAGACGCTCCAGTTTATTTAGCTGGTCTTCATTAAGGTCAAGATAGCAGATATCTGCGTAGTCTAAAATGGGAAGAAGGAGAGATTGTGCAAGCGCAATTTTAGTAGCAGTGCGTAAAAAGTGTCGTAGTCGTCTCAACGATCCACCAGAAGCAAATAATTTACTGCTAACTGCTTTCAGGTGATGTTCGCAGCTTAACGTGCGATCGAAAATCACTCCAAGATTTTTGACCGTTTCGCTGTACGGAATTACTATTCCGTCAAAAACAACTTCTGAAATGGAAGCCCAGTCAACTCTAGAGATCATGTTAGGACTCCCAATCACTATTACTTGCGTTTTGGTGGGGTTAACACTCAATCCAAAAGAGTTGCTCCAGTGAACAATTTGTCGAAGATCAGCGTTCACCAGTTCAATGGCAACTTTGAGATCTGAGAGTCGGGCTTGGGAATAAATTTGGAGATCGTCTGCATAAAGGTGGTAGGAAAAATTGAGGTTTTGAGAGATTGAGTTTATGAAAATAGCAAAAAGAAGAGGTGATAGCACGCCGCCTTGAGGGACGCCGGCATTTGTACTACACCAAGACGATAAAACATCGTCGAGGTGAATACGTTGTCGGCGTCCATACAAGTAACTATGAAACCAACTGATTACCGATGGAGATATGTTAATAGAGCGCAGCGTCGCCAGCAAGATATCGAAATCGACGGCGTTGAAGGCATTACTGAAATCTAGCAGAGCTAGAACAGCAAGCCTGCCGTCGTCCATACCTTTGCGAATGTCGTCGGTGATCTTAACAAGGGCGGACACAGTGCTATGCCCTGGACGGAAACCGGATTGGGAAGGGTTTAAGAGGTCTTGCCTGATTAGGAACTGGTTAAGTTGTGAGTGGACAAGACGCTCAAGGACTTTGGACAGAAAAGGAAGAATAGATATAGGGCGGTATTCGGAAAAGGAGATAGGATTAGGTTTCTTTGGCAAAGGAATTAAATGTGCATCTTTCCAGATTGTCGGAAAAACACCACAGGTGATGGATTTATTGAAGATTGCACATAGGACGGGAAGGATGGCGTTCAAGGATGGGCAATAACATGTTCCTACTGATACTGTCACCGCCAACAGCGTTGGAGGAGATCGAGACAACACTCTTCTTAATATCACTTTCAGTGAATCGATTGAATGTAAATTTAGAGTAGTCAGGAGCTGGGGTGGCAGAAAGATTTTTAATTGTAGATTTGTTTCAAATCACAATCATAATCACATACCAATTTGCTGACGACACATGCTTAGTAGCTGCTGACAAAGATTTAAGTATTGCGATGGAAAAAGTTCAGGAGAATTTTACGACACTGTGTGAGTGGTCTCATGACAGCGGTTTGGTGCTCAACGCCGATAAACTAAATACCTCCATGTCCACTCTAGTCATATTCTAAATACATGTAACGTAAGGGTTAAAGTAGTGGCACATAGTCATGACTGTCTGCATGGTGGAACCAATTTTTGTGATGTTAATTGCAAAGAAATTAAAAAGGTCTCAGAAGCTTTATCCTTGGGTCTTGTAATCGATAGCAGGTTTAACTGGTCGAAGCATATCGAGAGGACGTGTACTAGACTGCGAGCTGTTTTGGCTAGGTTTTTGCTATTAAAAGTAGGGTACCATTTAGCGTTCTAAGTATTGTTTCTTACGGTATGAGTAGTTATGGGCGAACATATAAGACATACTGAGATCAAGTATTTAATTTACAGCTTAGGATTTAAAAATTAATTGTGACTACAAAAATTAAAAATCAATTCAATAATGATCCTACTGGACTTTTTAAGTTCTGTGGTGTATTACCAGTACACAAGAAACTCTGTTTGAATTTACTTCAGGAACAATATTTTCGCACCGAAATTCAATTCCCAAAAAGTGGTAATACTGTGACCAGGAGTATGTCAAATGGAAGTCTTTCACTGCCCAGGTTTAAGAACATTTATGGCAAGAGAACATCCGAATATATGATACCGGACTTAATTAATAAACTGCCGAAAGAACTAAAAAATAGCCTTACACAAAATTAAGATAAATGTACTAAAAACCAAAAAATAATAAAATAGATACAGTCATGGGAATTATAAACATATGCATAGACTAGACTAAAATAAAACCGTGGGGCACGTCAATTGCCTACAATCGTTGGTTAAAATGTTTGTTTTGTAATGTTACACTATAATTAGGCAGTTGTTCAACCGACAACGATGGACGTGTGATAAGTAGGGCTAGAATGTGGCGACAAGCTAGCAAGCTCGATTATAAGCGAGTTTTAGGGTTTCATAGTGGTGAGCGAGTAGTACTTTTATCATATGTTTTGTCGATTAAAGACAAACTACGAGCAGTGAAACGATTCCTCGCCAGCCAGCAGTGTGAATGTCCAACGATAAACTAGTTGAAACATCTCTTTTATTTACATGGAGTGTATAACTATTGGAATTTCCATGAGCAAGAAAATAGTAAGTAATTTCCTCGCCGTCTGTGGGCCAACTGCCTAACGACGAATTAAACGATTCTTCTATCGCACATTAAGTCGATAATTTGTAGACAATTGACGTGCCCCACGGTTTTATTTTAGTCTAGTCTATGCATATGTTTATAATTCCCACGACTGTATCTATTTTATTATTTTTTGGTTTTTAGTACATTTATCTTAAACATTGCAATGTATGTTTAACATAAAACCGTTTAAATTAAAAAGGTTTTTTACCTATTTTTATTTTCTAGATTTTAGTTTTTATTTCGCATTCTGTTTAATTCATTTAGTGCTTCATTTTTGCAAGGTTTCTTGCCCATTAGTTTATTGCAATCCAACTCCTCTATACGTAGTCCCTGCAAAGATCTTACTCTACTAAGAGCCACGTAGGCTTGACCTTCTTCAAAAAGTTTCGCACCTAAGTATACGACTGCGTGATCCACAGTGCTGCCCTGCATTTTATGTACTGTAGAAGCCCATGATATTATTAAAGGTAGGTAGTATTAAATTCTTTCAGCCGTCCCGTAATTGTACTTAGCTAGAAACTGTATGGCTTTCGGGTGTATAAGATGTACTCCGTCTCTTGCGAAATCAATTCGGACGGAAAGTACATCTGTTGCATACATCTGAGTTCGACGAAATTGAGGCCAAACGATTTCGTTGATGTAGCTTATAGCGCCATTTACTAATCCCTTTGAAAAGTCAATATTGGACCATAGCATGACTTTTGCCCCCACAAATATTTCCAGTTCCGCTGGTAAACCCCCAGTTTTGTTGATATCAGCTGGTATTATAGTAGCTATATCCACATTGTCTGCATTTCGTGTGACGTGTACTAGCTGATCCTGCGCTTTTATTTTGTAAATGCGAGCACTATTATTTCTGTACAAATTCAATACAGCAGAGTTGTGGTCGCTAACTTGGTCATTAGTTAGAAACAATGAAATCACGTGCTAGTATTATGGTCAATGGATGTACTTTACATAACTCAGTAACACAGCATCATGTCACGATGACAACGCATCTCAACATATTGACAAAACAAAAAATCCTCAACTCATCATTGCAAACTAAAACCACAAATTGAAAATAACAATTTCATTCAAATAGTCACTCGATTACCACCGTTGCGGAGAAAACAATAAAGTTCACTTATCGCATCAGTAGGTATTTGATAAGTGCGTAGTCACAACACAAATAATAATACAAAATGTATCGTGCGTATCCATTTATTTGTTTAACCTTTAGTTTCATAATTCCTTGATAAGAAGCTATCAATGCAAATCAAACACGCCTTTATTTCTATTGGCATAGTGAACGTCTACGGATTTTTTTAATCTTTTGTAAAATGAACACGTGCATCGATTTAAGGAGCAATACATTAAATTGATAACGCATGAAATACACTAATTCTTATTTGTATACTATATTCGTTTGTCGCCGTGGTTGAGTTTGTCTGTTTGTCGAAAGTCTTGGTTAAACCAAACAACAGACGCACAAATACCCGCAACAATCAACCAACTAGCCGACACCAGACAAATACTAACAAATGAATCTTATACCTAGTTATCACTGAAACCCGGCACTCCTCCGATATTGAAGACCGTAACTCAGACTCAGTAAAAAGACGAGTGTCAAATGCGTTAAGATATTACTATAAGGACTGAAACTGATGCTTGACCTAATAATCACAGACTAAGTAGACAGATACTCTCTAAAAGCAAAATCTCATCTATACTTATAATAAAACTGTAACGGGTCCAATTATGTACATTGAAGATATTAAATTTTTTTTTTTTGAGCACTCTGAGCAGTCGATACTGATGGCGAAACTGCATTTTTTTTTCTTTCATGTCTGTGTGTTTGTCTTTCTGTATAGGGATCACGCATCACGCCGAAACTACTGATTCAATTCAGTTGAAACTTAGCATGACTTTGTTTTATACTAAGGAGATTGCTTTAGGCTATTTTTAGGCTAAATACGGGACCCTTATAGATTCGTCATGTCTGTCTGTCTGTCTGTCCGTCCGTATGTCACAGCCACTTTTCTCTGAAACTATAAGAGCTATACTATTGAAACTTGGTAAGTAGATGTAATCTGTTAACCGCATTAAGACTTTGATACAAAAAATAGAAAAAAAACAAAAACTATTTGGGGTGTCCCATACTATATAATAAGATAATGACAAAAATATAAAAAAGTGTATGATATACATTACCATGTAAACTATCGAAGAAAATTGGTTTGAATGAGATCTAGTAAGTAGTTTTATTTTAATACGTCCTAAATTGACTATTATTAAAACACTCATTAAAGTACAACGAACTGTAAGATTTTTTATATTATTTTACTTGCTGCTACAGAAGCCTTCATGGGCGAAGAAATTTTAGAAAGAACACATTTTTCATATTGTCCCGTCAAAATTTGAAGATTATCGGTTTGGTGGTTCGGAAATTACACAAACATTGAACAATAACGACACGCGCGGCGCGTTCGGCATGTACTAACTTCTAAGTATTCTGTGTACCACAGACAATCCACAGAATATCTAAATTCAAGATTCTAGAACATGGCCACGTGATCGCGTCGCGTCGTCTTGAATGAAAAAATAATTATAAAAATATATTTTTGTAAATTTAGAGGTAGTCTTCAAGAGGTAGAGATAAAGGTTGTTACAACACTATATCTAAATTTTAAACAGTATTTGGATATTATGTTTATATTATTGAAATACCTTGTTTTCATTAGAAACGTATTAAGTTACGGCTGGTCTAGTAAGTTACAGCTGACCTAGTAGGGAGAACGCCGACTGTCGATCCGGAGACCCAGGGTTCAAAACCACGCGCACAGTGGTGCGCGTGGTTTTCAGAGTCATCTTTTCAGAGTCATGTTCGTATTGCCGGTAAATGATGCTTTAATAGACGACCCTGGCACTGCCATGTCAAGAAGTAGTTCCGCGATTCTGAAAGTAAATAAATATTAAAATATAGTTTATTGGCTAAACCTAAACTGCAAACCATTTAAAAATGTGTTTTAAATCATAATACAGTTATGTGGGTGTAATAAAGTCAATAGACGGAAGAGCAAAGAAAAATAAAATAATTTTTCAAAACAACCGGTAAAAAAATTCAAATGTTCCTACCAAACATCGACTTTGTGTTTGAATTTAGTGATTATTTTCATCTGTGATTCTAACTCTTGTGAACTCCTAAGGACTGGAGGATTTGGTGAAAACTATGAATTTCAAACATTAAGTTATTGATGCCATAAAATAAATATATAAGTCTAACGTTTTGGCGCGAAACGTCGTGATACAAGATCCATACAAGACATATACAACATCGTAACAAACTGTATTTGTAATTATTCCGTTTCAATGTGGTCAATGTATTAATAACTAATACACTGAAGAAAACTGAATGAGATTCTAAACTCAGAATAAGATATTAAAGGATTATTTCATCAATAAATAATTACTATAATTAGTTCCATTTCTTCCATAGACAGGACTGTTTCCACTAATTGGCGCGGAACATTAGTTACACTACTCCCCCAGAGAGGGCTCTAATTCGTACCAAAAACTGCTGGAAATTAATGAATTTACCTACTACATGAGCGAATGATTTTTAATGAATTTGTTTGGACTGAGTACAAAATATTACCTTTATAATCACATACATGAATATTCACACACACTGGCGATGAGGAAACCCGAAGAAATTGAATAATCACTTGAAAATATGATTCCAATTATTGTTGTGTGACAATGGATAAGTTTCACATTTTGATTACCACTCTATATAATTTTCTATACGGATTACTCTGTGATACTTTCGTGAAGCTTAGTATAATATCATGAAATTGTCTTCTTAACTACATAAATTACTATTGTTATCATTGGAACACTATTGATATTTTATAATCCTGTTGCTTACGGAAATTAACATGGCGCTTATAACTGCACAATCTAATAAATATATACCCACTGTTATTAACTTGGACTGCGCTGGATGTCCAGAAAAAATAACTAACAGACAATATATGGTGTGCTCAGTCTGTCAATGTACCTACGATCTTATATGTGCCAATGTGTCATTCACAAGATTCCAGATGATGGATAAAACCAGAAAAACTACTTGGAAATGCAAGCCATGTTACTCCGAAAAACCGAAGGAGGACAATACGCCGACTGGTCGTTCAAAACTTGTTGAAACATTATTACTAAATGACAGAATCGACAAATTAACAAAACAACGAAAAAAAACGTTACAACGTCACTTTTCCCTGGAAAGTCTGTCTAGCTCAAGGCTTTCGACTAACACGATGG
The DNA here is from genome assembly GCA_017562165.1 of Ectropis grisescens. NCBI lineage: Eukaryota > Metazoa > Arthropoda > Insecta > Lepidoptera > Geometridae > Ectropis > Ectropis grisescens. The sequence continues at coordinate 29,221,317 of CM029781.1, read as the reverse complement.
ATAATAATTTTGATGAAACAATAACATGTCCCAGTCCCGACCTAACTTATTGTCCCAGCTCCGACGCGACCTTTTGTCCCAGCTCCGATACAACGTTTTGCCCCAGTCCTGACATTTTCAACGAGACAAAATCTAACATGCAACACAACCCAATCGAGATTTCAAATAGTTTACTAAAAGCTAAGCAAGACATAACAAAATTGCAAATAGAAAATATAAAACTACATGAACAAATACAAACACAAACAGAAAAATTTGAGAGTGAGTTTAATAAAGTGAAAACAGAGACACAAAAATTGCAAAAAGAAGTAGAAAAAATAACTAAACAAGAGTGTGAAAGGTACAATCATAAAAATAGTGATGAAACAAAGATCCCAATTTCATCTGTTCGTGAAAAAATGCCCACAGACATACAATATCCAAGAGTCTACGCAACTGTCCTGAACAAAACAGAGAAAAGTAAATTACAGAAAACTCCAAATGGAAACATCAATAAAATTACCAGCAGGGTCCGAAAACTATCTACACTACAAACTGAAATTGCGGATCATTATCAAGATACAAATAAAAGTTATAAGATTTCACATCATACAGAGAATAAAAATTCCATGACTACGTGTAAGAAAGTTAATGTTCAATGTAATGATATGCCTAAAATACTTATTATAGGCGACCAAAGTAGCAAAGATCTAGCATCGCAGCTTATTAAAATCCGTTCCAAGAAAAATAATGCAAAAGAATATAATATTATCAACTACACCTACCCTCATGCCCCGACAGACCATATCTTACGGAATTGCAAGCTCAATAACACTGATTTTCAAAAAGTGATTGGTTGTTCCTATCTGTAGGATCAAATGAAAAAAACCCAATCCGGTTTTTTATGGAAATATCGGCTATTTTAAAAAATATTACCACACCCAAAATAATTTTATCACAAGTTGCAAACAATAAATACCTAAATGAAAAAAAACTAAATAGAGAACTACTTAATCTGATTAATAACTCAGGCACCGCACACTTCCTTGAAAGTCCATTTCACTCCTCAACGGACTATAAAATCTGTGAGTTACTAAACAGTATTATTAATACGAAAGATTACAACTCTTGTTACTTACATAAAATACAACACAAACTACAAAGAACACTCCTAAATATAATCAAAACAAAACACTATACCATCCATGTTGAAAAAATGAAAAAGCTAAACTTTCATTTAACGAAGGCTCTGACAAATCGATGAATGTCATAAATAAAAATAACGAAAAAAAGCATAACGTGGTAAAACCCGGTACAATTCCGTACTACTTTCAGCCGGAAGTAAAACATTCCAAAAACAATAAAAATCAAACAAAGTTTTTTCGTATCTCACAATAACCACCATAACAATATTCAAAATCATAAGCAATTTACTGTATTTCATCAAAACATTGCAGGCCTCGTTGGCAAATTAGATCTGTTACAAGTATCATTGCTAGATTTTGCTGAAAACGGAAGCCATATAGACGCAATTTGCATTTCAGAAGTTTTAGCTAAAAATGGCGATGAAAATAACATTAAACTTCCAGGCTATACCCTCGCTACTCACTACTTTCGAAAACATAAAAGACGTGGAGGTGTGTGTATTTTACTAACAAGAACAAAATTTTAAATTTTGATTAACCCCCGACTACCTTAGATTTGTTATCTGTACAATAATCTACTAGTCAAGCCCTTTCATTTGATACCCATATTAAGGGAATTGTGAAAAAGGAAATGTTATTCGCCATTTTGTGGTAGCGGCCATCTTGGATTTGAAATTTGTCATAGTGCAAAGTATTCTACTAATCAAGCCCTTTCATTTGATACCCATATTGAGGTAGTAGTGAAAAATATTATATAATTCGCCATTTTGTGGTGGCGGCCATCTTGGATTTGAAATTTGTTATAGCGTTTAGTACTCTACTAGTCAAGCCCTTTCATTTGATACCCATATTGAAGTAGGTTGTGAAGAAATATTTTGTCCGCCATTTTGTGGAGGCGGCCATTTTGAATCGATATTAACCAAACATAGCTAAGAACACCCGCACGGATATTAACTTTCAAATAAAAAAACCGCATCGAAATCGGCCCATCCGTTTGAGCTCTACGGTGCCACAGACAGACACACACACAGACAGACAGACAGACAGACAGACAGACAGACAGACCGACAGACAGACAGACAGACAGACATCGACGTCAAAGTTATAACACCCCTTTTTTTTGTCGGGGGTTAAAAAATGATTTGGAATACAAAGAGATACCCTATGCTAAACAAATCTCCACAGAACATAGCTTCGAATGTTGTGGAATAGAGATACCTGCTCACAAATGTTTTATTTTCTGTATATATCGCACTATACATATAAATATACTTTTTGAGAAAATTGAAACTTTAATGCACAAATTATATAAAAGCGGTAAAACTAACTGTAAAATTATATTATTAGGTGATTTCAACATTAATTTTTTAAAAATAAACAAAAAATTAAAGGAATTAGAAGAAATTCTTAGCAACTATGGATTTAAAATACATATAAATGAACCTACAAGGCTAAATTCGTGTATAGATAACATAATGAGTAACATTACAAATGTAAGAGCTAAAGTTCACTTCACAGGTCTTTCTGATCACACAGCCCAAACTTTAAGTTTTGAAACTAATGAAATAAAAGTTAAGCCTAACTTTATATACATCGAAAAAAGAGATTATAAAAAAGATAATATTAAATTATTTCAAAATCACCTCAGTCACTTAACCTTTCAAGATGTGTACAATAGTAATAATTTAAACACAGCATTTAATATATTCCATGATACTTTCTCAATCCTTTATAAATTGTGCTTTCCTATGATTAAGGTGCAATTTCAAGCACTCAAAAAACGATAAAATGGATTACAAAAGGTATTCGAAAATCATGTACTACAAAAAGACGTTTAAGATATGCGTATTATGAGAATAAAACGAACTTACTAAAGCTCAATATCAAAAATATACTGACTGCTTAAAAAAAAATGCATGCGTATATCCCAGAAAAACATGAATAAACGCATCATATCAACAGCTAAAAATAAGTGTAAAGCTACATGGGATATTATAAAAAACAATAGCAACATCAAAATGTCTAGCATCCATAAAATAAAAATAAACAACCTCGTAATAGAAGACCCAATAAAAATAGCCAGTAAATTTAATAAGCATTTCATAAGTATTACTCAAACCAATAATGAAAACAAGAACAAACCATTTCCCATATCCAGTAGTACAGCGACAGTAAATACAAATACGGACAAAATAACTTCAAGCTTATTTCTCTCACCTACTAGTGCAAATGAAGTAAAATCTGTAATAAAATCACTTCGCAATACAAAATCTGTAGGCTACGATGGAATTAGCACCCATATTTTAAAGATCTGTAGTAATGAATGCGCTGATATAATTAGTCATCTAATAAACATGTCTTTTGAACAAGGTACATTCCCAGATGCTCTAAAATTCTCAACAGTAAAACCACTGTATAAAAAGGGTGAAAAACTCAACATCAACAATTATCGACCTATTGCTTTATTGCCGATTCTATCTAAAATATTTGAGAAAATAATGTATCAGAGATTGTATAATTTCATAAGCAAACATAATATAATAAAAAATGAACAAAACGGGTTTCAGAAGAATAAATCTACTACGTTAGCGAGCTTTGCGTTAGTTTAAAATATTACTGAACAGATAAATATAAAAAACCCAGTTGCTGTTGTATTTTTTGATATGAGTAAAGCTTTTGATTTTGTTTGTCATAAGACGTTGCTTGAAAAACTAGAAAATTATGGTATTAGAGGCGTTCCTCTTGATTGGATTAAGAGCTACTTGTGTAACAGAAAACAACGCGTAGAAATAAAAAAAGTAGATGAATTTAACTGGATGCGTAACTTTTTATCTGATTATGAATATAACAGAGTCGGGGTCCCTCAAGGTAGCATCTTAGGACCTTTGCTATTTTTATTGTATATTAATGATCTACCTAACGTTACTACGCATAAATCTGTACTTTTTGCAGATGACATATGCATTATAATTCCACAACAAAAAAATATAGATTTTGAACGTAGCATAAATGAAACGATTAAAACTATCATTGATTGGATGACCAAAAACAACTTACAGGTGAATATAAATAAAACAAATTACATGCAATTTCATAATGTTAAAACTAAGCCCCAAAATCTCAAAATTGTATATCAAGACATCGATGTAAAACAAACTAGTACAGCCACATTTCTCGGAATCACCGTCGATTCCTACTGCAATTGGAAAGCACATATCGAAAAAGTGTGCTCCAAATTAAGTAAATTTGCTTATGCACTTCGTCGACTATCTTTAGTAGCATCCAGAAATACATCCTTAATGGCTTATCACGGTTACGTAGCTTCAATGCTAAGGTATGGTCTTATTATATGGGAAACTCGGTAGAGATTGACAGAGTTTTAGAGTACAGAAACGATGTATACGTGCAATTTACGGTGCTGGTCCTTTGGATTCATGTAAACCATTATTTAGAGAATTGAAAGTACTTCCTCTGCCATCAATGTACATTTTGAGATATGTATGTTCGTCAAAAACACCCAGAACTTTTCCATAAGCTCAAAGATAACCGTCACTACTGTACACGTTATTCGAATAGACTTGTCTTTCCACAATGTAATATAGAACTTTACCGAAGAAATTGTTATATTATGGCTTTAAAATATATAACAAAATTCCTGAATCTTTCAAATCTCTCGTGCCAACAATTTAAAACTAAATTTCAAAGATGGTTAATGGAGCATAGCTTCTATGACATAAAACACTTCTTTGAATTTAATGAAAATAGATTTAGTCCCTCAAATTCTCAATGTTAATTTATGTATAATATATAGCTACAATGGGTGTGTGACATGGTGTTGTGTCCACCAATATTTATTTATTATTATTGATAATTATTAGTTTTCAGTTAATTAGTGTCATATTTTTGTGTCATAAAATATAGATTTGCACATAGTGAATCTTTTCGCATGCCTTTTAGGCCGAAATTGTCTAGGTGCTAAGTATTTGTAAGAACTTTAGTGTAACCACAATTTAAAGCGAAATAAAGAAACTTGAACTTGAACTTGAACTTGACGCTTTAACTATTCACATAATATTTAGTTTTATGTTCTCGTTAAATTTAATTAATTAAAATAAAATATTAAGGGGGCTCCCAAACAAAAAAAACCGTTTATTTGCTAATGGTTCGGAATCCTTCGCGCGTGTTAGATCTCTTAGGATTTTGTGCTGTTTTATGACCCAATTTATGTCAGGATAACCTAAATTCTGTGAGCTTAGAATATACAGGGTGTGGCGGAAAGGTCCAACAATATTTATTGTAGTTCATCTATACTACGTATCGAATCACATATGTGAATATTAGACACGAAAGCCAATATTTTTTTTTCCATACAAAGTTAAAAATGCGTTGTTTATCGTTTTATTTGACAACCCTAACCGGCCGGCGGCGCGGCGCGATCACTGACCGCCGCCGCCGGCCGCCGCGCGCCGCGCCGGTGGCGACGCACTGATACCTATCTGTCGTTTCAAAAATCTCCCTAAATACCATAGAAATCGAACAAGAAAGCAAGATAAGGTGTGGAAGCTATTGAACTGCCGTATTCGATTGAGCCAGATAGAATAAAAATAGATGCTTTTTATTAGCGCTAACCAAAAGCCTTATTACCCTTGGCTAAATTTGGTTGCTACTGAATTTAGTGAAGTGTAATAATAGCATTTCATTCAGTAAGCTAAGAGTAGCATACTAAATTCAGAAGCGAGAATTGCTTCTTTCTAACTTGGTTCTGAATTCAGTCGACAAAATTTTGTCAAGTGTAAGTACCTAATAAGCCTTCAAACAATATTAGACAGGAAGGAATATCAAATAAATAACTAAGTAGGTACCTACATGTTTGAATCAAAGTCAAATAAAGAGTTAGGATACATCATTAATTTAATTATTTAAACTCTGTAATAAGTATGGAAGATATCTACACTAGCTAATTATTTTTGGCTAAATTAACTAACCTTTTAATAATCTCCTTATTATTCAACGATAGTCGCATTGTAACACCAACATTTCACTGCACAACAACACTATGTACACATAAACATAGGTATTTATCCATTTCACACTGCAATCCAAGGTGCTTGCGGCGCGGCGCACCTTCCTCCGACGCGTTCCGGTGGTGGCGTTAGAAGTCTGAGTCCAGGGTGCTGGAGCAGCACCAGCACTGCTGGTAGTACTAATACCGGGCCTGATTGGGACGTTTTTCGTTTTGTGGCAAGTCAACGCTTCCCTTGCTGTTCAGACGTTGGCGGAAAATTTCACGTTCTTCATGACGACTACCTCCTACCATGTCTAAGTACAGTGATAACATCGTAGATATCAATTTTGCGATAAAACAAACACCACCAACCAATGATGCTAGAGAGCGACTGAACTTTCAACTCAAAAATTAGAGAGACGATCTTCTTAGCATTCCATGGATTCACCGTGCGGGTGCCGGGTCCATCGTGTGGCAGAGAGAGAAAAACTCGAGTAGTTCCCGAGACTTGTGACTCGGGCGTAGGTTTAAGGGGCCCCTTTCTGACGTACATCAACACTCACCTTCACCACTCGCTTTTCTCTCCCTGCCCAGCCAAATCTGATATGAGCCTACTAGTGCAGCTTTAGATACACGTTCTAGTATAGAACTTACAGCACTTCTGGATAAGCCAAGGTCTTTCAGTAGGTTATAGAGAGATTTTGCTGGTATACCTCTCGCTCCCACTTCTACAGCGTATAAACTAACTACATAGCCGTTTTTGTTAATTCGTTTAGGAGGTCGTAATACTTATTTTGTTTCATCGCGTGGTCTTTAGGTATATTAGTTTCCCACGGTACGGTAAGTTCTACAAGGACTATGCGTTTCGTAGCTCTAGAAAAAGGAAAATGTCCGGTCTGGATGACGAAACACCCACATCCTCTGGGATTTTGTAGTGCTTTTCATACGTGTCCATTAAAATAGTCCAATCAGGTGCTGTACCCAGGATTGAGTAAGGCTTGTTCCTGGAGTTTGAAGTTGAGCCTTCTTTACAAAGTTAATTTGTCTGTTGTTTGTCGTCAATCCCTTTTGGGCTCTAGCTACCGAAAGGCTCATGGCTTCACGTATGATTTCAAGTACTCTGTCATGACGCCGTGAGTAATGACCCCCATTAAGGAGCACCTTGCATCCCACCAATATGTGCCTTGCTGTACATATCGCCTCTCCACAAGTATAGCAACATTTTTCAGAGGCTTTTCCCCACCTTACCAAGTTACTCTGGTCAGGAGGGTCATTTGGAATGCATTTAGATAAAATTTTAATAAGGCAGGGGACCAGTCATAGATCAAGGTGCGCCATTTTAGAGCTAATGGGATACAGAACTCACCTATGGTTAACCACTCACTTTGCATTTCTAAATTCATAGCGTGCACTTTGTAACCGTCATTTTCGTCTTGTTGTAGAAAGGTTTTTACCATGTCTCGGTCTTCCCTTTTTTTTTTCTCGCACCCAACCCAGCAGTATTTACTTGTGCACCTGCCATAAATTGTTTATGGAATTGAAGTCTAGATTCCAGGTCTGAAGCAGTATTGTCTTTTGGGAGAGATGTAATTAATTCGTCTTGCGACTTTCCCAAAACATGCGTTTTTGTAACTCTTAGGTGTTTGTAAAGTTCAGACGGTTTCTTTAGTTTCAGCCCAAAACTATTGTGATCCCTAAAAAGAGTAGAGGGATCAGCCGGATGTGCCAATCCGAACCATGACTTCAATATCTTTATGACATTGGCATCTAGCTTTGCCAGGAGAGTTTTACCGATGTCATATACTAGGAAAGGCCAAGTGAGACGTGATGTGAGGTAGTTGTCATATATCCATGCTTTTTTGATATTGCTGATAGGCTGCTGGTCTACCTTATTGAGGTTGTTCATGAAATTTTCAACAACCACCTCTAATGATGGTGTACGTCCTTTGTGATCTATCTTTCTACCAAGAAATTTGAAACGCACTGCCTCTGCAATTGTGGCAACTAAATAAACTTAATAAAAAAAAAAATTTTTTGACAATTAGAGTTCCGTACTTTAAAAACCCCAAGCCACGTAAAAGGTCGCGTAAAATCACGCATGCTTTTATTACAATGAAGAGTGACGAGACGAGTAAGACATGTACCTGATGGTAAGCAACATGCCTGTTCATAACAGCTACGTGCTGTATGTGCGCAGCTATTAAACACGAGTCCAAATCCTTACCCAGGACTGCACCGCGCTCGTACCGCATATAAGATCTTATATTTCTATGCTCTGTAATTGATCTGGAAAATTTGGCCTTCAAACCGGAACACGGTAAAGCACAAAACTGCTTGGCGGTAGAATAACTGGCAAAGGTACTTCCCCAGACGGAGTCTTCGACCACTAGTACTATTACTACTTGTATCGGTGTGTAGTTAGATATCCTAGGTAGGCAGGTATCCTATGTGCTATTTCCAGGCTATAATCTACCTTTGTGCCAAATAAAACTCTTCACAATCGTAGCTCTCCACTAGGTCGTTCTGTGTTGGAGAACCTGTAAGTAGTTCACACAGACAAGGACAACGAAATCTTAAACCCATGGAAAATAATCGAATTTATCATTCAAATATCGACCAAGCCAAGAACCGAACTCACGAGTTCCCGTGCTCAGCCGTAAGTATGTTTTCTTCGTCAAGATAAAACAAAACATAAAAAAAAATTGACGGAACCCCAACTTTTAAAAATCCATTTTGACGATTTCTAGCTTGGCTTTTCGGTAAAGTACCGCCGCGACGTTTCGCCTTTCGGCACGGCCGGCGAGCGAGCTTCTGTTCTGCTATTGGTCGGCGCTGCGGCGGCGATGCACGGCGTCAATACGTTTGACAATGCCGACATGCCGACAATTCCGTCAAAGAAAGTCCGTCGGGGAATTTCACAACTTCGCAAAGAATAAATATCTACGATATGAAGTGAAATTTAGTAAGGAATTTTATGAAAAGCGTTAAAAGACGGATAGTTGGCTTCTTACATCTTGTTGAATTTAACCCTACTATCACAATCAATTAAAACACATTACCAAAGGTATTTTAACCCCGGCCAAAATAAAGGGTATAAGAATGTGGCGAAATACATTTATTTTTAACCCCGACCAAAAAAAGGGTGTTATAAGTTTGACGTCGATGTCTGTCTGTGTGTGTGTCTGTCTGTGGCACCGTAGAGCTCAAACGGATGAGCCGATTTCGATGCAGTTTTTTTTATTTGAAGGTTAATATCCGTGCGGATGTTCTTAGCTATGTTTGGTTAATATCGATTCAAGATGGCCGCCTCCACAAAATGGCGGACAAAATATTTCTTCACAACCTACCTCAATATGGGTATCAAATGAAAGGGCTTTACTAGTAGAATACTATACACTATAAAAAAATCAATTCAAGATGGCCGCCACCACAGAATGGCGGATTACATTATTTTTTTCACCACTACCTCAATATGGGTATCAAACGAAAGGTCTTAACTAGTAGAATACTTTGCACTATGACCAATTTCAAATTCAAGATGGCTGCTGCTACAAAATGGCGAAATACATTTTCCACAACTACCTCGATATGGGTATCAAATGAAAGGGCTTGACTAGTAGAATGTTGTTAAGATAACAAATCTGAGGTAGTCGGGGTTAGTCAAAATTTTAATTTTATCTTGTTTTACTACTCCTCAGTATGGGTACCAAAGGAAAGGGCGTGACTAGTAGAAAGTTGTACAGTTTACAAATCCGAGGTAGATAAGGTATAGGTAGTCGAGCTTGCATGGAACTTCTAATTAAGCGTTTGTTTCATTATTCGTAAAACCTGATTTATTTTTATTTTATTCGTATGAACTAGGTATCATAGTTGTAGACCGCCCGAATAGACTCCAAACGTCAAACAGTTCTAGTCATTACCTATTGTATTTTAGGATTAAATTCACAGTTAATAATTTAACCAAGTTATGTTTATTCCATTCACAGCTTCGAAGTAGGCAAAAAAAAATATTTTCTGCACAAAATTTAGTCTTTGACAGGCAAGGTCGTTTGTCAGCTGTACATGCATTAGGGTTGCAGCTGGTCAATTTTACATCAAACTTTGACTCGTATTATCTCGCGATCTAAAGTGCTGAGGGGAAAGAGACCTTCGGAGATGAAGTCTATATCAGTGTTGGAATGACCTGTTAAAATATTGTTGGACCTTTCCGCCACACGCTGTATACATGTGCGAAAATGTAAGTGTCTCCTGTGCGTTAATATAATATTTTCATCCCCTATTATACTTTCTTCAAGATTCAATTTAGAAAAACTCTGTATTACATAGCTCATTATTTTTGACCGACTTCCAAAAAGAGGAGGAGGTTATCAATTCGACCCTATGTTTTTTATGTATCTTACCTGATTTCTCGAGAACCTTTGCACCGATTTTAAAATTTATGTTTGTGTTCGGATGGGTATGCTTCCCAAATAGTCCCATATAAGTCTTATCGAAATAGGTCGGGTGGTTTTTGAAATATAAATCATAAACTAAAGTTTCGTACAATTTTCGGGATGATGTAGTTGTAGATTTCACAAAAGTTATGAAACTCGATCCTGTCAATACGAAATTGTGTTAACAAAAACTTGTTTTTAACCGCCGACCAAAAAAAGGGTGTTACCAAAGGTGTAAACCAAACATAGATAGGAATATCCGTTCCTAGCTATGTTTGGTTAATGTCGATTCAAGATGGCCGCCTCCACAAAATGGCGGACAAAATATTTCCTCACAACCTACCTCAACATGGGTATCAAATGAAAGGGCTTGACTAGTAAAATACTATACACTATAACAAATTTCAAATCCAAAATGGCCGCCACCACAAAATGGCGAATTATATTATATTTTTCATTACTACCTCAATATGGGTATCAAACGAAAGTGCTTGACTAGTAGAATACTTTGCACTATGACAAATTTCAAATCCAAAATGGTCGTTACCATAAAATGGCAAAATACATTTCTTTTTTAACAACTCCCTTGATATGGGTATCAAATGAAAGGGCTTCACTGGTAGAATCTTGTACAGATAATAAATCCGAGGTACCTAGTCGGAGGTTAATCAAAATTTTTTATTTTGTTCTTGTACACTATAAAGGGTAAAATAAACTATTTTCGTACAAAAAATTAAACCGATTTCAAAACCACAAATAGGCTCTCATGATCTCAAAAGCGAAAAATAAACTAAAATCTTTATTACAAGCGCTACTCACTCATCTATTTGAAGTCGGTGCCAGTCAGGTCAAAAAGTTAGTAGATTGATGCTATGTAGGCAAATGGTAAGTAGGCACAGGTAAGTAGTATCTATTCACTACCTGTGTAACGTTATTTTTATTTGTCTAAACAATTAAAAATAAAATGATATTGATCGATTTCGCTAAGTCGATTTTGTTCTACCGACATCCCTACTGCATCGGTGCAACACTACGAGTGCACGGCGATGACTAGAAAAAAAAACATTTGCGTTGTCGATGCAAGGCTGAATACTACGTAATAACGAACTTAATGGAATTTAAAAACCTTTTATTTTAAAAACTAATTTTTAACTTAGTAAATATTTTTATTTAAAACTTTAAAACTTTTCCTTCTATTATCTATATATCTACCTATATAAAAAATCTTACTTTAGTTCTCTGACGAATTACTTCATTTCGAATGCAATCCCTCAGAGAAACTCCAAGCATAGCTCTTTCCATAGCTCGCTGGGCGACTTTGAGCTTACGGACCATTTTGATTGTAAGTGTCCATGTTTCAGCACCGTAGGACGGGTACGGGTAACATAACGGGTAGGACGCACTGATTGTACATTTTTGTCTTGAGACTTTGTGGGATGGGTGACGAGAAGACTCGACGAAGTTTTCCAAATGCTGTAATACGTACCCCATACTTTAACCCGAACTCAATTTATAGAAATTTTATGCAAATATCCCCAAGGAATAAAAAGTTCCATACAACCGTTCATCCCCTATTTCCACCTTTGGGGTAGAATATTTCTAAATCCTTTCTTAACGGATGTATAAGGCATCACATCTATCTGCATGCCAAATTTCAGCCCGATCCCTCCAGTGGTTCGGGCTGTACGTTGATAGATCACTCACACTAGATGTCAGTCTGTCAGTCACCTTTGAGTTTTATATATTTAGAAGATATGTGAATTTTTACATTAAACTACAACTGAAAATAATGCAAATTATAAAAATTGCATATTGTGTATTAAAAAAAATGAATTTATTTTGCCCTCTACTCACCAGCCAACAGGTTTACACTTCAGCGTCAGGGTGTACGAGTATAATAGGACTAGGTACTATGTGACAAGTTTCCAGCTTGCTTCGAATACTTAGCCAAAATTTGCTACCAGCTCTCAGAATATAATATGCCATTTAAATTTATGTTTCAAACTCGAAATATTATGTAACTAGTGACCCGCCCCGGCTTCTTTGGGTGCAATGCTGATACTAAAAATACGAATTAAATTGATTATGTGAGCTATCCCTAAGAGGTAGACATTGTTGACTTTTTTGTAGACCTTTTGAAGGGGTACAATCATTGAGTACATATAAGTACTATAGAGCACGCACAACGAAGTGGGAACAGTAGGCACGGGTGAGAACAAAACGACATTCCCGCCGCGAGTGCCTGTAGTCGTACTATCACTAGTAAAGTGCGTTTCTCGAGGGATTTTTTTCAAATATTGTTATTAAAACGGTGAAATGTGCAGTTCGATCTTGCAAAAACGATACTAGAAAACGCACAAAATTGAAATCCAGTATCACATTTCATCGGTAAGTCGATTATTTTACTTTTTTTATAAAAACTATTGGAAACTAATCCGGAATCGCGGGTGAAGGAGACGTTCGGGAGGCGGGCACGCGCAGGACCACCCTTGCACCGCGCTCCCGCCGCGTGATTTAGATATGGGACGTGATATAATGTTGGCTTGAAAAACTATATACTATAATAGTTTTTTGTAACTTTAATGCTCAAAATGTTATATTATTTTAATAAATAATTTTATAGTGTGTTTTGTACGATATACTTTCAATTTTTTTTAATGCGAACATATTATAGAGTAAACTGGAAGTACATAATATTATGTAATGTTACGATATCACGTCTTAACAGTTAAATTGATTTTGAAGACTTTAGTAGGTAAAGAATATTCTAAAATTCAATTTAAAAAAATGACAATGAGCGGTCCACTTTTGTAAGGAAAATACAGGGTCCTAGAAATGTAGTATAAAATATTTTAAGGGCAAACTTACGCAAAACACTGAACATTTTTCCTTTTTTATAACAAGAAACATGCAGCAATCATTTACTGCATTTGCTTCGAGCGGTGATTCAAAAATACATTGATATACGCGTTAAATATTTAGTTCGAAAGTCAAATGTCACAAAAACTAAAAGACAGCTTTCTTAACAAGCTTTCGCTTTTTAGCAGTCAGTAAAAATGACAAGTAATATTTAATTATCATAACATAATTATTTGATTAATAAATAAAAAAATCATTGTTTATTTTTATACATAGGTATTGGGATTAAATTATAATAATAACTACTAATTGCACGATTAATTATTTACGCCATTTTTCGGTAATAATTGCCAAATATAGGCATTATAATCCAATTAATTGTTTGTCAGTTCATATCGTAAGCTCCTTATATTTAATTTTTAAGTAAAAATAAAATAATTTGAGAAATACCAGCTTTTTATTGACACACATATCCAATCATACACATTTTATGTGAAATATTTACATATTAATACTGTACAAATGTAAGTTGCATGTAGAAAAACTGAAGCCTGCACGGGCACTAACTCTATAAAATTAAAATACCTAGGTACCTATATTTTAGATGCGATAACGCACGAAATAATTATATTTATAGATGTTTGTACCACGCTGAACCTGCATCAATCGCCAACAAAATGATTTTGCGTTGCCCGCGTGCCCATCCCTAGTAATCCCCTACGTACATATCTATGTAGCTATACATCATCTGCCTACGACGCGCACTGGGCATCTAGTGTGGTGTTAGCACTCTATACTTTAGTTATTTGTCCTCTATGGGTACAATACTACAGTACGTCATTTTGATCCATCTCATAGCAGCTTTTGCAAAGTAAGCACAAAAACTGTGTTTATTTATGACATCACGTTAGAAACCTTTTAAAATTATTAGTGTTTCTTTTTTGCTGTATGCACATATTATACATATAATTCTTCTTCTTGAATCACGCTCTCTATTGAGAAAACAAAAAAAAAACGTGCGTAAAAGACTTCAAAGTCTTGATCATCGCCGCAAAATTGCTAGCTTATCGGTATTTTATCGGATACACTTCGGAGAGTGTGCAACTGATCTGCATGATCTAATTCCACCTTGCCCTTTCTTCTATCGGACTTCTCGTTCCACAAAAAGGCGACATCGTTTCATGGTTGATGTTCCAAAAACACGAACGAAGCGATTTGACTCCACGTTTGTGATAAGAACGTCTAGGTTGTGGAATGCGTTGCCTGAGTGGGTTTTCCCCGATGGTTACAATCTTGGTGTCTTCAAATCGTGAGTGAATCGGTTTCTTCTAGGTAAGCACGCTCTATCGTAGATCGCATCATCGCTTAACATCAGGCGAGATGGTGGTCAAGTGCGAACCTATTCTAGTTAAAAAAAAAAAAACCTGCATCAAAATTGATTTGGTGATTTTAAAGATCTACGCATACATAGGGATATAGGGACAGAGAAAGCGACTTTGTTTTAAACTATGTAGTGATATACATATCTCAGCGTTAAGGCAGCATTCGTAAGAAACTTTTTCATTGCACCGTTTTTTCTCCGACTCATTTTGCGAATCCAAGTACCGTAAAAAACAATGACCTATTAGTAAAAGACGATTTCCTCGAGCAAACCTTTGGCAAGACGAAAGTGAGATAACCTTATCCCCGCTCAGTCATGCACTCTCTAGGGTCAAGAGCTGTCCGTATCGCTTGTAGGTATTTTCGGTTAACATTGTGATGTGAACAGAAGGAACAATGCCATCCTGTGTTTTTAGACATTGTAAAAATTATACTGCAACTGTTAAAAAGAAAAATGTTTCATTTCATGCGTAAGTAACACTATAATTATTTTTCAAATTATTTGTTATTTAATTTGGTTGTTTGTTCCTACGAATGGATAGTGCGAGATGGATTTAGGCAGATTAGAACGATAGTGTAAGAGAGATCCGGCCTTCTACCGCCTAACTAAATCGGCTTTCGCTTTCCTATTGCGGTCTCTATCATTTCAACCGGAAAGAAAAGAGAGAGGAATATCAAAGCCAAAAAAAATACATGTTTCGTTCGGCGGTAAACCCCCGATTAGTGTCATGGCAGCAGATTGTGTTGTGGTATGATGCTGTTTGATAAACCCATATCTTTTCCTTTCCACTAACCGATATTCTGGATATGTTGTCTCTTTCTTCCGCGTGATATTTATTAATAATACAAATGGAAGTGTAGGTATATGTGTATGTGTGCAAATTCCGCTGTGATTTATTGCATGATTGTTAGACTATAACGCTTCTATTTGTAATACTTCGTTGGTAAAAAAGTATTTTTGGGGCTTTTACTTTGACGGTTTACTTCTATACTAAAATAATAAAATTAAAGTTTACATTCCAGCAATTGATACAAATTAAAATTATTATTGTTTAGGTACCTAAAAAAGGTTTTTTTTTTCAAAACAGATAATATATACCTGGTGTAAAAATATTTTATGAACTTAAAAAGACACCTTTAAACATATCTTAAAGCTAATCAAAAACATATTTAGTAGCGTTATTAATTTATCGATTTATTACTTTTTCGTTTGAAAACTACATACCAACGTTCGTTGGTAATATCTATAGGTACCTACTTATAATAAAACTGTAACGGGTCGAATTTTGTACATTGAAGATATTGTAATGCTAATCCTGTAATGCTATTATTGTTAAGACCTATTTTTAAGATTTGTAGTTGTAATAAAGTGGTATATTATTATTATATTTTGAAAAACTTTTTTTGAGTGCACTCTATAGTTGATAC
This sequence comes from Ectropis grisescens, assembly GCA_017562165.1. Lineage (NCBI taxonomy): Eukaryota > Metazoa > Arthropoda > Insecta > Lepidoptera > Geometridae > Ectropis > Ectropis grisescens. Next base: position 29,205,088 of record CM029781.1, on the reverse strand, counting down.
TGGTGGCAAAACTGCATTTTTTTCTTTCATGTCTGTCTGTCTTTCTGTATAGGGTTCACGCATCACGCCGAAACTACAGATTCAATTCAGCTGAAACTTAGCATGGCTTTAGTTCATACTAAGGAGATTGCTAAAGGCTACTTACGATCCCCAAATTCTGAACAGTTTTCTTGCGGGAGGGAGTAAAATTCAGAATATGAATTTGGTTGTAACTCATGTTTGCGTTGTTTAATTACATTAGTTCATTTTTTGTTAGAAGGAACACATGTTTAGTATTGTCCCGTCAAAATTTGAATATCGGTCTGGTGGTTCGGACATTACACAAATAGTAGGAGATCCCGCTATACAACGACCTCCACCGAGCTGTTTATTGGATGAAAAGTATTTTATATAAAACAAATGGGTTGCCTAAAAAAATTCTATCCAGAATATGATTAATTAACATTTCAATTTTTTTTTTAATATTTCAGTAGAATTAGTTAGTTTTAGAATATACTGAATTACATTACTTATTATTTTGGCTTCATTACTCAATGCTTACAAAATATCATTACGAAATTCAACCCCTAAGGGTGTAAAAAACGGTATGGAAGTTTGTATGAAACATTTTTATCCTTCAACGTATTCGCGTAAAATTTCGCATGAATTGAGCATGATGAAAAAAATGAAATGAATGTTATGTATTCCAGTATTTTTCAAAACTCAACCTCCAAAGGGGTGAAATAAGGGATGAATGTTTGTTTGAAACTTTTTATTGTTTGAAAATATTTGCATGAGATTTCGTAAGCACTGAGTAAAGCCAAAATGAAAAGTTATGTTACATAGTATTTTCTAAAATTCAACCATTTTTTTATTCCTTCCTATTAAAATTCCTTTTTAGTTTGGTAGATAATACTTCAGAGGTGATCTCATGTATCGAAGACAGGGAGGTAGTTTTACAAATATCAACAAAAAACTAAAATTTGCTTAGATTTATCTGACGACATAGTCATAGCTTCTTATAAAATATAGTCGAATGACAGCATATAGTCAATTTTTGGTTTGGAGAAAACATATTAGCATAATAAGTAGCAGTATAAACAACCCATTAAATGTTCTCACTGCTGGGCGTCAGAGCCTTCTGTCGCAAGGAGAGAGTCAAGGTTTTGATCCACCACGCTAGCCCAGTGTCGGTTGATGGATGACACATGACTTCTATCACGAAGATTCTAGGTACATGTCCGTTTCCTCACGATGTTTTCCTTCACCGTTTTAAGTAGCGGCATTACACACATGACTCTGAAAAGATAGTGGTGCTCGTGGTTTTGAACCCTGGGTCTCCAGATCGACAGTCGCCGTTCTCCCGACTAAGTCAGCTGTAACTTACTAGACCAGCCGTAACTTATTAGAAAAGAATATTATTTCAATCCAAATTCTGTTTAAAATTTAAAGGCAGTGTTCAACAAGCTTCGGTGACCAAAGCAGACCATTGTAAGGGTTCCGCACCCAAAGGGTAAAAACGGGACCTTATTACTGAGGCTTCGCTGTACGTCCTTCCGTCTGTCACCAGGCTTTATCTCAAGAACGGTGATAGCTAAACAGTTGAAACTCTATAGATAATATATTTCTATTGCCGTTTTAACAAAATACAAAAATTATATAAAAATATTTAATAGGTGCTCCCATACAAAAAACTTGATTTTTTTATCGTTTTTTGCTTGATACTAAAACGTATCCATCACAAGTAGACGATTTAACGATTCACATAATTAAAATAAAATAAAATAAATTAGTAACGAGGCTCCCAAACAATTAAAGCCGTTTATTTGCTAATGGTTCGGAACCCTTTTCGCGCGAGTCACACTTGAATTTGGTCGGTTTTATTTTTTCTAAAATTTTGTAAAATCCTATCCTAACAATCTAAATATATAAAACTCAATGGTGACTGACTGACTGACTGACATAGTGATCTATCAACGCACAGCCCAAACCACTGGAAGGATCGCGCGAAAAATTTTGATAAATTCTACTCCCAAGGTTTTTTTTACTTTTATAGGTTTGCACTTGACCGCCATCTCGCGTGATGTCAAGCGATGATGCGGTCTACGATGAAGCGTGTTTACCTAGAAAAACCGATTCACTCTGGATTTGAAGACATAAAGATTGTAACCATCGGGGAAGACCCACTCAGGCAATATATTCCATAGCCTAGACGTTCTTATCACAAAAGTAGAATCAAATCTCTTCGTTCGTGTCTTTGGAACATCAACCATGAAACGATGTCGTTTTGTTCGAGCTACGAGCATTCCGATAGAAAAAAGGGCAAGATGGTATTAGATCGTGCAAATCAGTCGCATACTCTCAAAATTTTATCCGATAAAAAACCGATAGGCTAGTAATTTTCCTGCGATGTTCAAGACTTTGAAGTCTTTTGCGCACTAGAGTGTCGTTGTCTATGAGTCTTTTGGCACGTCTCTCGATCGATTGCAAAGCCTCCAGTTGATACTAAGCCGATCCATCCCAAAGGTGCGAACAGTACTCCATACCAGAGCGAATCTGTGCTTGATGTAACGTGAGCAACTGTTTAGACTTGAAATACCTTCGCACCTTTGGGAGGACACCGAGTTTTTTAGCAGTTAATTTAGCCTTGGGCTCGATATACGAGCCAAAATTGAACGTAGATATTAAAGTAACGCCCAAAAGTTCAAGACGGTCAGACACCGGCACAGATACACCCCGAAAAGTAGGAGTCAGTTGGAATGGACTAATTTTTTCAGAAAACAGACGCGCCTGCGTCTTACTCTCGTTGAACTTGACCAGATTGGCATCGCCTCATTTAGACACCGCCTCAAGGGTCAAGCTCAAACGTTCGATCAAACTCTCTCTTAGTACCTGGGTTTGCTGCCCACTGGCTCTCGCGCTAAATATGTAACTCTCTACAACGGTGCTATCATCCGCGTACCCAAAAATACTGGGCTTCAACAGATCTTTGATATGTAGCAGGAAGAGCGTCGCAGAGAGTACCGACCCTTGAGGAACTCCGGCATTTATAGCCATTTGATCCGACGAGCAGCCATCAATGACGACTCATATGGATCGATCCCTCAAGAAGTCCGATAGCCACGCAATAAACCCAGGAGGCAACCCATAACTAGAAAGCTGGCTAATAAGGCCATCATGCCAAACCGTGTCGAAAGCCTTCGAGATATTCAGGGAGACTGCAAGTGCTTCCCCGTGTTTCTCAATAGCTTCACTCCAGATGTGAGTAACGTATGCTAGAATATCCCCAGTGGAGCGGTTTCAGCGAAATCCGTATTGCCGGTCATTGAGGAGGTTGTTTGATCCTAGGTACGTCAGGAGCCTGTGGCTTAAGGCACGTTCCATAGTCTTGCAGAGTATGGATGTGACCGAGATGGGCCTATAGTTGGCAGGGTCAGCACGACTACCATTTTTGGGCACTGGCTGCACATTGGCAAGCTTCCAAGACTGTGGTAGAAGCCCAGTTTGGAGAGAAAATCTGAATAGGCCCGTCAGTATCGGAGACAACTCAAGCGCACAAGCCTTCAACACCAGGGAAGGAATACCATCTGGGCCACTGGCCTTATTCATGTCCAGATTGCGTAGCACTTTGCGAACCTCTATTTGACAAATGTGTATCTCTGACATTAAAGTTGGACAGTCAGTTGGAGAAGGAGGTATCGCGCTACCAGCATCTAGATGCGAAGATTCCGCAAACTGAGATGCAAACAAGTTTGCCTTCTCCATTGCAGTGTGAGCCAGTGTCCCATCAGGTTTCAGCATTGGCGGTAGTGAGGGGCGGCAGAAGTTCGATTTGACCGATTTAGCTAGGGACCAAAACGCTTTGCTGCCCGTAGGGTACGAAGCTAGTTTGTTTCCTATTCGACTAATGTGATCAAAAAGATCCCTCTGAAGAATCTTTTTGCATGCCTTAGGAGCCCTGTTAAACACATTCTTCTTCTGGTGTATATCTCTTGTCTTACGCTGTCGAGCATCAACCCAGGCTAGGTAGGTCTCATGTTTAAATTCTTAAGCACTTATACATTGAGAACCAAACCAAGGGTGAGCTTTGCTGGATAATGGGACGTCGGAGTATGGAATGAAATATTCCATAGCAGGATCACCAGAAGTGAAGCACAGTGACTGCCATGGGTAAGATGCAAAGAACGAGCGCATCTCATCCCAATCTGCTGACTTGTATCGCCACAACCGCCGGTTGCCTCTAGAGCTGGGATCAGGCGGACGGTAGACGGATACAGATTTCAACAGACAGTGGTCGGAGCTGCCTAACGGCGAAGATACTGCCACGGAATAACGGTCTGAATCTGTTTTCAGCAGAAGGCCTAAACAATAAGGTGTATGCGACTCAACGTCGGGTACTGCTTTGGCCTCTTGGACCAGCTGGGTTAGGTCTAACGATAAAGCTAGCTTTCTCGTTTCCTGCCCATCGTGGTCAGTGTCCCGGTACGGGTACAGCCATTCCTAATGATGACCATTGAAATCCCCCAGTAGCACTCATTGAGCCGAAAGGTACTTTTGTTGAGCCGCGTCCACCGCCTCACTTAAATAATCCGTGAGCCTAGTTGTCTCCTGGTCTCCGCTGTGCGTCCTATATACACAAGCATAGACAATTTTGTCCATGCCTGTGTCTATCAGTGCTCAAAGAACATAAAATCTAGTACCCTCCATGACTAGCTTCCCGATGTGTTACAATATTGGTGTGTGACTGTGACAGACTGGTCTTGCAGTTGTGCAGCAACTGTTCTGACCCGCTTTACCCTAATTGTGTCACTAGACAACACGACGGAACACGGCTAGGCCGCTTGGCGTCGTGACTGAGTCTAGTGGGTGGTCACCAACCACGGTCGAAGCCTACCACCAGTGATTTGTCACCTGATTAGCACCACCCGGGAACCACGTGTGGGGTTTCAGTATAAAGGTTCTCCGCCACGGACGGTGACTCGGACCCCAAAATTTAAAAAAGATAAAAACAAGGTAAGGGCAAAATTTAAATTTAAAGGTTAATTGGGGGATGAGCGTTTTCCTTGGGCATATTTGCATGAAATTTCATATAAATTGAGTTCAACTAAAATCATGAGGTACGTATTACAACATTTATCAAAATTCAATCCTCAAAAGAGTGAAATAAGGTATGAAATTGTGTGTGGAAATTTTATATTCCTTGAACATATACGGCCAAAATAATGAGTTATGTATTAAATTTTTTTCAAAATTCAACCCCTAAAACAGTTCAGTGGGAGATGAACATTTTATATATATATATTAACGCTCCGGACAAACCCTTAGGACAAACTTGAAATTTCATACACGCATTATTTTTACAACGTAGGCAGCAAAGGGAATCCTCTCTTCTCTCGATTCTATTCTCGACATTCAACCCCTAAAAAGAAGAAATAGGAGACAGACAGACACACAAAAACTCTTTATTATACACACCAGAACACATATACAATAAAAAACAAAAGCAAATTAAATAACTTATAACTAGTGGCATAAATGGCGGCCTTATCGCTTGTAGCGATTTCTTCCAGGCAACCATTAATAGTCAAAAATAAGAGAACGAAATACAAATTGTGGATATGGTGCAAAAGTAACAGCAATAAGAAAAACAATACTAATGTCGTCATTTATGCTAGCAAAAATAAATAAATAAATAAAAAATACTACAATACAATATCATACATATATCTATGGCATAAATATTCGTGATAAATAAACATATACATACATACATAAAGCAAAATAAACATACATAGGTAATAATATTCAAGCAATACAAATAACCAAAATACAGCGATCCACAGAAGTTAGTAAAAAGAGAGAACGAATGAAACATTTTAACAGAAAAATTAACAGACCATTACAGAAAGATAGTGTTTCTTGATCTGAGCCTTAAAGGAATCCACGCTCTGCGCCCGCCGGATACCCACCGGAAGTGCATTCCAGAGAGCAACGGCCGTCACGCAGAACGAAGATCCATAGAAGGAGCTGGAGTGAGACGGAGTGGACAAAAGAAGATTATTAGACGACCTAAGGTTACTAGAGTGAGTATCACATAGAAAAATGAAACGGGAGCTAAGATAAGGGGTAAACCGGATTAAATAGTAGATTATACAAAGAGCGAGTATATGTGTATCCGGCGAAGTCTGATAGGGAGCCACTCGAGCTGTTTACGAAATTGAGAGATGTGGTCATACTTTCGAAGACCAAAAATAAATCGTATACATAAATTTTGAAGGCGCTCGAGCCTCTGAAATTGCTCCTGGGTTAAGTTAAAATAACAGGCATCAGCATAATCTAAAATAGGCAATAGGAGAGACTGTGCTAACGCAACTTTAGTGGCCGTGGGTAAAAAGTTTCTTATTCGTCTTAAAGACGCAGCAGAGGCAAACAACTTACGCTTGACTGATTGCAATTGAAGATCCCAAGATAGACAATTGTCAAAGATCACTCCGAGATGGAAGTTTGCATGAAGAGGAGAGGAGATGAAAGTTTGCATGAAAGTTTTTAATCCTTTAGAATATACATATTTGCGTGACATTTTGTGTGAATATTTTTGTTTCTTGCGATTTGTAACGACCCCCCCCTAAGGAAAAAATTTTGCCTTATTAAATAATTTGAATTTACTTTTAATTAATTTATACCGTACCTAAACTTGTAACTATAATCGCTTTAACGTCTACTACTTATTTTAGTTTGGCCAATGATCATCTAGTAGTAGGACTCTACGTATGTGAACCGTTGTTGTAACTCAGACAGATTTGAGACGAACCCTTGATCTACCTCTAAAAATATGAATTTAACCTAATGATTCTAAGAATTCTAACTTGACAATATTTGTATAAGAATTAACTTTGATTGACACAGTAAAGATTATTTGAGGTGACTTAAGTAAATTTATGTAAATATTCTCGCCTGCATTATTAAATTATAGTTTTATTAGCGTAAAACGTAATAGTAATTTTTGTCATGTTTAATTTCTAAAATAGCAAGACAGAGCTCGTCAATGAAGCTATGTAACCATAGTGTATAATCGCAATGTAATAAGTTATAGTATATGATTTGTACTTGGTGTCATGTTAGATATTATGCTTTAGATAGTAGGTATGATAACAGTTTGGCTTTAATAGTTTACGACGTAATAGTGTTTTGTCGTGATTCGTATCTATAATAGCAAGTTTTGTAGAGAGAGAACTTCCTAGCGTTCTATGGATTCACCGTGCGAGTGCCGGGTCCATCGCGTGGGAGGAGAGAAACCCCAGTAGCGCCGAGACTTGTGACACGGGAGTAGGTTTAAGGGATCCTTTCCGAAATTTCAACACTCACCTTCACCTCCCGTGTTTCTCTCCTGCCAAATTAAGCTATTTAAGGAAGCGGAGAATTTATTCACGGTTGTGAGGAGTTTACATTTCCTATTGCAAGTCTATAGTTGACGTCAGAGTCATGTAGTCAGTCGTTGGAGTCACATAGAACTTTACTGTTTCGATTGACAGCATTGGAATATTATTTCGGGAATAACATAATGTTTACTAGTTTTACAATAATTAGTCAATATGTTAGATATGCCTTATAGGTCAAGTTTCCAATGTAACTTTGATAGTTTAGCTTCTACCGAGCTATTAATTTCGATGCAGATATGTCAGATCTTCCTTTGTATATGTGGAAGACTAACTAGGGTGCAACCGACCCAATCAGATAATTTCAGGACATAACTTATGTCTTCGATCCCATTTCAGCTAGATCTCTGGACTGCATAACACGTGTATGACTTTAAAGGAATGTCCATAAATTAGCAGACTTCTGCATAAGGTTAAGTAATATTTAAGTTGAAGCTACATTGAAGCCCTAACACAGAGGCTTATCAAACAATATTATGTTTTAAACTGCTTGATTGAATTTGCAAATGTATTTGTTATCCCGTAAATAAGGTTTATATCATAATTGTGATGTAATTAATGTACAATTTCTAGGTTTGTAAATAAATACCTAGGTGATTATTAGATAGTTTTCAAGATTTAAAATGTGATCTTTGTAAATATTGGTATTCAGGAAACTTCGTTAAATTCTGATCCCGTTATGTACGTCGTGATGTATATTTTCGCTCAAATAAAGTGGTGTTTTATTGTTTTAATATTATTTGTGCAGATTACCAAACTAGTTCACGGCTCTTACACAGATTTAGGAATTTAGTTTTTAAAAGATTGTAAATATATTGTGTAAGTGGAAATTGTTATAAAACTCAATTAAAGTCTAGTCAACGACCAGTTTATGTTATTCTCCAACTATTTGTTCATTAATAACCTGAAACAAAGGATTAATAGATTCCCTATGTTCCGTTGATCAGATACGTTACATATACTAGACGTATTAGGTTCAACGTAACGACTATACCTAGAATGAAACCCATCCTAGCCTACATGGCCTAACAGCTAAGAGATACATACCTAATTGCAAGAGATTCGCGGATCTCAATTTAAAATCTAAATCTAACAAAGGGTTTATTTTATCCAAGTGTCGTGGCATAAAGTGCAAAACCCTTGCTAACATTGAATCACTAAATTTACCTAACAGTTGATCAGACTGACAAATCCTATGATCCCTGACAAACCCTACGGGCAGGCTTCCATTCTAAATGTCGGGGGGAACCAGAACCAGCTTCTAACACAAAGCCAATCCTTTTTTTGGAATCGAACAGAAGCCAACCAATCCTAACGTAAGACATGTCCGGCCAATGAATCATTGAACTGGTCTAGCAAGCTTACAGCCTGACTAACCCGCGAAAATTGAGGTCATCTAGGGTTCAATAATCCAGAAATCGGACACGGAGGCATTTGTCGATCCCATAAAATGGGCAAAATCGACCTCAGGCCGCCTCAGAAACCCTGAGTAAGTATTTGTCCCTACATGAGGTAGGCGTGAAGCGCGCTACCCTATCATAACCATGTATGATATGTTTGTTCAGTAGTCCATATCCCCAAGAACAAAACTACCCCAAATTTAAATTTAACACTCAAATAGTTTGAAATCGTAAGACACCAAGGTTCACTCCCCACAATCGGCTACATTCAAAACCAAATCACGTGGAGTACCAGTTTAATCCGACTTCAAAATGAGCTAACGTTCCTTTGCATTAAAAACATAGCAATATCTTCACTGCGAAGTATACGTTAGTACAAAGTCCAAAAACCCACAATTTAAAAAAAAATTACAATTTACATGGACTACGTCACCAAAATTCACGAAACCGAAATGAGTCCTTACTCTCGGAGAGCTCAGGAACTAATGCCGCGAGCTCCCGTTCTACTGCAATATATAGTGGTCTAGCTATTAAGCTCCGCCCCTTTGGATTTCGCGGACGTTCTGTGCTTTCCTGACGTTTTGTGTCTCGATGACCAAATGGAATTCGTCGACGAAACCTGCTTTCCTGACGTTTTGTGTCTCGTTGACCAAATGTGTTTCGATGACGATTCCTGCTTTCCTGACGGTTTGTGTTTCGTTGACCAAATGTGTTTCGATGACGATATGTGCTTTGTTGACCAAATGAATTTCGTGAACGTTCCGCCATTTTCGTCTCGTTGGAAGTTTTGAGGTTAAAATGATGATTCCCTGAACTTAATCATTAGCATAAAATTTTATTATTTTCCTTCACTAATTTTGCAAATTCAAGATAATTCCTCTGTCAACGTCAATAATGTAGAATATGTAACTTTCAAGGTGTGAATTTTCGTGAATTTCTAACATCGTAGTTAGGTATTTGGAAACCGCTCTTGAAAGATATATTCGGTCTCTTAAATTATTCAACGCAAAAGTGTAATTTGTCCGTGTTTGAGGTTAGGTAATCTAACCGTGAAATCTTTCGCACAAGAAAGCAGCCTTTTCCCCGTGAAAGTTCAATATCTCATATCTCAATTATGAAGTTCAATACCTCATATCTCAATTATGAAGTGATTTTACAAGGTATGTTCTCCATGTATTCTGTAATATACATAACAATGAATGATTAGAGTCTTTAGTTCTGTGGGAAGAATAATTCATATATTATTATAGTACTTAATGCTAAATGTTCCCAATCAAGTAAATTATGTGAAACTGATTGAAATGCAAAACTACCACTAGGTATTTCTCTCTATGTAATCAATCCCATTACACATATAGCAGTGAGAGAACATAAGTGTATTTTTAGTTCAGAGAGAGCAATTCATATAATTAAAATAGTACTTAGCATTGAATGTTCTCAATCGAATATATATAAGAGGCATCAATTACAGCTCTTTGAACTATTATTGAAGTCCAGTTGCACATTTAATGGTCTCAATTATAACTAACCTGCCCTTTCATTTGTCTGTATGTTCTATAAAGTAATAAATGTAACTTTGTTGGTTTATTTCTTTTCCTCAGACTACAACTGATGCTCTATGAAGGAACCAGAGTGATGGTTCCTGCATTCCCAATTACTTCAACATGGAACAAATCCACCTCTCTATTGGAATTACCACCGATGCTGACATTTACCTAAATACTCTCAATTCAAGGTGTAAAATGTAATCTTCTAAGGTATGTTCCCTATTGATTAAATTATTGGTAGATGTATTCAATATCAAGATTTTATTACAATGAAATATATTTAGCCGATTAACCAATAATCAATAACCAATGCAATTAAACATTAGTAAATCACACTTTATTACTAAATACATAGTATCATTGAAATATTTGGAGATTGTTGACGGGTTAGCGCAGCTGAGCCGTTACAACGCGACCCCAAAAATTACATAGCTTCAGAATATTTAATTAGCGAAGTAATTTTTCCTAAAATTTTAAATAAAGTTCCAAATATTTCTATCCTATTGTGCAATAAATCTGTCAAAATCCAATGTTCAACAATAAGGAATGTGGTAGAGTTAATGTTTCCCTATTACAATAAGAAAGTGTGATTTTATACCAACTAGAAACAAACATCCTGGAACATCAGACGTTAAGTTCGTTGTTTAATCACCATAAAGACATTTTACTCATTAGCAGTTCCTTCTTAAAATTCGGCAGGGAATTTGGTTTGTGAGGCCAAATCTGCAGATGGCAAAAAGATAGAGTTCTCTAGTAAAAGTCAACCTTACACAATTACCGAGGTACTCTTCTAATCCTTGCAAATTAAAAGAAAAGACCTATAGCTGAAAAGTCTTATGCCTGTATGTCTCATAAACACCACAAAAAATCAAATGCTCCAATAAGTTTGCTTAGATTTGGAGAATGTAAAGTGTAAATCTTAGAGTTGGCTGCATGTAGAGTAAATAACTTCCCAAAGTCGATTCAAAATCGAAATCTCGCTGAGTTCAGCATTCTAACCTAACACCTGATTTCTTCGGGAATTTATTTTGTATAAGTGTTTGGTTGACCCTTAAACCCTGACAGATCTGTCTGATATCCAAGTAGTGTTAACGCTCCAAGTCCCTTTATTGTTTTTTTTTTTAATCATTCTTCCTTCGCATACCCCTCCTTACATTGAAACACGCGTGACTTGATTCGGAAACACTCTCACAGATATGAGACAAAAGAAAGTTTGCACTTTTATCTTTGTTCCTAAGATTGTATACATATAAATATAAATACATATAAAACTCTAGAACTCCGCTTCTATACGTTCCCATTAAAATGAAATGTATAAAGCTATTTTACCAGATTCTAACTAATAAATAAAACTACCTTACCATTTCCAAAATAATTTTTATTTGTACCTTTACCTTTTAAGAACGTTACCATATCAACCATATACCCTGTTACCTCGTGGTTACCTCATTGTTCTAGAAAACTACCAAACTTGGGTAAATAAAACAACTATATCATTTGTAATTATTTATAGAGTCGTTTAGGTGCATTGAACATAAAACTTTTTTTTTTTTTTTTTCATTTTAATGTGTATTCTAAATCACCCATCATTACAAAAATTTCAAAAGGTTATTAAATTTCAAAAGGTTATTAAAAAAAAATATAGTGAAAATAAAAGATATTCTTGCTAGAAAATTTATTTTCAAAGATAATCAGTTTGATTTCTAAATAACATAATTGTTGTCATCATTAAAACTAAAGTACACATCAAGTTTGTCGAATTTCCATCGCTGTCTTATTTCCAATGGTTGACCCTTCATTCCATTGTTTTAACGATCTAGTTATTTTCCTTGGTTTTCCACGATTTTCTGAAAGGATCTAAATAAGACTAAACTGAAAATAGAAAACTGTTAATCATTAATTCTTAAAATATCAAAATTTTCAAACGAATATTAGAAAGAAAAAGTAAATAATAAGTATGTTTTATTGTTGTGACACCTTGTACAAATTCTATGAAATTTAAACTGTAGAAATCTTATTCCGCGTTATTCCAATTCATTCATAACTAACTCTGTCTTGCATTTTGCCATTAACATAAAATTTTAGGATTCTAATGAAATTAAGAATTAATTTATGTCCTTAAATCTAAGTATCTGTCTAATCCTATCGATTTCTCTAATATTCAATAATATGTCTATTTGAACAGTTTTTTTTTCCAAAATATTAGATTACTATATTTACATATTCCTAACTGTTAAAGAATTATACAATCTGAACTCTAAACATTCATTAAATATGGCCTAATTTATGACTTTTACCTATTATGATTTTATCTAATATATCTATAAATTATATCTATACTCAGTGTATGAGATTAGTGTTCTGACCCTACTTTGCCCATATTACATAATACATAGCCTACAGCAATCAGTGATCACGTACTTATTCAACAGTGAAAGAATTTTACAAATCGGTCCAGTGGTTTCCGAAATAATAGCAAATAACTTGTAAACAAAACGCAAAATTATTAGTATAGATTTGTATGTACTATAATATTATAAGGTTATACATACGTATGATAAAGATGTACCAATGAAATTCCGCTGATTTTCATAAAACTTGTATTAAATCGTAAAATGTTAGGTCATAATTTCAAGTTAAACTTTAATAGCGTGTGTTAGGAGCGTACAACGCCATCTAGTTCCTAATTTTGTAACTAGAAATGCATCAATTTGAATTGGATTTCTGTTTTCTAACTTTTGTTTTCCAAATAAAATCTAAAGCTTTATGAATAATGATAAATCGAAATCACATAATTTAATTATTTTGTACATGATAGAATCATAGATTATTTTGATTTTCTGACCTATCAAATATAAGTATGTATTTGTATTTTAGCGGGAAAATTACGTTCTCACGAAACCAAAGTCGATTGTATCTTTAAAGTCATAAATGCTTCCTTTTAATTTCGCCTAAGTTTCTGCTGATACCTATAGTGAAATGGCATTGAATGCTTATGATTCTGAAATTTCTTTGAATTTAACAAATACATAAATTACGGGAATATAACCAAATATTCTTAATTTTCTTATTCAGTCTTGAAATTGTCACGATGATCTTACTAATTATGTCTCTGACATTTTGTTTCCTGTGTCAGTTTGATATACCAGTGTGGCCACATTATCACCTATAAACCTCTTTAACAAAATTTTAGTTCAAAATTGTAATTCAAAGCTACGCGTTCTTTCTACTACAAGTAAAAGTGTATGAAAGATTTGAATAATTGACTTATTACAATTTCTTAAAATATGTAAAATTATTATATTTTTAATCCCCGTGTCTATATGCGAGATATATTATGTTATGTTTTAGTAGATATAGTAATTTTGCATATGTGTAATTGTGTTTATTTTAGTGAAATTAATTGAGTCGTAATGATTATATATAAGTTAACCAGTTTTAGATTAAGAATGTCTATCTTTCTTGTTTGTGACGTGCTTATTTTACTAATAATGTTATTTTACTTTGTACGATTTTACATTTAATGTGATGTATGAGATGAAACTATTTACATAATGATGTATCTATTCTATTCTTTTTATGTAATAACATATTCATCCTCAGAAAGTACCACTTATTTTTGAAAACTTTTGAAAATTTCGTAAAAGTAGATCATTTTAGAAATCAATTACTGGTATCATCGGTTTCTTACGTCACTAGCAAAATGCAAATAGAAGATTTATTTTCTCACCGGTTCGAAATTTGAAATGCGTATTCTAAATTTACTTATTTTACAGTGTTTTATGTACTTATTTACTTTTTAAAACCTGCAATAATTAATAGAAGTTGTGTGTGTTTACGTCACCTTAAATTTCCATGTGGATGTTTTCGTAATCCGATTCAAATTACAAGAAAAAGTGATAACGGCTGCTTGGTATACTGAAGTTAATATGACGAATTATCTACCAACTCCTAATTATACGAACGATCTAAGGATCCTAAAGGTATGTCAATCTATTGTATAACGCTATTCTATGCTTAACAGCTTGATTATAACCTAAATTTACAACCCGAAATAATAATTGTTTCGTATTCAGTCGGCCATTTTGTGATCATGTATTTAAATACCATTCTATATATTTGTTCGACAATCGTTCGCCTGCCAATTCTGCATTCTATTCCAATAAATTCTAACAAGACGTTGATATATATTACAATTTGACTAATGACTCGACGACGATTGGATCGTTTAGGATGTAACGGGGTTTCAGCTCTTATAAAGTGAAGTAACCTCTTGTAATAGTACCTATAATACAATTATTCTAAATGTAAATATTAATCTTACAGATTTTACTATCTTAACGAATGCACTACTCTTGAGACAAACCATGGATAAACTTAAACCAAGGAACAAAAGGAAATCGCCAAGAAATGATTAGCCAGCCTAAAGTGAGATACTAACCTGTCAGCTTGCTGACTGAGCCGAGCTGTCACAAAAGTAAGTGATTCAATTCATTGTAACTAAACTCATATTGATTATCTCGAGACTTTCCTAAAAATGGGTTGCTATTCACAGTGATAGTATCTACTACCTACTATAATTGTACACAGTTTTGCAATAAATGATTTTGATTCTGAACACTTGACCTACAATATGACCATTCTAAATCTAATTCACTATCTCATATCATCCATATCTTTTGAGTTTCCCATGACTAATTATGTATTAAATTTCTAATCTGTTATGGTCACCGTTGTAACCTTGGTTAAATTAATATTTGTGTTTATCACTATGTGTAATATGTTCACATACTTAATATATTGCAAGGTGAACACTATGACAATAATGTGTATTTCTAACTTATACTGAAGTTAATTTTGCCTCTACGGTCAAACTGCCCTGATGTTTAAGTTAGTTTATAATATTCTACAACGCTAAAATAAGTTAACAAAAGATTGAATAGTATCTATGGTGTATCTAAGTATGCATGTATGTCAAAATAGATAGGTATGTACTGTTGTTTGTTAATTTATGTATAAATTATCACAACAGCGGATGTACTTGAACTAATATAAATATAAGTTTATTTGTACATAAAATGTAAGCGAGTAATTGTTTACAATTGAACAGTAATGCGTATAAATGATAGACCCTATTATGAAAAGTTCATAGTCTACCATGTGTTACAAAGTTTCTTTAAAATTGTGAGCCATGTTTATTAAAGTCTGTAAATATAAATTAAATTGAGCCTATTATCAAGTAAAATGCATGAAAAATCTTACTTAAAACTGTACGTAATTTTATACCTATTATTTTTCCAGAGTATGCGAGCTACATCATGATGGAAATTAAAAGCCCGAGATACAGCAGTGGTTGTTCCTGCCTGTTCCTAGATATATGTCAACCTTGTTCTATCATCAAGATAACGGTAATTAAAAATCTTATTCTCATATCTAAATTTAACAATACATAAATCTAGTAATAAACAATGCGCTTGCCTATAATAGTGTCATACAGCTATTAGAATATGAAGAGTCAAGTTTGTTACCTAGCACTGCACTATACTTGTCACCAGAGATAAACTACTTATGGATTGTATCCTAAAATTAATAGTAATTAGTACTGTTCTGTATGGTCCTGTGTTTGGTTTATGATGTAATGTTTGAGAGTGTGTGTTATAACCTATGCGCTATGAACTATTTCCAAACTTTTACTATGCCCATGCTTACTGTAGCTGGCAGTTTGATTTCCCTAATGGCTGAGTTGTTAAAAGTTTGTCTGTGAGTTTAAGATTGTGGGATCTGTTCCCATGCATGACTATTATTATAAATCTAAGACATTTTAATTGATCTAATGGCACAGCTGATAATAAGTTTGCTCATGAATCCTAGATTGTGAGTTTGATTCCTGTGCATGACAATTATTATGAATTTATTTATTTGAATAATTGTTTGGTCTAAGACTGTTTAATTGACCTAATGGCACAGTTGATAATAAGTTTGCTCAAGAATCCTAGATTGTAAGTTTGATTCCCATACATGACAATCATTATGAATTTATTTATTTGAAAAATTGCTTGATCTCAGACAGTTTAATTGACCTAATGGCACAGTTGATAATAAGTTTGTTCATGAATCCTAGATTGTGAGTTTGATTCACATAAATGACAACTTATTATTATTTTTTATTTTATTTTTTGTAAATTGTTTGTGAAGTATCAGAGTACCTCCCAATATTATGAGTAATTAATGATAATAATGTGAACTAAATAACTCTAACATGGTATAACCATTTCATTGATTGAGTATACCTATGTCATTAGTGATAAAGATATATATATATTTTTTCTATTTTCCATTCTTATCTTAAAACAGTAACTAATCCTTCATTTCACGCATTTTTCAGATATGGTGGACCCCTGAATGAACTGGACATCATGCAGACTCCTGGCAGAATTTCAAACATGAAAACCCAGACTGAATTTACTATAACTTAACATAGATTTAAGTTTCCTACATGTCAGTTAGCATAATTCCTACATGATAATTTGACAACAAGGCTTTTAGTCAAGATAGTATGGTATATATTGAGCTTAATTCAATGGATATTTTGAATTGATACTTCTAAATTAATACTTTTTAAGCTAAATAGACTTCTTCTAACTAATCATGATTACTGAACTCTTATATTTTTTATTTATTTTGGAATGATACTCAATACTCATATCTATACATCCTCGACCCCCCAACTTTACTTATTTACTTTTGGCTTTATTTTAGAAGCTAGGTGATAAAGGTTCATCCCAAATCTATACATATTCGCATACATACACGGCAACAAATTGTCCATATACACGGAGGCACATGGACATAGCTACTTATATACCTATATAAAATTAGTAGTTAAAAGCTAAAATCTAAGGTTCTTTTTAATCCTGGTTTGCGGCACATAATTGTAACGACCCCCCCCCTAAGGAAACAATTCTTGCCTATTATTAAATAATTTGAAGATCATTTTAATTTCTATTTTTAACCGCACCTAACTTGCAACTATGATCGCTTTAACGTCTACTACTTATTTTAGTTTGGCCAATGATCATCTAGTAGTAGGACTCTACGTATGTGAACCGTTGTTGTAACTCAGACAGATTTGAGATGAACCCTTGATCTACCTCTAAAAATATGAATTTAACCTAATGATTCTAAGAATTCTAACTTGACAATATTTGTATAAGAATTAACTTTGATTGACACAGTAAAGATTATTTGAGGTGACTTAAGTAAATTTATGTAAATATTCTCGCCTGCATTATTAAATTATAGTTTTATTAGCGTAAAACGTAATAGTAATTTTGTCATGTTTAATTTCTAAAATAGCAAGACAGAGCTCGTCAATGAAGCTATGTAACCATAGTGTATAATCGCAATGTAATAAGTTATAGTATATGATTTGTACTTGGTGTCATGTTAGATATTATGCTTTAGATAGTAGGTATGATAACAGTTTGGCTTTAATAGTTTACGACGTAATAGTGTTTTTGTCGTGATTCGTATCTATAATAGCAAGTTTTGTAGAGAGAGAACTTCCTAGCGTTCTATGGATTCACCGTGCGAGTGCCGGGTCCATCGCGTGGAGGGAGAGAAACCCCAGTAGCGCCTGAGACTTGTGACACGGGAGTAGGTTTAAGGATCCCTTTCCGAAATTTCAACACTCACCTTCACCTCCCGTGTTTCTCTCCTGCCAAATTAAGCTATTTAAGGGAAGCGGAGAATTTATTCACGGTTGTGAGGAGTTTACATTTCCTATTGCAAGTCTATAGTTGACGTCAGAGTCATGTAGTCAGTCGTTGGAGTCACATAGAACTTTACTGTTTCGATTGACAGCATTGGAATATTATTTCGGGAATAACATAATGTTTACTAGTTTTACAATAATTAGTCAATATGTTAGATATGCCTTATAGGTCAAGTTTCCAATGTAACTTTGATAGTTTAGCTTCTACCGAGCTATTAATTTCGATGCAGATATGTCAGATCTTCCTTTGTATATGTGGAAGACTAACTAGGGTGCAACCGACCCAATCAGATAATTTCAGGACATAACTTATGTCTTCGATCCCATTTCAGCTAGATCTCTGGACTGCATAACACGTGTATGACTTTAAAGGAATGTCCATAAATTAGCAGACTTCTGCATAAGGTTAAGTAATATTTAAGTTGAAGCTACATTGAAGCCCTAACACAGAGGCTTATCAAACAATATTATGTTTTAAACTGCTTGATTGAATTTGCAAATGTATTTGTTATCCCGTAAATAAGGTTTATATCATAATTGTGATGTAATTAATGTACAATTTCTAGGTTTGTAAATAAATACCTAGGTGATTATTAGATAGTTTTCAAGATTTAAAATGTGATCTTTGTAAATATTGGTATTCAGGAAACTTCGTTAAATTCCTGATCCCGTTATGTACGTCGTGATGTATATTTTCGCTCAAATAAAGTGGTGTTTTATTGTTTTAATATTATTTGTGCAGATTACCAAACTAGTTCACGGCTCTTACACAGATTTAGGAATTTAGTTTTTTAAAAGATTGTAAATATATTGTGTAAGTGGAAATTGTTATAAAACTCAATTAAAGTCTAGTCAACGACCAGTTTATGTTATTCTCCAACTATTTGTTCATTAATAACCTGAAACAAAGGATTAATAGATTCCCTATGTTCCGTTGATCAGATACGTTACATACTAGACGTATTAGGTTCAACGTAACGACTATACCTAGAATGAAACCCATCCTAGCCTACATGGCCTAACAGCTAAGAGATACATACCTAATTGCAAGAGATTCGCGGATCTCAATTTAAAATCTAAATCTAACAAAAGGGTTTATTTTATCCAAGTGTCGTGGCATAAAGTGCAAAACCCTTGCTAACATTGAATCACTAAATTTACCTAACAGTTGATCAGACTGACA
The DNA here is from genome assembly GCA_017562165.1 of Ectropis grisescens. Classification (NCBI taxonomy): domain Eukaryota; kingdom Metazoa; phylum Arthropoda; class Insecta; order Lepidoptera; family Geometridae; genus Ectropis; species Ectropis grisescens. Next base: position 29,185,769 of record CM029781.1, on the reverse strand, counting down.
AATCCTATGATCCCTGACAAACCCTACGGGCAGGCTTCCATTCTAAATGTCGGGGAACCAGAACCAGCTTCTAACACAAAGCCAATCCTTTTTGGAATCGAACAGAAGCCAACCAATCCTAACGTAAGACATGTCCGGCCAATGAATCATTGAACTGGTCTAGCAAGCTTACAGCCTGACTAACCCGCGAAAATTGAGGTCATCTAGGGTTCAATAATCCAGAAATCGGACACGGAGGCATTTGTCGATCCCATAAAATGGGCAAAATCGACCTCAGGCCGCCTCAGAAACCCTGAGTAAGTATTTGTCCCTACATGAGGTAGGCGTGAAGCGCGCTACCCTATCATAACCATGTATGATATGTTTGTTCAGTAGTCCATATCCCCAAGAACAAAACTACCCCAAATTTAAATTTAACACTCAAATAGTTTGAAATCGTAAGACACCAAGGTTCACTCCCCACAATCGGCTACATTCAAAACCAAATCACGTGGAGTACCGGTTTAATCCGACTTCAAAATGAGCTAACGTTCCTTTGCATTAAAAACATAGCAATATCTTCACTGCGAAGTATACGTTAGTACAAAGTCCAAAAACCCACAATTTAAAAAATTTACAATTTACATGGACTACGTCACCAAAATTCACGAAACCGAAATGAGTCCTTACTCTCGGAGAGCTCAGGAACTAATGCCGCGAGCTCCCGTTCTACTGCAATATATAGTGGTCTAGCTATTAAGCTCCGCCCTTTGGATTTCGCGGACGTTCTGTGCTTTCCTGACGTTTTGTGTCTCGATGACCAAATGGAATTCGTCGACGAAACCTGCTTTCCTGACGTTTTGTGTCTCGTTGACCAAATGTGTTTCGATGACGATTCCTGCTTTCCTGACGGTTTGTGTTTCGTTGACCAAATGTGTTTCGATGACGATATGTGCTTTGTTGACCAAATGAATTTCGTGAACGTTCCGCCATTTTCGTCTCGTTGGAAGTTTTGAGGTTAAAATGATGATTCCCTGAACTTAATCATTAGCATAAAATTTTATTATTTTCCTTCACTAATTTTGCAAATTCAAGATAATTCCTCTGTCAACGTCAATAATGTAGAATATGTAACTTTCAAGGTGTGAATTTTTCGTGAATTTCTAACATCGTAGTTAGGTATTTGGAAACCGCTCTTGAAAGATATATTCGGTCTCTTAAATTATTCAACGCAAAAGTGTAATTTGTCCGTGTTTGAGGTTAGGTAATCTAACCGTGAAATCTTTCGCACAAGAAAGCAGCCTTTTCCCCGTGAAAGTTCAATATCTCATATCTCAATTATGAAGTTCAATACCTCATATCTCAATTATGAAGTGATTTTACAAGGTATGTTCTCCATGTATTCTGTAATATACATAACAATGAATGATTAGAGTCTTTAGTTCTGTGGGAAGAATAATTCATATATTATTATAGTACTTAATGCTAAATGTTCCCAATCAAGTAAATTATGTGAAACTGATTGAAATGCAAAACTACCACTAGGTATTTTCTCTATGTAATCAATCCCATTACACATATAGCAGTGAGAGAACATAAGTGTATTTTTAGTTCAGAGAGAGCAATTCATATAATTAAAATAGTACTTAGCATTGAATGTTCTCAATCGAATATATATAAGAGGCATCAATTACAGCTCTTTGAACTATTATTGAAGTCCAGTTGCACATTTAATGGTCTCAATTATAACTAACCTGCCCTTTCATTTGTCTGTATGTTCTATAAAGTAATAAATGTAACTTTGTTGGTTTATTTCTTTTCCTCAGACTACAACTGATGCTCTATGAAGGAACCAGAGTGATGGTTCCTGCATTCCCAATTTACTTCAACATGGAACAAATCCACCTCTCTATTGGAATTACCACCGATGCTGACATTTACCTAAATACTCTCAATTCAAGGTGTAAAATGTAATCTTCTAAGGTATGTTCCTATTGATTAAATTATTGGTAGATGTATTCAATATCAAGATTTTATTACAATGAAATATATTTAGCCGATTAACCAATAATCAATAACCAATGCAATTAAACATTAGTAAATCACACTTTATTACTAAATACATAGTATCATTGAAATATTTGGAGATTGTTGACGGGTTAGCGCAGCTGAGCCGTTACAGCGACCCCCAAAAATTACATAGCTTCAGAATATTTAATTAGCGAAGTAATTTTCCTAAAATTTTAAATAAAGTTCCAAATATTTCTATCCTATTGTGCAATAAATCTGTCAAAATCCAATGTTCAACAATAAGGAATGTGGTAGAGTTAATGTTTCCTATTACAATAAGAAAGTGTGATTTTATACCAACTAGAAACAAACATCCTGGAACATCAGACGTTAAGTTCGTTGTTTAATCACCATAAAGACATTTTACTCATTAGCAGTTCCTTCTTAAAATTCGGCAGGGAATTTGGTTTGTGAGGCCAAATCTGCAGATGGCAAAAGATAGAGTTCTCTAGTAAAAGTCAACCTTACACAATTACCGAGGTACTCTTCTAATCCTTGCAAATTAAAAAGAAAAGACCTATAGCTGAAAAGTCTTATGCCTGTATGTCTCATAAACACCACAAAAATCAAATGCTCCAATAAGTTTGCTTAGATTTGGAGAATGTAAAGTGTAAATCTTAGAGTTGGCTGCATGTAGAGTAAATAACTTCCCAAAGTCGATTCAAAATCGAAATCTCGCTGAGTTCAGCATTCTAACCTAACACCTGATTTCTTCGGGAATTTATTTTGTATAAGTGTTTGGTTGACCCTTAAACCCTGACAGATCTGTCTGATATCCAAGTAGTGTTAACGCTCCAAGTCCCTTTATTGGTTTTTTTTTTAATCATTCTTCCTTCGCATACCCCTCCTTACATTGAAACACGCGTGACTTGATTCGGAAACACTCTCACAGATATGAGACAAAAGAAAGTTTGCACTTTTATCTTTGTTCCTAAGATTGTATACATATAAATATAAATACATATAAAACTCTAGAACTCCGCTTCTATACGTTCCCATTAAAATGAAATGTATAAAGCTATTTTACCAGATTCTAACTAATAAATAAAACTACCTTACCATTTCCAAAATAATTTTTATTTGTACCTTTACCTTTTAAGAACGTTACCATATCAACCATATACCCTGTTACCTCGTGGTTACCTCATTGTTCTAGAAAACTACCAAACTTGGGTAAATAAAACAACTATATCATTTGTAATTATTTATAGAGTCGTTTAGGTGCATTGAACATAAAACTTGTTTTTTTTTTTTTTTTTTCATTTTAATGTGTATTCTAAATCACCCATCATTACAAAAATTTCAAAAGGTTATTAAATTTCAAAAGGTTATTAAAAAAAATATAGTGAAAATAAAAGATATTCTTGCTAGAAAATTTATTTTCAAAGATAATCAGTTTGATTTCTAAATAACATAATTGTTGTCATCATTAAAACTAAAGTACACATCAAGTTTGTCGAATTTCCATCGCTGTCTTATTTCCAATGGTTGACCCTTCATTCCATTGTTTTAACGATCTAGTTATTTTCCTTGGTTTTCCACGATTTTCTGAAAGGATCTAAATAAGACTAAACTGAAAATAGAAAACTGTTAATCATTAATTCTTAAAATATCAAAATTTTCAAACGAATATTAGAAAAGAAAAAGTAAATAATAAGTATGTTTTATTGTTGTGACACCTTGTACAAATTCTATGAAATTTAAACTGTAGAAATCTTATTCGCGTTATTCCAATTCATTCATAACTAACTCTGTCTTGCATTTTGCCATTAACATAAAATTTTAGGATTCTAATGAAATTAAGAATTAATTTATGTCCTTAAATCTAAGTATCTGTCTAATCCTATCGATTTCTCTAATATTCAATAATATGTCTATTTGAACAAGTTTTTTTTTTTTTTTCCAAAATATTAGATTACTATATTTACATATTCCTAACTGTTAAAGAATTATACAATCTGAACTCTAAACATTCATTAAATATGGCCTAATTTATGACTTTTACCTATTATGATTTTATCTAATATATCTATAAATTATATCTATACTCAGTGTATGAGATTAGTGTTCTGACCCTACTTTGCCCATATTACATAATACATAGCCTACAGCAATCAGTGATCACGTACTTATTCAACAGTGAAAGAATTTTACAAATCGGTCCAGTGGTTTCCGAAATAATAGCAAATAACTTGTAAACAAAACGCAAAATTATTAGTATAGATTTGTATGTACTATAATATTATAAGGTTATACATACGTATGATAAAGATGTACCAATGAAATTCCGCTGATTTTCGCAAAACTTGTATTAAATCGTAAAATGTTAGGTCATAATTTCAAGTTAAACTTTAATAGCGTGTGTTAGGAGCGTACAACGCCATCTAGTTCCTAATTTTGTAACTAGAAATGCATCAATTTGAATTGGATTTCTGTTTTCTAACTTTTGTTTTCCAAATAAAATCTAAAGCTTTATGAATAATGATAAATCGAAATCACATAATTTAATTATTTTGTACATGATAGAATCATAGATTATTTTGATTTTCTGACCTATCAAATATAAGTATGTATTTGTATTTTAGCGGGAAAATTACGTTCTCACGAAACCAAAGTCGATTGTATCTTTAAAGTCATAAATGCTTCCTTTTAATTTCGCCTAAGTTTCTGCTGATACCTATAGTGAAATGGCATTGAATGCTTATGATTCTGAAATTTCTTTGAATTTAACAAATACATAAATTACGGGAATATAACCAAATATTCTTAATTTTCTTATTCAGTCTTGAAATTGTCACAATGATCTTACTAATTATGTCTCTGACATTTTTGTTTCCTGTGTCAGTTTGATATACCAGTGTGGCCACATTATCACCTATAAACCTCTTTAACAAAATTTTAGTTCAAAATTGTAATTCAAAGCTACGCGTTCTTTCTACTACAAGTAAAAGTGTATGAAAGATTTGAATAATTGACTTATTACAATTTCTTAAAAATATGTAAAATTATTATATTTTTAATCCCCGTGTCTATATGCGAGATATATTATGTTATGTTTTAGTAGATATAGTAATTTTGCATATGTGTAATTGTGTTTATTTTAGTGAAATTAATTGAGTCGTAATGATTATATATAAGTTAACCAGTTTTAGATTAAGAATGTCTATCTTTCTTGTTTGTGACGTGCTTATTTTACTAATAATGTTATTTTACTTTGTACGATTTTACATTTAATGTGATGTATGAGATGAAACTATTTACATAATGATGTATCTATTCTATTCTTTTTATGTAATAACATATTCATCCTCAGAAAGTACCACTTATTTTTGAAAACTTTTGAAAATTTCGTAAAAGTAGATCATTTTAGAAATCAATTACTGGTATCATCGGTTTCTTACGTCACTAGCAAAATGCAAATAGAAGATTTATTTTTCTCACCGGTTCGAAATTTGAAATGCGTATTCTAAATTTACTTATTTTACAGTGTTTTATGTACTTATTTACTTTTTAAAAACCTGCAATAATTAATAGAAGTTGTGTGTGTTTACGTCACCTTAAATTTCCATGTGGATGTTTTCGTAATCCGATTCAAATTACAAGAAAAGTGATAACGGCTGCTTGGTATACTGAAGTTAATATGACTAATTATCTACCAACTCCTAATTATACGAACGATCTAAGGATCCTAAAGGTATGTCAATCTATTGTATAACGCTATTCTATGCTTAACAGCTTGATTATAACCTAAATTTACAACCCGAAATAATAATTGTTTCGTATTCAGTCGGCCATTTTGTGATCATGTATTTAAATACCATTCTATATATTTGTTCGACAATCGTTCGCCTGCCAATTCTGCATTCTATTCCAATAAATTCTAACAAGACGTTGATATATATTATAATTTGACTAATGACTCGACGACGATTGGATCGTTTAGGATGTTATGGGGTTTCAGCTCTTATAAAGTGAAGTAACCTCTTGTAATAGTACCTATAATACAATTATTCTAAATGTAAATATTAATCTTACAGATTTTACTATCTTAACGAATGCACTACTCTTGAGACAAACCATGGATAAACTTAAACCAAGGAACAAAAGGAAATCGCCAAGAAATGATTAGCCAGCCTAAAGTGAGATACTAACCTGTCAGCTTGCTGACTGAGCCGAGCTGTCACAAAAGTAAGTGATTCAATTCATTGTAACTAAACTCATATTGATTATCTCGAGACTTTCCTAAAAATGGGTTGCTATTCACAGTGATAGTATCTACTACCTACTATAATTGTACACAGTTTTGCAATAAATGATTTTGATTCTGAACACTTGACCTACAATATGACCATTCTAAATCTAATTCACTATCTCATATCATCCATATCTTTTGAGTTTCCCATGACTAATTATGTATTAAATTTCTAATCTGTTATGGTCACCGTTGTAACCTTGGTTAAATTAATATTTGTGTTTATCACTATGTGTAATATGTTCACATACTTAATATATTGCAAGGTGAACACTATGACAATAATGTGTATTTCTAACTTATACTGAAGTTAATTTTGCCTCTACGGTCAAACTGCCCTGATGTTTAAGTTAGTTTATAATATTCTACAACGCTAAAATAAGTTAACAAAAGATTGAATAGTATCTATGGTGTATCTAAGTATGCATGTATGTCAAAATAGATAGGTATGTACTGTTGTTTGTTAATTTATGTATAAATTATCACAACAGCGGATGTACTTGAACTAATATAAATATAAGTTTATTTGTACATAAAATGTAAGCGAGTAATTGTTTACAATTGAACAGTAATGCGTATAAATGATAGACCCTATTATGAAAAGTTCATAGTCTACCATGTGTTTAAAAAGTTTCTTTAAAATTGTGAGCCATGTTTATTAAAGTCTGTAAATATAAATTAAATTGAGCCTATTATCAAGTAAAATGCATGAAAATCTTACTTAAAACTGTACGTAATTTTATACCTATTATTTTTCCAGAGTATGCGAGCTACATCATGATGGAAATTAAAAGCCCGAGATACAGCAGTGGTTGTTCCTGCCTGTTCCTAGATATATGTCAACCTTGTTCTATCATCAAGATAACGGTAATTAAAAATCTTATTCTCATATCTAAATTTAACAATACATAAATCTGGTAATAAACAATGCGCTTGCCTATAATAGTGTCATACAGCTATTAGAATATGAAGAGTCAAGTTTGTTACCTAGCACTGCACTATACTTGTCACCAGAGATAAACTACTTATGGATTGTATCCTAAAATTAATAGTAATTAGTACTGTTCTGTATGGTCCTGTGTTTGGTTTATGATGTAATGTTTGAGAGTGTGTGTTATAACCTATGCGCTATGAACTATTTCCAAACTTTTACTATGCCCATGCTTACTGTAGCTGGCAGTTTGATTTCCCTAATGGCTGAGTTGTTAAAAGTTTGTCTGTGAGTTTAAGATTGTGGGATCTGTTCCCATGCATGACTATTATTATAAATCTAAGACATTTTAATTGATCTAATGGCACAGCTGATAATAAGTTTGCTCATGAATCCTAGATTGTGAGTTTGATTCCTGTGCATGACAATTATTATGAATTTATTTATTTGAATAATTGTTTGGTCTAAGACTGTTTAATTGACCTAATGGCACAGTTGATAATAAGTTTGCTCAAGAATCCTAGATTGTAAGTTTGATTCCCATACATGACAATCATTATGAATTTATTTATTTGAAAAATTGCTTGATCTCAGACAGTTTAATTGACCTAATGGCACAGTTGATAATAAGTTTGTTCATGAATCCTAGATTGTGAGTTTGATTCACATAAATGACAACTTATTATTATTTTTATTTTATTTTTGTAAATTGTTTGTGAAGTATCAGAGTACCTCCCAATATTATGAGTAATTAATGATAATAATGTGAACTAAATAACTCTAACATGGTATAACCATTTCATTGATTGAGTATACCTATGTCATTAGTGATAAAGATATATATATATTTTTTCTATTTTCCATTCTTATCTTAAAACAGTAACTAATCCTTCATTTCACGCATTTTTCAGATATGGTGGACCCCTGAATGAACTGGACATCATGCAGACTCCTGGCAGAATTTCAAACATGAAAACCCAGACTGAATTTACTATAACTTAACATAGATTTAAGTTTCCTACATGTCAGTTAGCATAATTCCTACATGATAATTTGACAACAAGGCTTTTAGTCAAGATAGTATGGTATATATTGAGCTTAATTCCAATGGATATTTTGAATTGATACTTCTAAATTAATACTTTTTAAGCTAAATAGACTTCTTCTAACTAATCATGATTACTGAACTCTTATATTTTTTATTTATTTTGGAATGATACTCAATACTCATATCTATACATCCTCGACCCCCCAACTTTACTTATTTACTTTTGGCTTTATTTTAGAAGCTAGGTGATAAAGGTTCATCCCAAATCTATACATATTCGCATACATACACGGCAACAAATTGTCCATATACACGGAGGCACATGGACATAGCTACTTATATACCTATATAAAATTAGTAGTTAAAAGCTAAAATCTAAGGTTCTTTTTAATCCTGGTTTGCGGCACATAATTGTAACGACCCCCCCCCTAAGGAAACAATTCTTGCCTATTATTAAATAATTTGAAGATCATTTTAATTTCTATTTTTAACCGCACCTAACTTGCAACTATGATCGCTTTAACGTCTACTACTTATTTTAGTTTGGCCAATGATCATCTAGTAGTAGGACTCTACGTATGTGAACCGTTGTTGTAACTCAGACAGATTTGAGACGAACCCTTGATCTACCTCTAAAAATATGAATTTAACCTAATGATTCTAAGAATTCTAACTTGACAATATTTGTATAAGAATTAACTTTGATTGACACAGTAAAGATTATTTGAGGTGACTTAAGTAAATTTATGTAAATATTCTCGCCTGCATTATTAAATTATAGTTTTATTAGCGTAAAACGTAATAGTAATTTTTGTCATGTTTAATTTCTAAAATAGCAAGACAGAGCTCGTCAATGAAGCTATGTAACCATAGTGTATAATCGCAATGTAATAAGTTATAGTATATGATTTGTACTTGGTGTCATGTTAGATATTATGCTTTAGATAGTAGGTATGATAACAGTTTGGCTTTAATAGTTTACGACGTAATAGTGTTTTTGTCGTGATTCGTATCTATAATAGCAAGTTTTGTAGAGAGAGAACTTCCTAGCGTTCTATGGATTCACCGTGCGAGTGCCGGGTCCATCGCGTGGGAGGGAGAGAAACCCCGAGTAGCGCCCGAGACTTGTGACACGGGAGTAGGTTTAAGGGATCCCTTTCCGAAATTTCAACACTCACCTTCACCTCCCGTGTTTCTCTCCCTGCCAAATTAAGCTATTTAAGGGAAGCGGAGAATTTATTCACGGTTGTGAGGAGTTTACATTTCCTATTGCAAGTCTATAGTTGACGTCAGAGTCATGTAGTCAGTCGTTGGAGTCACATAGAACTTTACTGTTTCGATTGACAGCATTGGAATATTATTTCGGGAATAACATAATGTTTACTAGTTTTACAATAATTAGTCAATATGTTAGATATGCCTTATAGGTCAAGTTTCCAATGTAACTTTGATAGTTTAGCTTCTACCGAGCTATTAATTTCGATGCAGATATGTCAGATCTTCCTTTGTATATGTGGAAGACTAACTAGGGTGCAACCGACCCAATCAGATAATTTCAGGACATAACTTATGTCTTCGATCCCATTTCAGCTAGATCTCTGGACTGCATAACACGTGTATGACTTTAAAGGAATGTCCATAAATTAGCAGACTTCTGCATAAGGTTAAGTAATATTTAAGTTGAAGCTACATTGAAGCCCTAACACAGAGGCTTATCAAACAATATTATGTTTTAAACTGCTTGATTGAATTTGCAAATGTATTTGTTATCCCGTAAATAAGGTTTATATCATAATTGTGATGTAATTAATGTACAATTTCTAGGTTTGTAAATAAATACCTAGGTGATTATTAGATAGTTTTCAAGATTTAAAATGTGATCTTTGTAAATATTGGTATTCAGGAAACTTCGTTAAATTCCTGATCCCGTTATGTACGTCGTGATGTATATTTTCGCTCAAATAAAGTGGTGTTTTATTGTTTTAATATTATTTGTGCAGATTACCAAACTAGTTCACGGCTCTTACACAGATTTAGGAATTTAGTTTTTAAAAGATTGTAAATATATTGTGTAAGTGGAAATTGTTATAAAACTCAATTAAAGTCTAGTCAACGACCAGTTTATGTTATTCTCCAACTATTTGTTCATTAATAACCTGAAACAAAGGATTAATAGATTCCCTATGTTCCGTTGATCAGATACGTTACATACTAGACGTATTAGGTTCAACGTAACGACTATACCTAGAATGAAACCCATCCTAGCCTACATGGCCTAACAGCTAAGAGATACATACCTAATTGCAAGAGATTCGCGGATCTCAATTTAAAATCTAAATCTAACAAAAGGGTTTATTTTATCCAAGTGTCGTGGCATAAAGTGCAAAACCCTTGCTAACATTGAATCACTAAATTTACCTAACAGTTGATCAGACTGACAAATCCTATGATCCCTGACAAACCCTACGGGCAGGCTTCCATTCTAAATGTCGGGGGGAACCAGAACCAGCTTCTAACACAAAGCCAATCCTTTTTTGGAATCGAACAGAAGCCAACCAATCCTAACGTAAGACATGTCCGGCCAATGAATCATTGAACTGGTCTAGCAAGCTTACAGCCTGACTAACCCGCGAAAATTGAGGTCATCTAGGGTTCAATAATCCAGAAATCGGACACGGAGGCATTTGTCGATCCCATAAAATGGGCAAAATCGACCTCAGGCCGCCTCAGAAACCCTGAGTAAGTATTTGTCCCTACATGAGGTAGGCGTGAGCGCGCTACCCCTATCATAACCATGTATGATATGTTTGTTCAGTAGTCCATATCCCCAAGAACAAAACTACCCCAAATTTAAATTTAACACTCAAATAGTTTGAAATCGTAAGACACCAAGGTTCACTCCCACAATCGGCTACATTCAAAACCAAATCACGTGGAGTACCGGTTTAATCCGACTTCAAAATGAGCTAACGTTCCTTTGCATTAAAAACATAGCAATATCTTCACTGCGAAGTATACGTTAGTACAAAGTCCAAAAACCCACAATTTAAAAAAAATTACAATTTACATGGACTACGTCACCAAAATTCACGAAACCGAAATGAGTCCTTACTCTCGGAGAGCTCAGGAACTAATGCCGCGAGCTCCCGTTCTACTGCAATATATAGTGGTCTAGCTATTAAGCTCCGCCCCTTTGGATTTCGCGGACGTTCTGTGCTTTCCTGACGTTTTGTGTCTCGATGACCAAATGGAATTCGTCGACGAAACCTGCTTTCCTGACGTTTTGTGTCTCGTTGACCAAATGTGTTTCGATGACGATTCCTGCTTTCCTGACGGTTTGTGTTTCGTTGACCAAATGTGTTTCGATGACGATATGTGCTTTGTTGACCAAATGAATTTCGTGAACGTTCCGCCATTTTCGTCTCGTTGGAAGTTTTTGAGGTTAAAATGATGATTCCCCTGAACTTAATCATTAGCATAAAATTTTATTATTTTCCCTTCACTAATTTTGCAAATTCAAGATAATTCCTCTGTCAACGTCAATAATGTAGAATATGTAACTTTCAAGGTGTGAATTTTCGTGAATTTCTAACATCGTAGTTAGGTATTTGGAAACCGCTCTTGAAAGATATATTCGGTCTCTTAAATTATTCAACGCAAAAGTGTAATTTGTCCGTGTTTGAGGTTAGGTAATCTAACCGTGAAATCTTTCGCACAAGAAAGCAGCCTTTTCCCCGTGAAAGTTCAATATCTCATATCTCAATTATGAAGTTCAATACCTCATATCTCAATTATGAAGTGATTTTACAAGGTATGTTCTCCATGTATTCTGTAATATACATAACAATGAATGATTAGAGTCTTTAGTTCTGTGGGAAGAATAATTCATATATTATTATAGTACTTAATGCTAAATGTTCCCAATCAAGTAAATTATGTGAAACTGATTGAAATGCAAAACTACCACTAGGTATTTCTCTCTATGTAATCAATCCCATTACACATATAGCAGTGAGAGAACATAAGTGTATTTTTAGTTCAGAGAGAGCAATTCATATAATTAAAATAGTACTTAGCATTGAATGTTCTCAATCGAATATATATAAGAGGCATCAATTACAGCTCTTTGAACTATTATTGAAGTCCAGTTGCACATTTAATGGTCTCAATTATAACTAACCTGCCCTTTCATTTGTCTGTATGTTCTATAAAGTAATAAATGTAACTTTGTTGGTTTATTTCTTTTCCTCAGACTACAACTGATGCTCTATGAAGGAACCAGAGTGATGGTTCCTGCATTCCCAATTACTTCAACATGGAACAAATCCACCTCTCTATTGGAATTACCACCGATGCTGACATTTACCTAAATACTCTCAATTCAAGGTGTAAAATGTAATCTTCTAAGGTATGTTCCCTATTGATTAAATTATTGGTAGATGTATTCAATATCAAGATTTTATTACAATGAAATATATTTAGCCGATTAACCAATAATCAATAACCAATGCAATTAAACATTAGTAAATCACACTTTATTACTAAATACATAGTATCATTGAAATATTTGGAGATTGTTGACGGGTTAGCGCAGCTGAGCCGTTACAGATTGCTGTTGAAAAACACCGTGTCATATTTCCTGCAATGCTTCACCGTTACGTGGAACTTTTCCTGTCCACTTCGAGTAATCAAGTTGTTTTTTTTTTTAACTTTTATAGGTTTACACTTGACCGCCATCTCGCCTGATGTTAAGCGACGATGCGTATACCGTCTAGAGACCTAACACGATTGAGTGCTACATAAGTTGTCCAGCTACATCACAAACATGTAATTTATGAATAAATTAATTTCTTCAGTACTTTTAACACATTGGAAATAAAAAAATAATACTATATTTAAAACTGAAAACTTTATAGTTTCACCATCGCGCCGGCAACACTTAAATCGAATGTTCGGTGATTTTATTTTAGACATGAATTTCATTTAGTTGACTTTTCAAGATGTAATCAGCCACTGCAATTATGATGGGCTACATGTAGCAGACCTGAAACAAAGCAGTTTTATTATTTATGTGTTACTTAAACTCTATGTAATGTTTTTCAGTTGACCTCTGAAACGATGGTATGGAATTTAATTTGTACAAATTGTAAGATAATTGATCCTCTAATGATAAATAAGAACATATTTTACGCAACTATATTATTATTAGAAAAAAGTCTTATATTAAGACGTACGTACGTACATATACATATTACGATGAAATTTAGTTGATGGTGGGTTCAATTTGCCACTGCTCTTACCAGCCTGAGCTGGTATTATCAAGTGATTGTTATGAAAAAACACGGTGGTGAAGTAAAATAAACCACGACTGCTGAGTCATTAATCTAAAATTACCTAATTCCGAGCTATTCATGTTGTCTCCAAAATAAAATCATGTTAAAACAAGATATCGACAAAGAGAGTTTGTGATTTACAAAGATAGATAGATAACGTTACCTCACTTAAAATATAGAGTACATAGTTTTTACTTTTATCATAGCCAGAGTATCACGTCAAATTGCACAAAAATCCGAATAGGTACACTTTCTAGTAACAAATCTTATTCGACGTCAAGACTTTAAAAACGGCATAGGACATGATCGTTAAACTTCACAGTTTCTGGCACATCCTCACATCTTCACCCTTGCGTCGACACCCCAATTGCTGAAAGTCGTGCTCTCTTTCGAGTACCTTCTGTCTGATTATCGACCGCCATTCAATTGCGTAGCGTGTTGTGAAACTGCTTCGTCATGTTATGCTTATCTCGTTTCGTTGTTGTGCGTCTTACTATCGCATATCATTATGTCTGCTATAAATATGCCTAAAAACCGGATTAATCTACCAGTTTGCTTCTTTACTTGATACAATTTCAACGTGTGTAAAATGTTTATTGAAGTTATTTTATTGGCATTGGCTGTTCTATTAACTTACGTTTATCTTCACGGTTTATACAATGAAAAATACTGGAAAAAACGTGGAGTTAAATTTCATCCAAAAATAAATTTCTTGGGCCATTTTGGGACTATATAGTTGGAAGACGTGCGTTTTCGAAAATCTTGAAGAATTTTACCAAACTTATAAAAAATGAACCGGTTGTGGGCATCGGTGCCATGTTCTTCCCAGGTGTCTTCGTGCCGAACGCTCAAAACGTCAATCATATACTACAAAATGACTTCAACTCTTTTAATCATAGAGGAATTGACAATTTTGAAGGTGATATCTAAGCGAAAACGTACTATTTCTGAACGGTCCGAAATGGAAACTCATGCGACAAAACATGACCCCGCTTTTCACGAGTACAAAATTGAAGCAAATGTACTATATTATGGATAAAAGTGCTCAAGATTTTGTGACTTATATGAAACAAGATCCAAAAAGATTAAATGGTAATGCTTACGATACTTTGACTAACTTCTGCAGCGCCGCAGTCACTGCTTCCGTTTTGGAATCGGAACTGAGTCCGTGTTTGATTCTCCGTTTGTAAAGGTGGCACGAGCTGCTATAAAACCGACACTATCACTGAATATTAAATTTTCTATTGCCTCCCTGAGCCCCGGCTTGACAAAATTTTTCCGCCTTAAGTTGTTCAGTGAATTTGAAGATTTCTTCATTGGAGCAATTAAGCAGGTAATAGAACAAAGAGAAAAAGAAAATGTCAAAAAACATGATTTTGCTGACCTTGCTGTAAGCATTCAAAAGAATGGCCTGTTGAAAGATCTAAGCACAGGTTGTCAAATGGAACCGACTGTGGAATTACTGTCAGCACAAGCGTTCTTTTTTTTCATAGCTGGTGTGGAACCTAGCGCTTCTTCGATGTACGCAGTTCTTGTCGAGCTGGGAGCTAATCCCGATATTTTGAAAAAGGTTCAAGAAGAAATAGACAAAGCATTTGAAAATAATAACAATAACATTAACTACGATGTGATATCGGAAATGATTTACCTAGAGAAAGTCCTTAGTGAAGCGTTGAGAAAGTATCCTCCAATAAGCGTGTTGACACGACAGTGCACCCAAGACACTGTACTCCCTGTAGGGAATATTAAAATCTCCAAGGGCACTAAGGTAATAACGCCAATATTCCACATCCACCACGATCCTCGGTATTACCCAGAACCAGAGAAGTTTGACCCAGAGCGGTTTGGACGTGATGGCCAGCAGCCGCTGAGTGACGTCTTCTACATGCCGTTTGGTCGAGGAGGTAGAATCTGCATCGGAGCCAGGTTCGCTCGGATACAGGTGAAGGCTGGCCTAGTGCATTTTCTACGCCACTTTTCCGTCAGGACGATCAATTATGAGAAGTTGCGGTTTAAAAAAGATTTATTTGCACTACGAATAACTGGTATAGATGTGTTGTTCACCCCAAGAAATATTAAAACATGACATTCCGTTTGATGTGAACTATATTATCAATCTATTTTGTACTAATTATTAATCTAGTTTGTATTGTTGTTGTAATGTTATGTAAGCTTTGTTAAGGCATATCATATTTTATATTATGTTCAATAATATTGTCTATTCTCACAGTTATTTTTTGCATTTTTATCTATATATAAAAGCGAAAGGTCACTTTTCTTGGTGTCTTTTAGCATACAGGCACTCGCTAAGACGGGGTTTTGTGTAATTGAACCCTTAAGAGGGTGAAACAAGGGATAGACGGTTGTATGAAGAATCCGTAATTTTCAAAGTTTTGAATATTATGAAATCCACATAACCGATTTTAATGAAAGTTGGTACACAGATTGACTTAATCCCAAAAAAAGGCATAGGTTACTTTTTATTACGGGAAAAGGGTTAAAATTAGGGATGTAAGTTTATGGAAATTCGTAATTTTTGAAGACAAAACCATAAAACTTCGTATCTAGACATTTAACACGAAGCAAATATGTGTTTGTTTTAGCAATTTCGTAATTTAGAATTGAATGAAAGTTTTATGAAAGTGAATGTTTATTATGTGAAAGTTCGTTACTATTGAAGATAAAACCATGAAATGTCGTATCTAGACACTTGACGCGAAGCAATCGCTTCGCTATATAATAAGCTCCGCGTAGCAATTTTGTAATTTCGATTTCTTAATTATTAATTAACTGAACGGGGATGAAAGTTTTGTATGGGAATTCGTCATTGTTGCAGATAAAATAATAATAATAATAATAATACTTAAAATAGAGAAACTGAAGGTTTGTTCTAGCAATTTTGTAATTTCGAACCGTACGGGGATGAATTAGAAGTTGAAATGGGGGATGAAAGTTTATTTGGAAGTTCGTTGATGTTGAAAACCGTAAAAATTTTAAGCTAGACATTTAAAATGCATACTATTTTATAGTATAAATGTGAAAGTAACTCTGCCTGTCTGTTAAGTTTTAACGCCTAAACCACTGAACTGATTTGTATTAAATTGTAGGTACAAAAATGTTTTAATGTTAGTAAAAGTATATTTGTATGGGTGTACAACTGTTCAAGTAAATATGTACTCCTTCAGTTACCTTAATACTTAGTGTACGCGGACGAAGTCGCGGGTAAAAGCTAGTGGTTAATAAAATAATAATATATACAGCGTGGCGCTTTGGTGCCGACATTAAATGAAACCACCTATAAAATATCATATTTTGACCTATTCTGTCAAATTAAATTTCAATTATCGTTATTATTTACTGAGTCATTCGCAATTTTCCAAAATACCATAATAGAGCAGGCTGTATCTAAAATTTCCTGCGCAGAGGTCATTACACCGCAGCCCACAGTCCATCCGATTTATCAATTAAAAATCAGGCGAAAAGCAAATACTAAAGAAACGAGATAGGTGATGTCCTGCAACACACGTGAAAACGTACGCACGTTGTGAATGAGATGCAGACGAAAGAGAAATAATGCACACGCCTATTAACTAATGTTAAATGTAGTCTTTCTCTTTCTCTAATTTTTCACTAGTTTTGTGCTAGCCGCCGGGATGCGAAGTTGACCGTGTTGTCCCTGACACATTTCTCTAAATGGCGCGCTAAATTTTTTACTGTAAATCCTTAACTAGGGAATTTTGTAATATAATTATTCGGGAAAAAGACGCTTACATGTTATTTTTGTTCATTCTTTTAGTGTAATTTATTTTTAGAGTCAGTGTCAATAAGATTAGGTTGCTTTTCGTTTTGTTTTTTTGTGTGACTCTGATTGTGTTGTGAATAGTTATTTTAATAAGTGACGCCGAACGTACAGTGTTTTCTGAGTGTACCTATGCAAATGTGATTTTAGTCTGATAAGTCCTACAATAGGATTTTGAAAATCGACCCAGAACATGTTTTCGACCGTTTAAAGCTTGTAAGTATACTAGCAACAATAAGTCGATTTTAAACAAAATTACCTTTTCTCTCAATGGGTTTTATTGGTTAGATTGTTTACGAAATTTAAATCGTATTGCGAGAAGTTGTTTTTATTTTATTTCTTAAGAAAGTTGTAGGTACCAACCAATTCAGCAGCTTTCACGCTATATGCTCTTTGTTATTACCAAGTGCTGGTCTAGTCCCGCGTTCAAATCCTACGCGCACCACTGTCTTATCGAAGTCATGTGCGTAATGCTGCTAACTTAAAAACGGTGAAGAAAAACATCGTGAACAAAAAACCGACATGTACCTAGAATCTTTCGAGGTCATGTTTATGTTAACCATCAACCCGCACTTGGCCAACGTGGTGGATTATGGCCTTGAGTTTTTCCGTGCGAGAGAAATCCCCGAGTCCCAGCAGTGGGTACATTTGGTGGGCTTCAAAAAGCAATCATTTTGTAATGTTTCGCCAAAGTTACAATAGATACCTACCAACGCATTTACCTATTTACTTTATGTTATTATGTTATTTTATTAGCTTTATTATTTGGTAGGTATTCGATTTATCAGTGATGAACAGGCATAAAGTTGACGGGGAATCCCCGTCCCCGTTCTAAATTATCGCACATTTGTAAGTACCTACCCCCTCTCGACCGGGGCGGCGTTGCCGCGCCGTGCGCCCGCGCGCCGCGCGCCGCTTGCAGATAGGTACTTTCGTGCGACGTTGCCAGCTTGTTTTATGAAAAGCGAACGTAAATCACGCACACATCTGACGTTAAATGAATCTAGTGCACAGGATGATTTTCATTCTATCGCATGATACAATTATTTAGTTTGTTAGAGAATACATTTTTTTCAAATAAGCGAATATTAATTTTTCACACCTTTTGTTTGATTACTGGTCAGTAACCCTACCCGTGTGTTCATTTAATGTCGGCACCAAAGCGCCACGCTGTATGTTTTATTATAGTCACAACTTATGTGAATTAATTTATGGTGATATTTCTTCCCAAGTATTCATTGCATTCGATTCAACTTATCAGCTTACGATTTTACAGTAATATCCTTAGTGGTTAAAAACAAAACAGGTTAACTGACGCAACATTGTAGCGACGTGCAGTTCTTTAGATCAGAAATTGTTTATTATGTTTATAATTGTTTATAAATGAAAACAAATCGTAAAATTGGTCGAATCATTCCTTAATATAATAAATATGTAGCCGTAATAGAAAAAAATTAAGCAATATGCAGTTCTAACAAAACGAAAAAATATATTGTTTTATGCCCGCCGTTACAAGGTTACGTTGTCGAATTTTGATGAATTGTCAAATGTTACCTATAAGAATGACCCGACTATAGTATAATGAACTGTGCATTTTATTTATATGTTATTCCACGTCCTAAAATTCAACTCGATCCGTTTAGCCGTATTGTCGTGATTGAGCAACAAACATCCAAACATCCATACATTGAGATTTATAATACCAGTAGGATAGGATAGTAGGATTCCAGACTGAAAACTATATGTGTTCCAAGTTTCAACACAATCTAGTAAGTCGTTCTAATGATAGATTAATACTAGATCCCTGAGGAACTGTGCATTTATTCGGGATAATAAAGAACCTGTTTTGTTTCGATGTTTGGCTCAGTGTGTCAAATTGCAACAAAGCCTAATTAGGCGCTCCAATGTTACATTTATACTTGATTCCTAAGGAACTGTGCAGGATTTCGGGACAAAATGTAGCCTTCCAGATTATTACTACTACCACTACCAGACTATGACTACAGCTATCTGTGTCTTAAATTTCAGCTCGATTCGTTTAGCCGTATAGATGTGATCGAGCAAAAAAACATCCATACATTGAGATTTATAATATTAGTGGGATTAACAATTTTTGGGAAAATTGGGAGGTACCGGGAATACAGTGGGTCAACGGAGTTCCGGGATGTGGAAAAACAACAAAGGTGATTAGACACTTCGACGTGGACAAGGACGCCATCATCACTACAACAACTGAGGCAGCAAAAGATCTAAGAGAAAAAACTATCGCACCGAATCGGAAACCTGGTCAAAACCAGAGAGTGAACCATGGCTTCTGCTCTGGTAAATGGTTTCGGTAGAGAAAGTTTGAGTCGCCTCATGGTGGACGAAGGTCTCATGAACCATTTTGGAGCCATTGTGATGGTTTCAAGGCTGTCTGGTGTTGGTGTAATTGTCCTCATTGGAGACGTCAATCAGTTGCCTTATATCGACAGGGAAATTTCTTCGAAATGAGGTATCATCGCCCGAACCCGGTAACAAAGATCAGCCAGGAGTTCCTCTGCACACATCGAAACCCAATGGACGTCGCATAAGCACTGAGGGAAATATACTCCGGTATGTACTCCTCGGCGTCCCGTATAAAGTCCCTAAAGCAGAGAAGATATAAGGAAGCGCAAATACCCAACCCCCTACCAAACACCCTCTTTTTAGTTCATACTCAAGAGGAGAAAAAGACCCTGACAAACCAGGGTTATGGGTCAGGCACCGAGTCGCGCATCCTTACCATCCATGAAGCTCAGGGAATAACATATGAGTCGGTGATCGCAATCAAAACCAAGGCAAACCTGAAGCTGCACGAAAGCGTGCCCTATGCAGTTGTTGCAATCTCACGGCACACGGGGACCTTCACATACTACGCTGACGACACCGACGACGCCATCGGTCGGTTCGTGCTGCGAGCGTGGGCTACATCACCGAAGACCATCCGAGATTTTAACCTACAGATGGCCATCAGGGACAGAAATGCGGCCGTTGTGGAGGCTCTGGGCCGGGAGGAGGCAGCTTAGGCAAAAAGCAATTAGGCAAATACTTGATGTCGAGTCTATTACTAGCGGGATCCCAACCGGTAGTGATGGGCTCTACAGACGAGTACTAAAATTATATTTTAAATGTACCCAACTCCCTCCTATTTTCTTATCCAAGAAATGTGTAAAAAAAAATAACTGTAATGACAAAGATCACGGAGCCCGGAGTCTGTGGAGTGGCTAATTTTAAATTAAAAAAAAAACCGCGCGACGTCGCTCGCGTTTAGTAAGCTTTTTATTATAGATTCCTACTTGGATAGCGTGAGCGTTAAATAATTACTTAAATAATGGTACCTTAAGGGTAGGCTTATACGTTAATATGTAACTTTAATTCCCTATTTTACCATGCCAGGGGTTGAATTTTGAAAAACTCACGTTGTATTACGTAGCTCATTATTTTTGTCATAGTCAATTAATTAAAATTACATGCAAATAAGTGTTTTAACTGTTGTAGGTTTAGACTTGACCGCAATGTCGCATGAAGTTAAGAGATGATGCGGTCTACGGCAGAGCATACTATTATATGTATAGAAGAAACCGATTTAGTCTCAATTTAAATACACCAACATTGTAATCTTCATGAAAAACTCATTCAGGCAACGCCTTTTACAGCCTAGACATTCTTTACAAAAAAGTAGTCCGTCAAAGCTCTGCGTTATAGTCTTTAGAACATGTCCAAGGGATAAAAAATTCGTACACAATTTTAACTACTATCCGCTTGATACACCGGCGTGTAATATAGTACCCAAAAACTTGGTTGATGACGACAACAAACTTTTGGACAAACAAAGTTGCGGACGGGTTTTTGGTGGGAATTATTTTTTTCATGTTTTTATTTGGGAAAGTATAAATTTGTGTTTAATGGCTTACTTTACTTGAACCGGTCTTTATTTTGATGTAACCCACTTAAAAAATTAGAGATCATTCACATAGAAAAATCGTAAAAATAAAAATTTGGCGGGAAAATGGTCCCGACGTAAGGATAAAATCTATTTTGTGCAATCGAATGCAGGTTTTTTTGTGTATTGAGTTTGTTATTTCTTATACAATACATTTTACCCATAAAACCACTGTCCCTTATAAATGAATAATGTAATAGTTGTTAGACTACTTGAGAAATCGCGAAAAGTTTTACTCAAGCGTCAAAAATGTTACTTTATATTTTAAGTACATTAATTATAAATAAACGATACTACGTTTTCTAAATCATGGCGATCTTTATGAACCTGTATTTAGTTAATTATTTGTTGACCAAAAATATATGTAATTAAAATTATGGGTTATGAATGCTTAATGTTTAAATTTATAATATTTTTTTTGTGAAATATTCATGTTTGTTGATGAAACAATAAATTGTTTTTGACTGAAATATACTGATTTGATTACCTATGTGTGTTTCTAATTAGATGTGCATCGTACCAATGTCGGATTCACTCAAACTCAAGATGATCTTGGGTAATTCAAAATCTATAACTTTGTTCTCGTTGCTTGAAAGAGTTACAAATCATCATATATACCTTTGCATTTTTTTTTTTTTTTTTTTTCTTTACCTTTTATAGGTTTACACTTGACCGCCATCTCGCCCGATGCTAAGTAGATGTTACAGAACTACATCAATTGTGAAAATTACGTGTGGTCACGAACTGTCACGGTTCATGAGTTTCAGTTTGGTGACAGATCGACAGACGGATAACGGAGTCTTAGTAATAAGCTCCTGTTTTACCCTTGGGGTACAGAACCCTAAGATAATTATGATTAATAAGTATGTATTTAAAACTATAAAAGTATTATATAACCTATCTGGCCACCATAGTATAAGTTGTGCTTAGTTTGGAGTCAGACGGTGTTGTCTAAAAAACACCTGATGAAATGCGTTGTTGTCTAAGATGGGAGCACGCTTGCTCAAGAAGTACAAATTCTCTGTAATTCCATCCAAATATTGACATTAGTTTTGACATTATTAATGACATCTTATACCTTTAAACGAGCTAATCTTGTATATATCTAATATATAAAATTCTCGTGTCACAGTTTTCGTTGCCATACTCCTCCGAAACGGCTTGACCGATTTTGATGAGACTGACCTAGTAGCTTAGTTGGTAGTAGCTCTGCCTGCGAAGCCGAGGGTCGTGGGTTCGATCCCACCCAGTGCAAATATTTGTGTGATGAATTCAAATGTTTGCACTGTGTGTCAAACGTTTCTATGTATAATAAGTATGTATTTAGAAACTATATAAGTATTATATCAGCTATCTGGCTGCCATCACACAAGCTTTGCTTAGTTTGGGGACAGATGGTGTTGTGTGTGTGAATTGTCCACCACCAATATATTAATATTAATGATGAAATTTTTTGTGCTTATCCGATATCTATGAGAATCGGCCAACATCTATTTTTCATCCCCCTAAATATTAGGGGTAGTCCAACCCTAAATTTATTTTTTAATTTTTAGACAAAATTTTTAATTTCTATTTTTTTATGATACAAAAATACATACCTACTATCCTCAATTCCACTCTTCTACGATCAACCCTTATTTTATTAGGAAATTATTTATATGGCAAAACAACGTTTGCCGGGTCAGCTAGTATTATATATATAGAATCTGAATCTCGGAAACGGCTCGAACGATTTTCATGAAATTATGTATACAGGGGGTTTCGGCGACGATAAATCGATCTAGCTAGGTTTTATTTTTAAAAACATAATTTTATGCGTGTTTTTAGACAATGAAAAACTCCTACAATGTCATTAGAATACGATAACTTATTTCGCCACTGTTCTGTAAGTCTAAATGGCTCAGACGGAGTATGCTCGCCCTCGGAGTCAACAGGCCCCGGTTCGAATCCTGGTGGTTACTTTTCTTTTTGTTCTTTTTTGCTCGCCCTCGGAGTCAACAGGTTCCGGTTCGAATCCTAGTAGTCCTTTTCTTACTGTTCTTTTTTATTTCTGAGAAAATCTTATACTTAGCGCCTTTTAGTAGGTCTAAGTAAGTCATCACTTCGTAATTCGTACCTGCCTTTTTTTTTAAATATCATTTAAAAAACCGAGCAAAGCTCGGTCAACCAGGTACTTAGTTATTATACATGGCTATTCAAAATACGGTGAAACATTATCCCAAGAAAGAACCAAATGGATGAGGGCAAAAGCCTCCCTTGCATTGGGACAGTATTAGCTCCAAATAATATTAACAATACGTTATATACTACGTAGTTTATCGCGCAGGTTTAACTTCCGTTTTATATCTATGTGTTTGTGTTACTTTCCGTCTAGGGTTCAAATCTTAGATAAACTAAACTATTAAACTCTTTTGTTCAAATACTAGCGCGTATATTTTATTTATTACATGTCAGTGAGTACTGAGGCTCAGTTCCTACAAAGGGGATTTTATTTAAAGTCTCTCTACTTAGTCTCTGTATTTAAACAGCTTCTGCAGAAACATATTATTATTACATATTATCATTAAACAATAGGTTACGGATATTGGGATTCTTTAAGGTGAGGAAAAGTTTCGTGGTTTATTGGCATGGTAACATGTTCTGCTGCAGCATAGAATTTATATTTGTGCACCTGGATATAATAAGATCAGTATCGCTGCGTGTGTAAGTATATCTTGAGTCTCTTAGCTTTGAAATGGATACTAATTCTTACATAGTTCAAGCTGAAACAGCAATTTCGAATTCTGCTATTTTAATTATCAAGTATATAAGTATGGAACTTAATGCCCAAGCAACACGAGGCTAGTTTTTCAAGCTTGGATAGCAAGCTAGTACTTCGTGTAGACAAAACTAGCATTGCGTAGCGTTGTAACACGAAGGTTGAAGTACCAGCTTGCTAGTTTGCTAATACTAGCTTGAAAAACTAGCCTCGTGTCGCTCGGGCATTATACGTAGACTAGTGCAGCCCCATGAACAAAATTTGTGGGTCAAATGAACCGCCACAGGAAACATAAGTATGTAGGATGATAGAAGGGTATAAAGTAATAAGATTCACTATGTTGTCACTTGTAAGCTGTCCAACTGAGTACTGAGAGAGGGGGTTGCAACCTTCGATCCTTTCTCCTTGTCGCATGATTTTTGTACGGCATTGCGAAATCCTACTAATATTATAAACCTCAATGTATGGATGTTTGGATGTTTGTTGCTCAATCACCTCAATACGGCTAAACGGATCGAGATAAAATTTAAGACACAGATATCTTATAGTCTGGAATGACACATAGCCTACATTTTATCCCAAAATCATGCACACGTCCTAAGGGATCAGGTATAAAAATGTAACATTGGAACGCCTAACTATATTTTGTTCCAATTTGACACACCGAGCCAAACATCGAAACAAAACAGGCTCTTTATTATCCCGAAAAAATGCACAGTTTCTTAGGGATCGAGTGTTAATGTATCGTTTGAACGCCTTACTAAATTGTGTTGAACTAATTTAATACTGATGTTAATTAATTAAACTTTCAGATGCTCAGCCTTTCCAAACAAGAAAGAGGACCATCAAAAGAAGGCAGAGTTTGAAGAAAATAATATGAACGAGACTGCGACTCAGGCTGATAAGTCTAATGAAGGTGTAAACATCACATTTTAATGTCAGAATCCAATTTTTTTTCATCAAACTCTTAAAAACGACAGAAGCGGCAAACGCGCTTCTACTATGGAGATGCAAAATCAGGTGACGTCTCCTGATTTAGTTTCAGTCGCAACAAGGAGTTGTGTACGTTCGCTGACAATTGTGTACGTTCGCTGACAATTCAATTTTCAAATTTTTCAAACAAATTTTCGCCACGTTATGTTGTCTTTAGATTATAGTATACCTCATCTTCGTTTCTTTAATTATATCGATGATTTTTGCTCTTTTTTGCCCAGTAAGACGTGCAACTATTTTATGGGTTCATGGAACATTTTTGATTGTTTTTTATATTATCATGTAATTTTTTTTTGTTTATTGATGTGATACAAAATGTTTTCATTTTATATAAGAAAGTCATGCCGTTAACATACTTAAAACTAGAGATTTTTTTAGGGAACATTTTAAAATTATTTATATTTTGCTAATGGCCTTAATGTCCAATTACTTTTATAAATTGTAAAAATAAATGAATTGAAATAAATTTACTAAAACTTAATAAATGTTTTTGTTCAAGTCCACATGGAGCTATGGGCCATAACTGTAAACAAGACAAGTATGTTTCGTTTATATTTGAGCTGTAGTTCCTTGTGGTACGTAAACTACCTATTATATTCCAACGAAATTTGAAATTTTCTCGCCTACGCAAACAATACATTGCAAAATTTCCCGCCTACGCAAATGATAAGATTTTAAAATTTCCCGCCTTGAGCCTGGAAAAAGTTTTAAGGGGCTACCGATAGATGATGCTACTTTTTATGAAGCATGGAGTTGGCATTCTTCTCCGTGACTAATGTTCTGTGTAGACGTGTGTAGCTCTTTGCGGAAACGACTCAGTGACACGAATCTTCACTGTGATCCTAATGATTTGTGTCAGTTGGTCGGTAAAAGTGTCTCAGTGTCTCATTGAGAACGAATCAGCGGAACGAACGAACTCTAAGAGCGCATCGTAAGCTGAGCGATGATTGCCAACACCGGTCAATAATTATTTATGAATGAAGTATCAAGTCGTAGCATGGCGCGAAAGAGATAAACGCTGCGTTGCCTAATAGTAAGGATGAGATGCAAAACAGTATGAAGTTCATTCGTGTCACAAGGGTTGCATCTTTCAATGCTAACCAAAACAAACAGGTTTGTTAATTACTCTGGTGTCTTGAACAGTGTTTTGAAATTACGAAGCGTAGTTTGAAAGTATTTATAAGATATATAAACCTTATTTGAGTGTAAATAGTAAAAAATGTAAATAAACAATTAAGAATAGTGTAAATATATAAGTTACGGGCTTACTGCATAGTGAGAAAAATCAATTCCTTTTAATCAGTGTTTAAAATTTTCCGAACATAAATAATATGATATATATTATTTATGTTCGGAAAGATATGGGATATAGATATAGGTACTGTGATGTTAAAATTCTAAAAAAAACTGTAAAGAAACAATTCGGTGTTCGCTGAAACCAACTCTTTACTATCTTAAACATTACTTTGACTCAGTGTTCAAAATGAAACATAATATTATCACTGATCAACATTGCGATGCTCTCTGAAATCAACTCTTTAGCTTTTTACTATCATCGTTACTTTGACTCAGTGTTCCAAATGATCCAAATGAAACATATCACTGTTCCGGATCTTACAACTGATTCAGATACAAATGATCCAATCTCACCAAAGATACGTTTTTACCACGCCTAGTTCTGTGCGCCGGCCGCTCGGTGACTGGCGGCGCCGGCGCCGGCGAGCCGGGCCGTGGAGTCAAGCGCTCACACTCGGATAGCTATTGGGTAATGACACACCAGACAGTATTTTATAAATAGTAGTATAGGTAAAAATGGAGTTGCGCCAGAGATGGATAAGACTGTTAAAAAACTATCGACATCTCGATATTTTCCAGTCGTCATCATCATCATATTGTCATTTTGACTATATTTTCAGGTATCATTTAAGATAGAGTAGTGGAAATCATAACAAATACTACGTCAATCACTTCAGAAAGTGATGACTTCTTTTGACGCACAACACACATATGTTTTTTGGCCTATGAATGAAGATCATCGTCACGCTCGTAAATGAAAGAAATTTTTGGGTGAACTCGGAACTATTAGTGAGTGAATAAAATTATATTTCTCACAATAATGATTCCAATTATTTTTTAGCTAAAGTACATAGGTTTTGAAATATCAGCCAAAACGTTTTTTGCAAGGTGGCGCCTGAGGCTCCTCCTAGATCTGTCAGTGTTTTGTGATTTCATGCTCACCAACTGATCCTAAACCTGACGAAAAATATTGAATCGGCTATTTAGTGCTAGTTACCAAGATCAAGAATTCGCCTCAAGCGCTATCTTGAAAAAATGATTTTGGCGATATCTCGGAAACTATACCTTTTAAAGCGAAAGTTATTGAGAAAAAAAAATCGTGTTTTTATTTGGGAAGGTATACCGATAAATTTGTGTTCAATGGCGTCTACTTGAACCGGTCTTTATTTTGATGTAACGAAAAATCGTAAAATTAAAAAAAAAAATTGGCGGGAAATGGTCCCGAAGTATTGAAAAAATATATAATTTGTGCAATCGAATGCAGACTTTTTGGTGTATCGAGTTTGTTATTTCGTACATTTCGATTAATGTAATAGTTGTTAGACTACTTCAGAAATCGCGATTTTTTTACTCAAGTGTCAAAAATGTTTGTTTACATTTTAAATACATTAATTATAAATAAACGATACTACCGCTAGAAGCGTCTTGAAACGCTCTTGGGGTAAGGTCTTGAATCGAGCCGCCTGAATTTAGGGAGGGGAGCGAGCAGTCTCTTGCCCCGCGTCACTTGAGCAGTCAATCAATATAATCTGCAGTTTAGACAAACAAGTGTTAGTGTAGTCGAGGATAGAAAGAAAAAGAGTATGCTGATATATGTATCTGTACTAAACGTTACTGAATAGAATTCTTACTAAGTAATTTTGCCACAGTTGACCCTCGCAATAACCCCAGAACTACTAATAATAATTACAGCTTGATTCTTGGTAAAGTTGGCTGTAAAATTGAAAGACTTCCTCTATTTTTTGACGCAGCTCAATTTATAATTAACCCATTTCATAGCGTCATCCAAGTTATTAAGACTTGATAAAGCGGTTTTATGGTATTTTCAGGTTTGAAAACTGGCTAATATTTTGTACTATGAATTGTTTTGTAATCTAACAGATTTGGATTGATACACTTGACATTGACTGGTGACAGGCTTAGGAATGTCAACTAAGTCTGTTATCTTTACTATTATTTTTTAAATATGATAACTTAATAACATAATAAATATGATAACGTTCATAATACCACATACGGGTATGTATCTTCACCCGTATACCTATTTTGAATAAATTAGTTACACCACTAGTTAAAACTGTAGTGACAAGAAGACTGTAGTGAGACCAGAGCTTTGTCCGCCCTCTCTACGATTATTTGAAGGTGCAGAAACTAGAATTACGTTTATAAGTCTGTTAGGAGAACAGTTCTGAGTGAATTTATACAGAGATAACAGAAAGGCGGAACATTGCCGTGGGAAAATAGCTTCTTGTTCCTGGATACTGCATTCTGTACTGCATTTACTATCTTCGTAAAGGTGCTATTTAGTTAACATCAATATTTTGTCATTCTTTCATGGTTGATGGTCCAAAGACATAAACGAATAAAATTTTACTCCATTTTTGTCAAAAAAACGGTTAGCCTGTGGAATGCGTTGCCTGAGTGAGGTTTTCCTGATGGTAAGGTATAATGTTTGTGTTCTCAAATCGGGAGTCAATGGATTTCTTGTAAGTAAGCACGCTCCATGGTAGCCCGCATCGTTGCTTAGCATCGGGCGAGATGGCGCTCAAGTGTAAACCTATAAAAGGTA
This sequence comes from Ectropis grisescens, assembly GCA_017562165.1. NCBI lineage: Eukaryota > Metazoa > Arthropoda > Insecta > Lepidoptera > Geometridae > Ectropis > Ectropis grisescens. Next base: position 29,156,777 of record CM029781.1, on the reverse strand, counting down.
AAGGAAAAAATCAAACAATAAAAAATGCAAAGGTATTGATGATGATTTGTGACTCTTTCAAGCAACGAGAACAAAGTTATAGATTTTGAGTTACCCTAGATCATCTTGAGTTTGAGTGAATCCGACATTGGTTACAGTACGAGGCACATCTAATTAGAAACACACATAGGTAATCAAATCAGTATATTTCAGTCAAAAACAATTTATTGTTTCATCAACAAACTTATGAATATTTCACAAAATTTTAATTTCAAATTTAAACATAAATCATTCATATCCCATAATTTTAATTACAGATATTTTTAGTCAACAAATAATTAACTAAATACAGATTCATAAAGATCGCCATGATTTAGAAAACGTAGGTAGCACGTGTTAGGTACAATGAGAATGAGTTTTTAAACTATTAGTTTACACTTCGATTACGTCATTATTATTAAACAAATCACATCCACAAAGCAGATCTCACTTCAAAAATGAAACAATATTGATGAACATTTCTCACATAGCACAATCTAGCCCAAAACTACGCGAAGCTCATAGCACAATGAGAGCTAGTTAAACGATATAACACATACTTTATAATTACAAATACAATTAAATATTAAATTTTACATAATTATATAATTACAAAAAAAACTACATAACTCTGATGTCAGAAATTTTTTCGTTATCATCACACAATATTTTGATAACTGACAAATGATTGATTTTACAGAAAACATAATTATCTACAGTATTGAGAACTAGGTACCTTGATTGTAAAAGTGTTCTGATTATTTTTACATAGGTTAAAATAATAATTACTTTGTGCGTGTTTGGAATGAAACTCGTCATTAACTGGATTATTTTGATGTTTTTTTTGTGTTTTATTGGATTCGACAATGCATTGGAATCATTAGATTAACAATTACATTTTCTTGTCTGATAGGGGTATCAATCACCCACCTTGATTGATCAGATTTGTGCTAGTATCTTTTTTTTTAAATACTAACATACATACCTCTAACCTCTAGTAACATGAAATATTGAGATCATATAACACGCGCTAAATCTGTAAGCTTCACAAAAATTATGATTGTTGTGTATGAACAATGAAATCATTTTACTCCGCAAACATACTGAACTAAAAATTACAACTGTTTATAACGATATAATAAACTCAAATACAAATACTTTATTTACCCAAAATTATGCCTACGTACAAAAGCTTGGCAGTGAGCCCCAAGCTAAGCGTAAGCTTGTGTCTTGGGACTCGCGAGTTAGGTCTAAACTAAACTAAACAGTACAATAATATAAAATATGATATGCCTTAACAAAACTTACATAACATTACAACAACAATACAAACTAGATTAATAATTTATGTGTATGTAAAGTGTGACGTCGAAAATTTAAATTATTTTTAGGTTATTTTTATCATGTAAGCGACAGAAATGTCTTAAGTGATAAATAAAATTCTTTAAACACAATTAGTACAAAATAGATTGATAATATAGTTCACATCAAATGAAATGTCATGTTTTAATATTTCTTGGGGTGAACAACACATCTACACCAGTTAGTCGTTCTGCAAATAAATGTTTTTTGTACTGCAACTTCTCATAATTGATCATCCTGACGGAAAAGTGGCGAAGAAAATGCACAAGGCCAGCCTTCACCTGTATCCGAGCGAACCTGGCTCCGATGCAGATTCTACCTCCTCGACCAAACGGCATGTAGAAGACGTGACTCAGCGGCTGCTGGCCATCACGTCCAAACCGCTCTGGGTCAAACTTCTCTGGTTCTGGGTAATACCGAGGATCGTGGTGGATGTGGAATATTGGCGTTATTACCTTAGTGCCCTTGGAGATTTTAATATTCCCTACAGGGAGGACAGTGTCTTGGGTGCACTGTCGTGTCAACACGCTTATTGGAGGATACTTTCTCTACGCTTCACTAAGGACTTTCTCTAGGTAAATCATTTCCGATATCAAAGTCAAAGTCAAGTCAAAGTTCTTTATTGATAAATGTACAATTTACACGTCAATTTTATAAAAAAACAAAATAAGAGTATACAAAGAGTTTACATTTTTAAAGTTTAAATTGAACTTTATATTGTACGATAAAGGTATCGTACAAATAAGTGTCAAAAATTAAAATATATGTACTTATTACAATTGTAATGAACAATGTCAATTTTTTACAACTTTATTGCCATCACTATATAAAAACTCGCAGTAACTATAAAAAGTTTGATCGATAAGCCAGCTTTTTAATCGGTTTTTGAAGCTACCTTGGTAGATCAAGATTGCAGGCAACGTAAGTATGCCAAGCTCTTTGAAATATGGTCTGACGGATGTGCATTGCGACACGCCCACGATGGCGCGTATGGCACGTTTTTGGGCGCGGAAAGCACGCTCCCAGTCGGCAGCGCGTGCGTATAGTTCGGCTCCGTACTGTAACTGGGAATGCACCGTGGCGAAGTAACACGAACGAGATACATCTGCAGACACCACTCGGGATACCCGTCTTAGTGCAAAGCACGCACTGCTTACTTTAGCACACATCTTGTCGATGTGGTGTTCCCATGTCATGCAACGGTCAATCTCGAACCCCAGAAATGTTGTGCTTTGTACCTGCTCAATCCGGACCCCGTCAAGTAAGACTTTTAGCGATTTCGTACAGTGACCCGATAGACAAAAGTGAATAAAATAAGTCTTTTTGGAGTTTACCATAAAACCGTTAGCACGAAACCATGTGTTTAAGCCGTTAATTACAGTATTTAATTTGTCTTCTAATTCCTCTATCGAAAGGGCGGTTACTATGGCAGCCACATCATCTGCATACATGAATATGTCTGCACCCTTTACGGCGTCAGGTAGATCGTTCAATAGGAGTGAAAACATGATGTTTGAAACTGACGAACCCTGCGGCACTCCCATAGATGAAGACAATGGGTCTGATTTATTATCGCCATCGCCAGCATCCACCAGTTGAGAGCGGCCTCGTAACATGTCAGTCAACACAGCGTATGATTTCCCAGCTATGCCATAGTGTTTTAGCTTTAAAGCCAAGGTCTCATGGTCTGCGACATCAAAGGCCTTCGATAAGTCACAGCACAAGACTGCCACTTGCTGTTTGCGTTCACGAGCAGCCAACACATTACGAACCACTTCACGCGTTAGAGAAGTTGTAGACCTCCCTTCGCGGTATGCGTATTGTTGTTCACACAGCGCGTCGGTTTCTGATAGGTAGGCCACTAATCGCGAACTCAAGCCATTTTCGAACACTTTGGCTATTGCTGGTATAATCGATACCGGTCTATATCCATCAATGTCGTCCCTTTTGCCTTTGCCTTTAAATATCGGGGACACTTTTGATATTTTCAGCGGTGACGGTACGAGCCTTCCCTAAGACACTTATTAAACAGTGTGGCGAGAACTGGAGCTAGGGGCAAAATTGCTAGTTTTAGTAGCTCCATCGACACACCATATATGTCTTTTGACTTTTTTGGGGGTATTCTAGACGAGACTATGCGGAATATTTCATCCGCCGAGAAACTGGTCAGTCTGAGAGGCGGTTAGTTGGATGACGCGCTGACACTAAAATTTTACCAACGGTAGCAGCATCAGCTTTAGGAGCCCCACAGGTAGCAGCTGCATTTAAGAAACGAGCGTTCATAGCATTTACTGCGTCTTTTGGTGAACTAAACTTTTGCCGTTGCAATCCTTCACGATATCGGTGAAATTCAACCTAGGTGTATTATTTTCCCCTCTCTGTGTTCACGATGCTCCACATAGCTTTAGACGGATTCGTACTTCGTGTATAATTCTATTATAATGGTTTGTTTTAGACATCTTCAAAGTTGAATTGTATTTCCTGTTGAGATCGTCAAATATAGCTATTAAGTCCTCTTCCTCAGGAAATTTGTCAACTAAGAGAGAAATGTCAAATAACAACTATTTCAGATTTAGTATGTGAGGTGTAACCCACGACGCGTCACGTTTACTATTTGGTTTTTGTTTTATCGGGAAACAAGTGTCATACTTATTTGCTAAAATATTTATCAGTGCCAACACAAATGCATGAGCGGCCTTGTTTCTCTGATTTACTTCAGACCAATCTATACTGTCAACAGATATAATAAAATTTGCGCGGTTATTTTGCGAGAAATCACGCGTCAGGCGAGTGAGCTGTACTGGCATAGACTGAGCGAATGTCACTACCCCGCGTACGGCTAAATGATCTGACAGAAGCGTATTTATGGAGTTTGCGGAAGTAAGTTCTCGCGCTACATTTGTAAAAATAAGGTCTATCGCAGTTTGTGACTTTTCTGTTATACGAGTAGGGAAGTCTACAATCGAGCTCACATTATGGGTGTTCAGCAAATCAAACAGATTTTTAAAATCAGCGCTAGAGTTGTCTAAGACATTTATGTTTATATCACCGAGAATCATAAATGTTCTTTCAGCTTCGCTGAGCTTATCGAGCAAACGTTCCAAGGTACCTAAGAAATCTCTGACATGAGCTAGGCCCGTGCGATAAATGCAAACGATAGTAATGTCAAAATCTATAACGTCAATCGCGGAGATTTCGCAAAATCTTTCTTCTGATAACGTTGATAACTCAACGTTTTCGACACACCTTAGTGCTTCATTTACAAAGATACAGGATCCGCCGTGAATTACATTATTTCTACAAAAACTAGACACTAATTTATAGTCTTTTAAATGTATACATTGTAGATTGGGGCAGTAAGCCAGTGTTCTGTTAACGCAAGAACATCGCACTTTATTTCAGTTTCTAGGAGAACTTCTAGACGTTGAGTTTTATCATTAAGTGAGCAAATGTTTTGGTGGCAAATTATCAACTGTCTCGGAGATGAGCATTGCGCGTTCAAACTAAGCACCGAGTTTTGCGTTACGATCGCCAGCTGAGACGCCGGCGGAGCGGCGGGGGCGGTGTTGCGTTCGCTGCCCCGTTCGCTGCCTGCGGTTGATCCGGTATTGCTCGTGTTTTCCTCGGCTTCGGTAGTGTTGGAGGACGAGCGCGCCGCCCGCCAGTCGCCGCGTCGAAACCAAGGACTAACTTCTACTCTGCTTGGCCAATTATCAGCGCTCATGAAGTATTCGTATTTGCTTGTAGGCACGGTTACGGCAAAGGATGCGTAATATGTATGCTTCAAAACAATTTTCTCGACGTGATACTCGGCACGTGGATTTTTCTTGAGCATATATGCTTTTAATGTTTCTGGAGTCGTTGCCGGTTTCAAGAAGCAGACGTGTAATTTTTTTACTCGTTCAACTGCTTCTAACTCTGTGTCGGAAGTTCCTGTTCCGCGTACGACTTTTCTCGTAAAGAGTAGCGGTCTTTACGCCCCTTCACAGTCTGCCACGATGTATCTCGAACCGATGCTTGTTCTTTGGTCGTTTTCGTTCCTGCAGTTGTTAGCGTCACGTTATCGCTAGACGACACTGTGGTAAATGTCTGAGCGCGTTTCCCGCGTTTCCGCGGCGGCGCGGGAGCAGCTGTCGGTGCTGTTGCGGGCACACACGGCGGCGCCAACTGGCTCAGTGGCAGCGCAGTGACAGACAGCGCGGGCTGGCTCGCCGGTGGTGCGGGGTTGCGCGGCCGCGCGAGCTGGTCAGGCGGCGGCGCAGTGTCGGCTAGCGTGGGCTGGCCCGCCGGTGGGAGGTCAGCAAAATCATGCTTTTTTGACATTTTCTTTTTCTCTTTGTTCTATTACCTGCTTAATTGCTCCAATGAAGAAATCTTCAAATTCACTGAACAATTTAAGGCGGAAAAATTTTGTCAAGCTCGGAGGCAATAGAAAATTTAATATTAAGTGATAGTGTCGGTTTTATAGCAGCTCGTGCCACCTTTACAAACGGAGAATCAAACACGGACTCAGTTCCGATTCCAAAAACGGAAGCAGTGACTGCGGCGCTGCAGAAGTTAGTCAAAGTATCGTAAGCATTACCATTTAATCTTTTTTGGATCTTGTTTCATATAAGTCACAAAATCTTGAGCACTTTTATCCATAATGTAGTACATTTGCTTCAATTTTGTACTCGTGAAAAGCGGGGTCATGTTTTGTCGCATGAGTTTCCATTTCGGACCGTTCAGAAATAGTACGTTTTCGCTTAGGATATCACCTTCAAAATTGTCAATTCCTCTATGATTAAAAGAGTTGAAGTCATTTTGTAGTATATGATTGACGTTTTCAGCGTTCGGCACGAAGACACCTGGGAAGAACATGGCACCGATGCCCACAACCGGTTCATTTTTATAAGTTTGGTAAAATTCTTCAAGATTTTCGAAAAACGCACGTCTTACAACTATATAGTCCCAAAATGGCCCAAGAAATTTATTTTGTGGATGAAATTTAACTCCACGTTTTTTCCAGTATTTTTCATTGTATAAACCGTGAAGATAAACGTAAGTTAATAGAGCAAGGCCAAGGCCAATAAAATAACTTCAATTAACATTTTACATACGTTGAAATTGTATCAAGTAACAAGAACAAAATTAAAAATTTTGATTAACCCCCGACTACCTCGTATTTGTTATCTGTACAACATTCTACTAGTCAAATCCTTTCATTTGAAACGTATATTAAAGGAGTTGTGAAAAAAGAAATGTATTTTGCCATTTTGTGGTAGCGGCCATCTTGGATTTGAAATTTGTCATAGTGCAAAGTATTCTACTAGTCAAGCCCTTTCATTTGATACCCATATTGTGGTAGTAGTGTAAAAAATTATATAATTCGTCATTTGGGGTGACGGCCATCTTGGATTTTAAATTTGTTGTTATGTATTGTATTCTACTAGTCAAGCCCTTTCATTTGATACCCATATTGAGGTAGGTTGTGAAAAAATATTTTGTCCGCCATTTTGTGGAGGCGGCCATCTTGAATCGATATTAACCAAACATAGCTAAGAACATCCGCACGGATATTATAACCTTCAAATTAAAAAAAACGCATCGAAATCGGCCAATCCGTTTGAGCTCTACGGTGCCACAGACAGACACACACACAGACAGACATCGACGTCATACTTTTAACACCCCTTTTTTTGGTCGGGGGTTAAAAAAGCAAACTGATAGGTAAATCCAGTTTTTAGGCATATTTATAGCAGAGATAATGATATTCGATAGTAAAACACACAATCTGTTGTAAACAAAAAAACGAGATAAGCATAACATGACAAATTAGATTCACAACTGGCCTCGTGGCTTGGTGGGTAGTAACTCTGCCTGCGATGCCGAGGGTCGTGGGTTCGATTCCCACCCAATGTAAATATTTGCGTGATGAATTCAAATGATTGCACTGTGTCTGGGTGCTTTTATGTATAATAAGTATGTATATATAAGTATTCTATCAGCTATCTGGCCGCCATATTACAAGCTTTGCTTAGTTTGGGGTCAGATGGTGTTGTGTGTGAATTGTCCACCAATATATACAACACGCAATTGACGAAGAAGGCGTTTTAGGTATTATAATGAGAGCACCACAAGATTTAAAAAAAAAAAAACAAACTCTACATACTTATTTTTATGATAACTTACTTAAAAGTAACTGTTATGGACCCACGTTCCGGCCCCTTGATGTTCGATGTGGACTGTATTAAAAATGCTCGATGATAGTTCTAAGTTCCGTAGTTTTATTTCGTCTCAATACAACAGGTGCATATCGAATGCGCTTATCGATCTATACTTATACTATTTACAAGGTTTGTCTTAGCCTAGCTATTGCGCAGCGCGCTCGGAGGCCACCGGCCAATCAGAGGGCGCGCTGCACCGTATCTCCGTCTCGCTCGCACGTCGCGTCGTCCCGTTCTGCCGTGGTGAGGTCCGCCGTCCGCAACATCCTCCCTCGGCGTAGCTAGCGCAGCCCTCTTGCACCTTCTCCAGGACGGCGAGCTTGTAGGCAGGGCGACGAAAGATTCCCATCTTCGTGCGGATGTCGACAATGCGCACGCCGCCGTCGGGCCCGGGTACGTTCTCTGGACGATTCCCATCGGCCAGACGTTCCGAGGCAGCGTGCGGTCCACCAGCACGACGACATCTCCGATCTCGATGTTCTTGTTGCCGCTCGCGGCCTCGCCTCGCGGGTCAGCGTAGGTAGGTACTCGCGCACCCACCGCCGCCAGAAGCTGTCCGCGAGCGCTTGACTGGCGCGCCACGCACGTCGGTCCGCCGCGTCGCACGGGCCGGTGGCGGGCAGGCCGCCCGACGACCCCAATAGGAAATGATTGGGGTGAGCGCCTCAGGGTCACGCGCGTCCACGCTCACGTGTGTCAGCGGGCGCGCGTTCACGGCGTACTCGGCCTCCGCCAACACGGTGCGTAGTACCTCTTCACTCGGTGCCTTCTCATGCAGTATCGCCGCTAGCGCCGCCTTAACGGAGCGCACGAGCCGCTCCCAGGATCCGCCCTGTCTTGGCGCGCCAGGTGCGATGTACCTCCAGCGCATGCGGTGCCGCAGGCCCTCCTCTCGTAGCAGCGGAGTCCACTCTTCGTAAGCGGCCTTTAGCTCGCGGTCCGCTCCGCGGAATGCAGTGGCGTTGTCGGACCACATCTCGCGCGGCCATCCGCGTCGCGCCGCCATCCGCCGTAGAGCCATAATCGCCGAACAGGAACTTAACGACGCCACTTCTTCTAGGTGCACGGCTCGCGTCGTCAGGCAGGTGAATAACGCCACCCAGCGTTTCTCGCGCCTCCGTCCGATTTTCACCCATAGCGGCCCGAAGTAGTCACAAGCGCTGTAGGTGAACGCTCGTTGAAACGGCTCAAGGCGCGCTCGCGGTAAATCTCCCTTGGTCGGCGCGTTCGGTCTCGCTCGCTTCACGCGACAAAATACGCATCGGTACTCTGCCGCTCGTACCGCCGGTCGCAGGTGAATGACCCAGTACTGTTGTCGTAGGTCATTTGTCACGCGCTCTCTGCTCCCATGTCCGGCGGCGCAGTGCGCTTGATGCACTATTAACTTTGTCAGCGCGTGTCGTCCGTCCAAGATGATCGGTCGCTTGGTCGCGACGGGTGCGTCCGCTGCGTTTATACGTCCGCGTAGTCGTAGTAGTCCATCTTCAATCAGCGGGTCGAGCTTATACAGCCGGCTCGCCTTAGGTATCGGGCGAGCGGCGCGTAAGTGCTGTAGCTCGGCGGCGAAGCTCTCTTGCTGCGCTCGTTGTAGTAAGAGCTTCTCTGCGCGCTCTATGTGTTCTAGCTCGAGGCGCGTCGCTCGGCACCGGCATATATCGATGAATGCCAGCGCGCGCCCCACTGCGCGAACTAGTACCTCGTACCGCGAGCATCGTTCCGGCGCGGGCAGCCAGGCGTAGTCCGTCGCGCTGTCCTCCGTGATGTGCAAGATCTCTTCGCTGTTTTCGTTCGTAGACTGTGCCGCCGGCCACTGTGTTTCGGGCCGACAGAGAAAGCCCGGCCCGCGGAACCAGCGGTCTTCCGACGTGATGTCGGTCGTCGCGAATCTTGTTGCGTCATCGGCGACGTTCTCCGCGGTAGGTACCCAGCGCCATTGATTCTTCTCTGTGACCTCGGAGATCTCGCCTAATCGATGCGCGACGAATGGTGTGTAACGCCGCCGATCGTTGCGTATCCATTGTAGGACGGTGGTTGAGTCCGTCCAATAGATCGTGCGGCTCACGTTCAATCTATGTTCTCTCAGTATAGCGGCGGCTAAACGCGTAGCTATGACGGCCGCTTGTAGTTCAAGCCGCGGGATGCTCTGAGTCCGGCGCGGCGCCACCTTCGCTTTTCCTGCGACTAGCGATACGACGATTTCACCGCCGGGTCGGATCGCTCTCCAGTAAGCGACTGTCGCGTAGGCTTCTTCGCTTGCGTCGCACATGCCGTGCAACTCGATGTGCTCACACGCCTCTAAGTTGTAGTTGCGTCGAAGTTGTAGACTCTCGACGTTTCGCAGCTGTTGTAGCCACGAAGTGAAGCGCTCGGCGTGTTCGTCGGGAATCTGTTCGTCCCATGTTATTTGCTCATTCCACAGGGCTTGTAGCATGATTCGCCCGCGGATAGTGTAGATCGTCGCTAAGCCAATGGGATCGAATAACGACATCACGGCGCTCAACGTCTCTCGCTTGGTCGGTGCGCGAGCTTGAGCGCGTACTTGGTCAGGTACGCGATGCATTCCGGTGTTGAATCCCAGCTCGTCTTGTTCGGCGTTCCAACAGAGCCCGAGTATTTTATTGCTCGAGGCTCCCCCAGTCAGTGGGCGCGTCCGCCCGGAGTGAGTCCGGAACATCGCTTATAGCGGCTGGCGTGTTCGAGCTCCAGCCGCGTAGCGTGAAGCCGGCCGTAGCGTGCACTTGTCGCACCTCCTCTATTGTCGCGCGGGCTTCACTCTCGCTGTCGTAGCTGTCGACGTAGTCATCCATGTAGTGGCTATGTGTTATGGCCATATGCGCTCGCGGATGTGTGTGCGCATGCGCGCGCGCGTTGTGGTCGCGCACGCTATGCGCGAGAAACGGCGAGCTCGCCGCGCCAAAGATTAGACTCGTCATCTTGTAGGCGCGCGGCGGGCTTCCTCGGTCGCTTCCTCGCCATAGAAATTGCTGTGCGGGTTGATCTTCGGGTCGCACCTTTATTCGCAAAACATTTCTTGTATATCGGCGGTCACGGCGATAGGCTTTTCTCGAAATCGGAAGATGACCCCGGTAGAGATAACAGCAGGTCGGGCCTCCAGGAGTTGGTCGTTCAGGCAGATCTGGTTACTTCGATGCGCAGCGTCGAATACCAGGCGTCGCTTCCCGGGCTTGTTCGGATTCGTAACGGCGAAATGCGGTAGTACCAACTGACGGCACTTTGTGATTCTGTGCCGTCGCATGGTGCCGCGTAGCCCTTTTCTAGTAGGTTCTCAATCTGTGCGCTATATTCGTTCGCGAAGCTCTGATCTCGATCCATCTTTTCTCGATTCCTTTCAGCCGATGCAATGCCGCGTCGTAGCTCGCGGGCATGGTGACGTCATCGCGGCGCCACGGCAAGCCCACCTCGTATGCGCCGTCGATCTTCTTTATCGTCTTCTCGAATATTTTCACGGCTCGTTCATCCGCTTCGCTTACTCGGGGCTTGAGTAATACGCCCAGAGACTCGATCTTGAAGTGGCTCTCAACGAGTTCGTGAAGTCGATGATCGTGCGTCTCGCTCTCACGTATGCGCGGGTCAGGTGCGTACACGTGTAAGACGCTCTCGTTCTTGTAGATAAAGTTACGCGGTGCAGTTCCGTGTACTACCCAGCCCAGCTGAGTGCGTGAGGCGGCTGGTTCATTTGCCGCGCCGATGCGTAACTCCCGCGACACGATGAGCTCCCAGTAGTCGGCACCCACTAGTATGAGCGGGCGCGCTCGTTCGTAACATAGCTCGCTCGCTCCCGATGTCCCGTAGATGTCGATACTTGAGTAGCGATCGCGGTGCGGTTTGTTCTCGTAGTTGCAGGTCTCTGATTGTTCGCGCTTTCACGGTGTATAGCGCTGTCTCGCTCTTCCCCTTAGCCGTATGGTGACGAGCTTGCTGTCTCGTTCCCGTTGACTCATATTCACGCCGTTCATCTTTAGGGGTTGGCTCGGACCGTCGGCGCCGATGCACGCTGCCAACTGCTGGTCGATCAGTGTGATGGTCGCGCCTTCGTCGAGCAAAGCGTATGACGCTACTTCACCCTTAGGGCCGGAGATCACGACGGGGCAAACTTTAGTAGTACCTCTCGCTGGCCGGTGGCGCTTGAGGTCGCCACCGATAGTACTACGCCGTCGTGAGTCGGCTTCGATGGCACAGCGGTTCGCGCGTCCGGTTCAAAATGCGCGACTTTGGGTTCGTCGTGTAAAGTCGCGTGATGTGGGCGGCGACACTTGTTGACGCCGCACGCCTTCTCTTTGCAATGCATTCGCCGGTGCTTCTTAGTTATGCATTTGAAACAGAGACCTTTTTCTTTGACAAGGTCCCATCTCTGTTCGTAGTTCAACGCGCGATATTCGGGGCATTGAGGTAGCCCGTGTTGATTGCTGCACTTCGGGCAGCGGTCGAGTTGCTCGGCGTCCTCTTCCCGACTTGTGTTGTAGACGGCTGGCTTCTTTCTTGCGACGACGGTGATGTTCGGCTTCATCTCGTTCCTGCTGGCTGTCGCGCAAGTAGCCGGCGGTTCGTACGCGTATCGCAGCGCTATTTTCGCTTCGTGCATTAGAAAGCGTGACAGTATGACGATGTCAGGCTCTCTCGTGTCTTCGTGCGCATGTGCGTACTCGTACCACTTGTTGCGTAGCGTCGGTGTGAGTTTCGACATGATTTCTCTAGTGAGCTGCTGGTCGTATAGGCAGCCCCGGCGATCCATACTCTGTAGCGCGGATACAGTGTTTTGTACCTTGACGGCGAGTTTGTTTAGTTCTCTCGCCGTTAACCCCAGCTTCGGGAGTCGCTTGATGTCTTCCGTAATTTTGTCGATTATGGTTTCAGGCGACCCGAAGCTCTGCTCCAATGTTTCCATGATGCGGTCAGGTGTGGTGTCGGTCATGAGGTGCGCCGACACGGCTTCCAGCGCATCTCCGGTCAGCGCTGTTTGCAGGCGAAGAACGTTCTCGACGGGCGGGATCTTGAAGAGCGCCGTCGACCCTCATCGCTGCCTTGAAGCGTAGCCACTCGGTCGGGTCGCCGCTGAACTTCGGCAGGTCGCCGTTGTACCGACGCTGCGGCCTAGACATTCGGTCTAGGGCTTCCGCGATCTGCGTCCCGTAGCCACGTGCGCGACCCGGAGTTAGCGATCGGTCCCGACGCTCGTGTTTTCTTGTTTCAGGTTCGGCGGGGTGCGGCGGTTCGTGACGCTCCCCCCGTGTTGCGGTGCCGTGGACCCACTCGTGGACCCGCTGGCGTTGTTCCTCGGTGCTGATCGCCGGCTCTTCTCGCACGCTTCCGTCGGCTTCGACTAAAGCGAGCTGAGCGGCGAGCTTTCGCTTGATGAGATCCGCTTCAATCTCGAGTTCCTTGCGCTTGATGGCGGCGAGCTTCTCGGCGGCTTCCAACTCAGCCAATCGCACTTGCAGCGTAGAGTTCGTGGTACGCCGCGATCGGTGCGAATGGTTGGAGTGCTGCGGTGAGACAGCCCGTTCCGGCCTTTGTGTGTTTGAAGTGGTGGCTGCGGCTTGGAGAGTACCCCCCGGCACGGTCGTTAAGCCGAGGGTACAAGGTTCTTCCGTGGGCATCGACGGTGACGCCGGCGGAAGCGTGTGCAGTCTCCGCAACCTTTCTTGCTCAACACGTCGGAGCTCTTCAGCGCTCATCTTCTCCGCTTCAGATCTTGTGATGACCATTGTTGTTGACGAAATTCTCGCTGTACTGGTTCGTTCTTCAATCCGGTCGCGAAGGACCAAATGTTATGGACCCACGTTCCGGCCCCTTGATGTTCGATGTGGACTGTATTAAAAATGCTCGATGATAGTTCTAAGTTCCGTAGTTTTATTTCGTCTCAATACAACAGGTGCATATCGAATGCGAATTTTTTTTTTTTTCTAACTGATTTATGACTGCTGGCCCGGAGGCCCCTACTGCCTATCTGACTATTGGGTTAGCGCCGGAGGCTGGGACCCAAAATAACCTAACCTAACATTCCTAACATACTTACGAAGTCTAACCTGAAAGAAAATCGAACTAAGAGAGAGAGCTATCTACCTAGCTATCTAACTCATACATACATACCGAAAACATAAGCACTCTAGCTGAGCGCTGTCGGACATAGTGCGCCCGTGAACCGCATGTCGCGGAGGGCAGTGACGCGGGTACGGTGACTATCTCACTCACGCGAGGGCGCCTAGACGGCACGGCCTCGGCTCGCGCTGTCACCGGGGAGAAATTCAAGGTTCGGCACTTAGTGCCTATTGACAGAGTTACTGCCTACACCCACCGGGTCGTGACGGGAACCGAACCCGGTACTACTACGCGAGTTACTATGTCTACTGACTTATTATTGGGGAAAATGCAAGAGAGACTTTGCCGGCTGGCTTAGTTTTGTTTTAGAACGACTATGTCGGCTGACTGATTATTATATGGGAATTAGCTAATTGTCATCTGACTGATTATTAATACTAATAAGAGATTGTCTTCGGACTGATTATTAGGGAGAGACGAATTAAAGGCGGGTGAGGCTTTATGAAAGTTCTAATGTCAGCTGACTTATTATTAACAATGACTAAAATCCGCTGATGGATTAGAGACCCGGTAACCTCGCCGGTGAGGTGATCGGGGTGCCATTGGTATCCGGCGCCTATACCACAAGTGGCTTGTCTAGACCGCCGTGAGCCGAGGGACCGGCCCGTGCCCGCCACCACCGCGGCGGCGGCGGTAACGTACCGGTAACCCGGGACCTCGCGGCGGTCACTATCGAGCGAGCGTAGCGCCTACGGCCTAGCGGGGAGAGAGGGAGCGGACAGGGCTAAAGAGCGGAGTTTAGCGAAAAACTCGCTATGGTCACTTACTGCTTGCAGTAAGTCACCTGCTCTTATCTTCGACATGACGAGGTTAACCTCGTCAAAGTCGATAATGAGGGAGATGTTCATGAGAAACGTAGTTCCTCATGAATGGACGAAGGCGCGCTGGCGGGAGCCTGCGGCCTCGGGTCGCGACGAGCGGGACGCTCGGTCGACGGCGCCTGCGCTGCGGCGGCCACAGGGGCCGGGGCAGGGGCAGGCGCGACAAGGGGAGCGGGGGCGGGGCCGCCGCGCGGAAGGCACGGGAACGACCACGGGTTGAACGCGGGCGGTTGCGCGGGAACAAAGCGTTCGCGCGCTTTTTGCGGGGGGGGCGCGGGGCGCCGGGGTTGGGACCTGAGGGGTCCGGGCGCGGCTCTGGGAGCCTTAGGACACCCGCGATAATTCGCGGTGTGTCCCGTGGTTCCGCAGAGAACGCACGAGGGCGGGGAGGGATCGTCCCGCTTGCGCTTGCACTCGGAGGTACTATGACCTCCGGCGCATTTCACGCAGCGGGCCGGGGCGGCGCAGTAGCGGGACGCATGTCCGTACTCCTGGCACCGGTGACATTGGGAGGGTAGCCCCGCTTATGCGGGGCTTCGACGGTCAGGCCCGAAAGGCCCATGACCGTCTTGAGGTTGAGACCTGCTTGCCCGCGACCGTCTTATCCAAGACGACGAGCACCAGGTTGAGCGGCACTTTGGTACGCCCGCAGGACATGCGGGATACCGTGCGGACTGGGAGGCCCTGGGTCTCGAGATCGGTGCGTACGAGACCGACACCGAACTCCTTAGGGATTCCGCGTATGACTACGCGGAGGACTTTCTCATCCTCGAGAGGATGAGTGTGGATAGGGACGTGGTCGTCCAACAACTGACGCGTGACCTTGCGGTACGCATCAGGCGTCGTGAGGTTCACCTGGATACCCAGGCGATGACCACGAGAGCGGAAGCCCGCATCGACCTCCTGCAGGAGAGGGCGAACCTTCTCCCAGCAGGAGACGTCCCGAAGGATGAACTCCGGGGGCGGGCGGACCGGACGAGGGGGAGGGGGGAGGCGAAGCCTCCGGAATCGGGCGCGAGCGCTTCCGCTTCTTGCCGACGAGCGTGAACCCGTCGTCAGAGTCGGAGACGTCGGACACGGCCGTGTCCATATCGGACACGGCCGCGGAGGGACCGGCGGAGCCGAGGCGACTCCTCACGGAGGCCTCGCTGTCGGCGGATCGCACGCGATCCGCACGAGCAGCGCGGTCCCTAGAGGACTCGCGGACGGGTGCGGCGGAAGGCTTAGTACCAGGGCGGTAAGCCTTGGTCTTAGCCTTGGACTTCGACTTCTTCTTCTTCTTCGAAGGAGAAGTCAGCGAAGTCGGACGTGCGGCGACGGGAGTCGCCGCTTGAGACCCAGGGGACGGGCCGGGAATCGAGCGGGCGGCGGCTTGAGCAGCCTCCATTTGGAGCCCGAGAGCGCGCCATGAAGTGGCGGGGGCGGGGGCGGGGGCAGGGGCGGGGGCAGGGGGAGGAACGAAAGGCGGCCATCCTCGAAAGCTCCGAAGATCTTCCGGAAAACGGCCACCGTTTCGGGAGGGCAGGCGCCGGGGTTGGACCCGGCGATGCGCTGGGCCAAGGCCTTCGCCGCCGGGATATTCCCGTCGACATACAGGCGCTTGACCCGCGCGAGGAGAGCCCGATGCTCCTCCATGCTGCGCTACGCAGCACGGAGGATTACGGGCGGGAGGGAATGGAGGTGAAGCCTCTTAACGGCACGCGGACCGACTAGTGACAAAAGGGAAAATACTTACGTACAACGAGAGGCGTTGTACGTAAGCGAAACGGAGGGTGGCGGCCGGGGAGAAAGGCCGCCTAGCTCTGAGAAGAGCTGTTTGTACGCTTTACCCGAGCCCTGAAAAGGGCTCGTCGACACGTGTGCGTGCGACCGGACTCCCTACGGAGGGAGCCCGCTGGCACACGTGCACGTACTTTTGAAGCGGCGACTCGCAGCTCGTAGCTCGGTGCCCGATGCCGCACGACGACACGCAGCTAGGTGCCCGAAGACGCGTAGCCGCGTCGACACGCAGCTATGAGGCACGAAGTCACGGAGCTCTGCGAACTCGGACGAAGACAGCGCCTGAGCGAGAAGGCGCGTGTGTGAGCGAGAGGTCGATCGGACGGAGCGATACGTGTGCCCCGCACGAACGCCCGCAGCGGAATGAGGGAAAAAAATATCGAATGCTTTTTTTTTTTTTTTTTTTTTTGAATTGGCATTATTGTAGCTGGCCTCGAGACGCCTTTACTACTTAACGGGCTTTTCGGGTTAGCGCGGGTGGCGCAGGACCCGAAGTGAACCTAACCTAAGAAACCTAATGCTGTGCTAATGCTATAGCGCGGGATGATACCTGGAAACGCGTAACGACAGCTAGCACGAGGGCGCCTCGGCGGCTCGACCTCGGCTCGGGCTAGCGCCGGGGACAGAGTTTTGACGCATCCGGTGCGCCCTATCGGTGTGGTGGGCGGGGACCCTCCGAGATGAGTCGGTATCGAACTCGTTACTAACACGTGAACAGAAACAATGTCATCTGACTTATTTTGGGGTAATCCGGCAAAAAGCAAGGGGCGCTTTGTCGGCTGACTGAATGTGTGTTTTGAGCGGATGTCATCTGACTGATCATTAACAGGGGGAGCCTCTGTCGTCTGACTGATTATTGTGTTTACTTGGGAGTCGGCTGACTGATTATTGTCATCGGGTCGAGTGATTGAGAGTTCGGCGGGTGCCCCGGTTGCGGGAGTGAGCTAGTGTCGGCTGACCTATTATTGGAGTGAATCTAACTGATCTGCTGATAGATCCAGAGGATGCCGCCCACCTCGCCGACGAGGTGGGCGGTGCTGCCGTCGGTACCCGGCGCCTAAACCGAAAACGGCGTATCTCCGATTACCGGGAGCCGAGGGATCGGCCGAGCCCAGCGCCGCCGCGGTCGCGGCGCCGATGGGGTCGTCCGGATCGCTCAGTACGTCTCGCGGTCGTCGGCGTCTGTTAGAGTAGGAAGGAGTCGACGAGGAAGAGATCGTCGAGTAATCGGAAGCACGGACAACAAGTGGGTTGGGGTGATGAGAAGCATTATCAAAAATCTGCGGGACAAGTATTTCATGTATTGCGGGATGGAGGGAGTTCGAGGTCGCAGTGAAGGTCGGTGTTGCGCTCATACCAGCGAGCACCGACCGCACCACGAATGAACCTATTCTGGATGACCTGGAGATTACGGATGTAATGTGAACCCGCATGAGCGAATACCACGGAAGCGTAAGTCATGACGGGGCGGATACAAGTTTTATAAATTGTCAGCTTATTTCTAAGTGACAACTTACTTCTCTTGTTCAGGATGAAGAATAGTCTGCCTAGGAAGAAAGCTGCACGATTGCGGACAGCTTTGATATGGTGGGTGAACGTGAGGTTGTTGTCGAGAATGACACCAAGGTATTTGGTCTTACTGACCCAGGGATGGGTTGTTCGCATAGCTTAAGCGAGGCGGTTAAGCGCGTAGGGCGGGCTCGTGAGAGGGTGTTCAGGCCAGGAATATTGGAGAAGCACATCGCTGCACTTTTCTCAGCATTCACGGAAAAAGCCCACTTTTGGAACCATTGGCCCCAGGGTAGTAGGGCTCTTTGAAGCCTGAAAACCATATGTCTCCAGTTGAGGCCTCGGCAGAGGATTGCCGTATCGTCGGCAAAGAGAGCTATCTCCACTCCGGGATAGCGGGGGACGTCGCATGTGAAGAGCGAGAAGAGTATCGGTGCCACCGCGGAACCCTGCGGAACACCGCCCCTGATGGGGCGGGGTGTTGATAGTGCGCCTCCGACGCTGTGGCGGAAGCTTCGACCGGTGAGATAGTCGCGTACTATCTGTACGAGACGAATCGGCATACCGAGCTCATATAACTTGTATATGAGCCCGTTATGCCATACCCTGTCGAAGGCTTTCGCGACGTCGAGAAACACAGCTACCGTATGTTCAGAGGGGGCCCTGGCGGCGCCGGGGAAGGTCGGGGGCCTATTGAACCCTTCCAAGATGTACTCCGTGAGGCGGTGTACCTGATGAACGCACGAGTGTCTGGCTCGGAAGCCAAACTGCTCTGCGGGAAGGACGTCGTTTTCCGTCACGAAGGTCCATATGCGTCTCACTAGGATACGCTCATAGACCTTCCCGAGGGAGCTAAGCAGGCTGATGGGACGATAGCTAGAGGGCTCTGACGCCTTCTTGCCGGGTTTGTGTATACCGATGACTCGAGCTGATTTCCAGGTTTCGGGAAGATAGCGTTATTAATAGCAGCATTGAAGATGCAGACTAGTAAAGCGACTATAGACGGGGAATTTGTTTAAGCGCTCGGTTGCCGATGCCGTCGGCTCCGGGGGCTTTTCGGGGCGGAGATCTTTATTATAGACTCGACTTCGGAGGCCGTGACCGGTTCGAGGGGTCTACAGGAGGAATAGAGAGAGACGATCGACGACTTCATCCACCTTAGCGCGGTGGGCGGGGTCGACTTCATCAAGACAAGGGGTGCATTGGGCTTCGAGGCTATCGGCAAGACATTCGGCTTTTTCCTCGTCTTCGAAGGCGAGGGGGAGGCCGGGTCGGGAGAGGGGTGGCATGGCAGTCACTGTGTCAGATCTCAGAGATCGGGTCAGCTGCCAGAAGGCCTGGTGAGATGGCCTAATCTCTGAGAGTAGGTCGTCCCACCTCTGATTACGGAGCTCACTCAGGCGAGTTTTAACAGCACGCTCGTAGGAGCGCAGTGTTGCTCTGTTGTCTTCGGTGGGTACCCGGTCGTACTGTCGTTTGGCGGCATGTTTCGCTTTCAGCAACCGCCTCGCGTCCTCCGGCAGGACCCAGTGTTGGGAGTCCACCGCTGGGACCTGCCGAGAGGACTCACCTATCACGGTGGTGAGGTGGTTGGTGAGCGCGTTGATAGAGAGGGAAACGTCGGTTGGAGTCACAATGTTATCGGGAATAGAGTCAAGGTCGGGAGATGAGCCAGTCGCTTGTAGGCGGTCGCCTACTTGCTTCCAGTTTACCACAGTCTTGGTCGGGGGGGTGTAGTCGGTCGGATCAGGTCCTAGTCGCATCAAGACGGGTCTGTGGTCAGAGTCTAGTTCATGTATCACCTCTAACGAGCCCAGCCGAAGCGTGACGCGTTTTAGGAGAGCTATGTCTAGTACGTCGGGGCGTCTGTCAGTCTGGTGTGGGAAGTAGGTCGGTGAGGCCGGCGGGAGGATGTCGAACCCTAGGTGTTCCGATAAGAGGAGTAGTTGGTTACCTCTGGGGGTGTTATAATTGCAACCCCAGGTGACGTGCTTGCTGTTAAAGTCACCCGCTAGAATTACGGAGTTACCGAGGAGAGAAGAGCCTCGAGGTCACTCCGGTGAAGCGTTTTATTACCAGGAGGTAACAAGACGCAATAGTAATTGGGGCATGGCCAGTCATAGAGAGACGGCAAACGGAGGCTTCCAGGTCAATCAGAGGGGGAGTATCTATGGGGATACAGTGAAGAGCCCTTTTGTAATAGATAAGAGTACCTCCGCAGGGGGCGGTAGTTCTATCGTTACGAACTAGCTGGTAGTTTGCTATCTTCGGATCCCTCTTGCTAGGTTTCAGGAAGGTCTCGTTAACTAGAAGGATATCTACTTGGTGGTCGGAAAGGAAAGTGCGTATCAGGTCGCGTTGACCTTGGGTATCGGAGCTCATGCCACCGTTGGCATTGTACCAAGCCAACGATAAGGACCTAGGTTTTACTCTAGGGGTCGTATTATCCATGGTGGGGGGAAGAGGCAGAGGAGAAGCTTCGAATAGTGGCGAAGAGAACGTGGTGGTCGGTCCATGCTTCGAGCATCTTACCGGCTCGAATTTTGGCCATGGCGGTTTGGACTTCAGCTAAGTCCACCATCCCGACGAAGTCCATGAGGGACTGAAGGTCCCCCACGGCGGACGTAGGCGCAGAGGCGGGAGCCTGAGGCCTGGAGAGGGCCGGGCCGTTTGTACGGCCGGGTTAGCCTTTGCTGCGGGAGCTGAGGCCCGGGCAGAGGTGGCGACAGGGGCAGTGTTGGCAGGGCGAGGAGCCCTCCATGCGCTGGACTGTGGGGTCGGCGCAGGAACAAAGTGTTCCTTTGCCTGGGCGGGACGGCGAGTGGAGGTGGGCTTGGGAAGCCCAGGCTTGGCCTTGGGGCCTTTGGGCAACCGCGATAGTTAGCGGTGTGCCCTTGAGCCCCGCAAAGGACACAAGACGGCGGGACAGGGTCGTCGCGTTTGCGTTTGCAATCAGTGGTGCTGTGGTTACCAGCACACTTGACGCAACGGGAGGGACGGTGCAGAATCGTTGGGCATGGCCATATTCTTGGCAGCGGTGACACTGCCCGGGATAGCCCTTCTTATGGGGTGCTTCGACCTTGAGGCCGGAGAGACCCATAATGGTCTTGATGTTGTAGACCTGTTTGCCCTGAGGGGTTTTGTCTACAACGACTGTGATAAGGTCCAGAGGGACCTTGGTGCGGCCGCAGTGAATGCGGGAAACGGAGCGGACAGGGATGCTCTGGCCCTCGAGGTCAGTGGAGATCCTACCAGGAGCGAACTCCTTTGGGACGCCTCTGATGACAACTCTGAGGACCTTCTCGTCCTCTAGTCCGTGTCTATGATACCAGATGTTCTGGTCGGAAAGCTGGCGGGTGATGACGCGGTACGCGTCTGAGGTTTCCAGGTTAACCTGGATTCCAAGACGGTGTTTCTTGGATTTGAAAGCGAAATTTTTCGCTGACATGAGTTGGCGGACGTGATCCCACTTGCTTACGTCGCGAAGGACGTATTCAGGGGGGCACGGGTCTTGGACGGGAGGAGGTAGCGGGGCCAGAGGGGCCGTCGGTCTGAGAGGGTGAGGCCTCAGCATCGTCGGATCTTTGCACCTTGAGAGGCGTACCGGGAAGTGGAGGGTGGAGGCGCGCTTCTTGCGGCCTTTGCCGACGAGGGTGAAGCCCTCGTTGTCGACACCGGGCGGAGGTCTTCGTCGTCCGATTGGATCGGAGTACGGATGAGGGGTGATCTCGAGCGAGAGCCCGAGCGACCACGGGAACGAGGGTCCCTTGAGGGACCGCTCTCTTGGGCGGAAGAGGAGGAGGAAGAGGGGCCAGCTGGGCGGGACGCCTTGGCGGGCTTCTTCTTCTTCATGGGAGAAGGAGGTGGGGCGGGGAGCGAAATCGGTAATTTCTGAAGGCTGCCCAGATGGCTCGGAGGAGACGCATCGAGAGAGGCAGCGAACTTAGCTAAAAGGCTGAGGCCGTTTGGATTGGCCTTCAGCTTCAAGAGAACCTCGGTGAAGGCCCTGTCAACCTCCATGCTGGAAGCAGGAGAGGACAGGGCGGAGAGAATGGCCGTGAGGCGGCCTAGGGCAGGGTAAGGTTTTGAGACACCCTAACTAAACGTGGCATGGATAAGATGTTTGTGGACACAAGAAGGTAGGCTAATAAGGAAGTATATACGCGGGCACAGTAAATATCTAATACGGAATCTAACAAGGAATGCGCGGACACGAGAGATTTAATACGGAAGAATTTATACGGAGGTGTTCGTTTGGTCGTTCAGTGAATATAACAACAATGGCAAGATGACCGGCAACAGGCAGTGAAAGGAAAGAGTACGTACCGGGAAAAGGCGGCAGCTCAGCAACACGGGAAAGCACTGTCACAACACTATCCACGATATCACGAGAGTCCAACCACACTTCACTGGTACAGTCCTGATAGAGTCCACACTGAGTTCATACACAACACTGCAAGTCCTTTGGCACTAAGAGTCTATTGTCTGGCACGCACTGAATGGATCGGGGCGGCGGCGTCGGGTGGTGATGACGCACGACTTGACGGGGCTCTGAGCGCACTAGGCGGGCACGCGATACGGTACGGAGGCTAAGCTCGACTACGAACGGGGTGACGCACAGCGTAAGGGCGCTGTGAATCGGAGAGCGGTCGGCAGGTGCGACCGCGGCGGAGGATCGGAGCGAACTGTGACTGTGACTGATTATCGAATGCGCTTATCGATCTATACTTATACTATTTACAAGGTTTGTCTTAGCCTAGCTATTGCGCAGCGCGCTCGGAGGCCACCGGCCAATCAGAGGGCGCGCTGCACCGTATCTCCGTCTCGCTCGCACGTCGCGTCGTCCCGTTCTGCCGTGGTGAGGTCCGCCGTCCGCAACAGTAACTTCTTCTTCTTCGTGTCGATGATGTTGTCTTTTTTTTGTGTGTGTGTGAGTCTTTTAAATTTTTGATGCCCAGTATTCCGCAACTGTGACTCCTGGTATCGAGGCCTCCATCAGGTCGGTTCTGGTGCAGCTGGTTGGACACCGCGGGCATGACAGCAGGTGCTGCATGGTCTGAGTGGCACCACAGTCGCACAGGATGTTATTTTCGTCAGAGTATCCCCATTTCGCCATATTAACTTTGCAGCGGCCCACTTGGGTCCGGAGTCGGTTTAGTGACTTCCACGTGGGCCACGCTGGGTTGTTACCTGGAGCCAGCTCTTCAGCTGGGGCCACATAATCTTGCGGGGAGGATAGCTCTCGTTCCACTGTTTGCAGCGAGACTCTCTGGGTGGGTCAGGCAGTACCATCGAAGAACCGAGAAAGCTTTTGCGACTCTTGAGGCGTGTTTTTGAGATATTAGCATTGTAGAGGGGGTGCCTGATGTCAGTTTCTTGTTTTCCTTTTTCTACAGAACATATGACACTTCTGCGGACTTTTGGAGGAGCTATTCCGGCTAGGGGGTAAAGAAAATTAAGAGGGGTAGGTTGCAGGCAGCCTGTTAACAGTAACTATCAAAACGTTTACCTGCTTGCTGCGCTTGTGATTTAATTTTAGGATCCTTCGCTGGCTCAGTCATCAAAATTGAGCACGCAATAGCAACTTTACACTCTTTTATAATAAATGACTATTTTTAAAACTAATTTGCATGAAAATTATTGTGATTGTTTTTGTTTTTATAATATTGTGAGTTGTAAGCGTGAATAAGTAATTCATTGACTGTACCTATTATAGAAGTGTTTGGCTTAGAATAACTATCCTATATAATGAATAATGAACAAATAAATAATCCTAAATTTAAATATATTATACTAGCTGAACCCGCTACTTCGTTCGCGTAAGCAGATGTTACGGAGTTATACATTAGTTGAAAGTACGACAAAATATTTGGATAAGTAGGTAGCCATTGAAAAACTGAGTGAATTTTTTGTCACACAAAAATTTATTTAGTTTTATCATCTTTATTTTTCCTTTTTTAAACAAAAGCAAACATACTTAATAAGTAGGTTTTGGAGTAGCGAACATAGCCGCAATGTGGCCGCAATTGTTAAGTTTGTAGGATTTTTATAGGATACATTATGAAAAGTCTGAAGCTCTTGTGCATGTTCTGATACCTACTAATCTCTTTTTCTCTAGCTGTTAGCCGCGACTTCGCCTGCGTAAAATTATGAATGAACCTTCAAAATTTTTTTTTTTTTTGTGTTTTAATGTTACGCAAGCAAGTTGAACCTGTAAATCAAAGCCAAATCTAAGCAACATGTTAATGTATAAATTTAATTGTAACACAGTAAAAGAATCCAAATTCGGCATAAAACTCATTTTAGCAGCAAAAAACTCATTAGTACAATTTAGAATACAAGCAACGCCACTTAGTGATGAAAATACATACCACAATATAAAAACATTGATTTAAATGGGGTTTAGTGCTTGAGATTTAAACTGACATTAGCGCCATCTAATGAGAATATAACGTTGCTTGTTATTTTGATTGTGCATCCCAAGCACCTATATTATCTACGCCACAACGGGTACATATATTAAATATAATATGGAGTTAAATGAAAATATAGACAGACTTATTACCCCATGTGAAATTTTAGACCCTAAACTATCTGCGTTTCGTATGTCAAACCAATTCGTTGTGTCGTTTTGACGTTAATATTTGTTTCCTTAGGGCCACAGATTACATACCTCCTTAGGGCCAATGCTTCTATTCGGGTTGATAGGTAGTAAATGTGGTATTTCAGACTATAAGCTATCTCTGTTTCATTTTTCTATCAAATTTGCTTAGTATTTCTGACGTCACAGTAACCTATAAGTAACCAATTTGCTAATTTTGAGTACAAACTAAGTACGTGTGTTTCGAATTCCTTCCAAATGTGTTCAGCCGTTCCACGTTGTCCTGTAAATATTATAGAGTCTGGCTAACGAAAGTTGATACTGACAGAGCGCGGCAAATTTAAAATATATCAGTATGGCATCCCTAAACTGAAAATCTCGCCAAAAATAAACACAAATCAGCTACTACGAACCATCGAATACACGCCATTTTGTTGCGTCATAGATTGGGATACCATAAACTGATTCTGATTCTACCAAATCTTTCGGGTTATCGCCGAAAATTAATTTCTTAAAAATGAAATTGCACAAGCTTTTCTCTATTAAATAGCGTAATTAATTAATATATTTACTAGACCAACTTAATGTTGCTCTTGAAATAATCGCCAACACGTCCATACGCCGTACTTACTCGTATTTTTGATGAATACAATTTTAGAACACGAACGAATTTTTAAGACTAATTTCATATAATGCTTAAATAAGTTTGTTTTAAAAATGCTTTTTGGAATCAAGTGTCCCTAAGTACTGTTTGTTTGAAATATCCCAATTCGTAGGGTAAATACCCGATGGTAGGAACACTTAAGTGTTGTCATGTAAAAAGTTTGCAAAAAAATCCAGTATCTACTTTCGTTAGCCAGACTCTCACCTTATCTCACCTTTACTTTTTTCAGTAATGTCGGACTCTAGTCTTTCACACCTTAACGATCGCGATGTTGAAATGCTCGAATGCGAAGAATGTAAAATAATAATGTCACGAAAGGAATACATAATATACCATATAAAATATAATAGGTTTATGTGATGTTTTTAAAATGTAGTTAGTTCATAAGTACTTATTTGTATTGTATTAAATTACTGTTTAATAGTTTATACTTTGTTTCATTGCCATCATTAGATACGACTTGTCAATAAACTAAGAGAAAAGTAAATAGGTGAATGAAATGATTAAAACATTAAAATGAACCTTTAATTATCAATCTTTTTTGTAGGTACTTACAATCGTATGCATAAAAAATATATGAATAGATGAAAATTAAAATACTAGAATATATGAATAGTTGAATAGATGAAAATTGGGGTAGCTGGATCTCGTTTGATCCAGATGCCCCAATTTTAACCTACTTATATGAACAGGGATTAGTGTATTTCATACGTTATCAATTTAATGTATTTCTATTTAAATCGATACACGTGGTATTATAATCACACAAATATCTTTTTGAAAAGATTCAAAAAGTCCGTAGACTTTGTCACGGTAATATTATCTAACTTTGTTTTGTAATCTAATTTTGAACAAGAACAGACGCTCACTATGACAATAAAAATAAAGGCGTGTTTGATTTTCATTGATAGCTTCTTATCAAGGAATTATAAAATTAAAGGGTAAACAGATAAATCGATACGCACGACACGTTTTGTATTATTATTTGTGTTGTGACTACGCACTTATCAAATGCCTACTGATGCGATAAGTGAACTTTATTGTTTTCTCCGCAACGGTGATAATCGAGTGATTATTTGAATGAATTTGTTATTTTCAATTTGTAGTTTTAGTTTGCAATGATGAGTTGAGGATTTTGACGTGACAACGTCTTATAAATTGGTTTGCCGGGTGACACTTCAAGAAACTGCGTTACGCTCCGCTCACGTTATGCGCTCACAACGAGAGCGAGTGAGAGGCACGCGTCCCTTCCACTCGGGCATGGTTAGCCCGCCTAAGAGCGAGAGAGACAGACATAAAAAGTGAAAGGCACGCGTCCCTTCCGCAAAATTTTTACCATTCAAAGTCCGATTCAAAGTATACCGACTTTACAGGCAACCAATTTTTTTTTTTTGTTTTGATTAATATGTTGAGATGCGTTGTCATCGTGGCATGATGCTGTGTTACTGAGTTAAGTGAAGTACATCCGTTGACCATAATACTAGCACGTGATTTTATTGTTTCTAACTGGTGAAAATTATGTTTGGAACATCGCCGCAAAGTTGTTAGCTCATCGGGTATTTCATTAGATACATTTCGGATTTGTGCAACTGATCTGCATCATCTAATACCATCTTGCCTTTTTTATCGAACTGTTTGTAGCTCGTCACGCTTTTACGTGCTACTCCTACTACTCTATTGTTCGTTTCATGATTGACTTTCCAAAGACTTGAACAAGGAAGAATTTGACCGCAAATTTGTATTAAGTGTTGTTGTATTTGTAACAAAGTTGTTTCGCCTGTGGGATACGTTGCCTGAGTGGAATTTTCCCAGCGGATACGTTTTTGATGTTAAATCGAAAAGTCGAGTGTGAACCGATTTCTTTTGCGTAAGCATGCCTTATTGTAGACCGCGTCGTCGCTAACCATCAGGTGAGATTTCCTATATTCTTTAAACGTAAAACTAAAAAAAAACTGCATCGAAATCATCCATTTAAGCTCTACGGTGCCACAGACAGACAATGACGTCAAACCTATAACACCACGTTGTTTGGTCGGGGTTTAAAACCGCACCAATCAATCAACTAGCAGACACCAAACAAATACTAACAAATTAATCCTATACCTAGTTATCACTGAAACCCGGCACTCCTCCGATATCGAAGACCGTAACTCAGAAAGACGACGTCGGGAAGACATTACGACAATCTGGTCGGCACGTGACCGAAAGCTAATGAGAAGCAGGGCGTTTGCAGCAGGGACGCTGTGGCGGTAACACTGGTCGGTAAAACTAAACTGCTGGATAGAGTATGGACCTCTACATTGTTACACCATGCTTTCCGTCTACTCTTTATAAACATACGAGATCTTATGGGACATCAATATAATATGTATATTGTAAATTAATAAATATTCGTGTCATGAACACACGTAGATATTAAAATTGTTCTGTGTCTGGGGATTTCTGTGTTAGCATTTATGTGTTTAAAATTGTAACTAAGATCGGAAAACTTCATATCAGATGTCTGGCTCTCATATTACAAGAGTATCTAAAAGCTGGCTGCACTGAATTTTTGTTTATTTTTCCTATTTTCATAGTAGTATTATAGTACAAGATATACAACCTCAAATACCTCTCCTAATCCATTATTCGGCAACGCCGAAATTTGCAAATTGCCAAATGATCGAGATTTGCAACCCCCTATCTTCATCTGCACTCAGTTGGACAGCTTTCAAGTGACGGCGTAGTGCTGAACCTTATTATTTTATACCCTTCTGTCTTCCTACTTTTGGTGGTTCATTTGACCCATACATTGTGTTCACGGGCCTGTAGTCTATAATTAGTTTTAGATTCTTCCTATTCTTGATCTAATATTTTCCATGAACTGAACAAGTCGGAGTCAGAGGATGGCATGAATCTCTAACTTAAATTTTATCAATGTTTTTTTAGTAGTATATAATTACACTGCACATCTAAAACATACAGTTAGAAGCGTGCTCAGCATACTGAGGCATTACCACGCTGAATAGAAATATAATGAAAAGTAAATCATACAGGTTAATGGTATGCTTGAATCAACTTAGTAATAATAAAACAAATATTGACATTTTATGCCTTACAGAACACAATATGACATTGGATGATATTGACATCCTAAATATCCCTAACTTTGACCTGATCTCATATTATTGCAGACACAACCGTCGGGGTGGCTCTTGTATATTGGTGGGATCCGATCACGAATATCATAAAATAAGTGCAATTGAACAATTATCAGCCCCTGATATGGCTGAATGTTCAGCAATTGAATTACCTAAACATTGAATCAATATTGTGAGCATTTATAGGCCAGCTATCTACAACAGAAAAAAATATAACAGTTTCCTTGATATTCTTGAAAAGATACTCTACTTTTTGTCCCGTAAATCAAATTTTAAAACTATACTGTGTGGGCACTTCAATATTGATCTTCTGAAATCGAAAAAGATAAAGAGCGAATTCGAGACAGTTATACAACAGTACAATAGGAAATTCCACTTTAAACAAGCCACCCGTTACCTAAGTAAAACGAGCATTGACAATTTTATTCACAATTACATTAAAGGTAGCAAGGGTGAACTAATAGAAAATTCTCTGTCGGATCATTCAAGACAACTTTTTCAAATCCCTGTAAAAAAACCTGCAGATTCAAATTCTGGTACGTAGACCAGAAAGATCATTCTCTGCAATTTCTCGAGAAGTTTAAGACACATTTGTCCCAATTAAGTTTCACAAATGTTTATGACAGCGATGACCAATGTAGCCTTCAATAACTATCATGGCTTGTTTCTACTCCATGAACTGTGTTTTCCAGTCTGGGGGAAAATAATGTTCACGACAAAAAAACCCAAATGGTAACTAATGGATTACAACTCTGTTCCAAAAAAGAAGAGAAATGCTTTGGAAGCACAGGCTTTCGCCCAATGAGACCACTAAAATACTTTTTTAACAGTACACACGTAAATAAAAACAAATTATTAATCTCACTCAAAAAGCTCAAAACGCTTGTTTTATAAGAGACGCAGAATCAAAATCTAAAGCGACCTGGGCAATAATAAATAATGCAAAATCTACAACTATCCAAAGCAACATATTGCAAGAATTTCAGTTGATGGTAAGTCTATCACAAACACCAAAGATATTGTGCAAAACTTGAATGACTACTTTACTGACTTGATAAAACCTCAACAGAGAGATAGTTTTTCCACTGAAATGAAAATTAATAAATGCAATTCTTTGTTCTTAACGCTAATAATGCCTAGTGAAACATGTGAAATAATAAATTAGCTTAAGAATACTGAAAGTTTTGGGTATGACGGTATAACCACAAAAGTTGTAAAGTACGTCAAATTCATTATTGCACCCGTAATTACTCATATTAGAAATTTATGCCTTGAAAAGGGAATTTTCCCAGAAAAACTTAAAACATCAGTCATAAAGCCAATATTTAAAAAAGGAGACAGAGACAAATTATCAAATTACAGACCTATAGCCCTCATACCTATCTTAGCAAAAATATTAGAAAAAGCGATTTACCAAAAATTTTATGCGTACTTCGAAAATCAAAATATTTCAGCCAATACGGGTTTCGAAAAAATAAAGATATAAATTTGACCATTTATGAGTTTTTGTTAGGAGTCACTGATAATATAGACAAGGGGAAATTAATGGTAGACCTTTTCATGGATATGAGCAAGGCGTTTGATCGGGTAAATCATGAAATTCTTCTAAGCAAGCTTCATGCCTTTGGCGTTAGAGGGGTTGCAAATAGCTTAAATTAGATCATATATCAGTGACAGATATCATGAGACAAAAATAGATGGAATTTGTCCTGATTTTCTAATTGAAAAAATATATTCATCAGAACTGAGAAAAGTATATTCAGGTGTTCCACAAGGGAGTACCTTAGGTCCTCCTTTCTTCCTTGTCTACATAAATGACCTTCCTGACGCTATACGACACCCTGTTACATTATACGCAGACGATAGTACTATCTTATATACAGGCAATAAGAAAGATATTATTAATCTACAAACGGAAATAAATGAATGCTTGACATTAACTATTGACTTTTAAGTAAAACCGACTTAGAAGCCAATTTAGAAGTCGAAAATAATTAATTTTAAACAAAGGCAGGGGTTTTTGTACACTCATAAACTTGACATAAAATATTGCGGATACAAAATAGACGAATTTAGTTGACTCAACTAAATTCTTGGGCCTTCACTTAGATAGTAAATTGACCTAGATATTTAATTGACTTAGATATTAAATTGATAGTGAAAGACCACCATGTCACACACACCTCCAAGCGCGTCAATCAATTTTCATTGTGTGCCATGGCCATGTTGCTTCTATGTTGAGATATGAGGGATATTCTGGGAAATGCCACAAATAAATTAACAGCCTTCAGACCCCAAAAATATGCATCAGGGATATGTGTGTAGATTAAGACAAAGCCAATCCTGTAAAATAAATTTATCGAACTGGAATTATTGACCTTTCCTTGTATCTACATCAGTGAGGTTGCTCTATTCGTGAAAAAAACCTGAACTTTTCCTAAGTATGAACAAGGCAGTAGAAAGGAAAACAATGTCAAATTTACAAGAAGGGTAAATACCACTCTAATGTAAAAGTGTGTTTTGTATGGCACCTATTAGGTACATACAATAAAATTCCTCAATCTATCCGTGAATGGAGCGGCTTTGTAAGTTTTAAAAAGACTCAACAATTTCTTATTATCCAAAGCATACTTTTCCTAAATGATTTCTAACAGACAAGACTATTTGACTTATATTTTATATTATTTTGACATTTCCATTTAGTTTGTTTAATGTGACAGGTAATTGTATGACATGATTTGATTATTTAATTTTTACTTATACTTTATTATACCTTAATTACTATACAAAATGTAACAACTTACATGCAGGCACAGCAGGAACGGGAGATCCCCATTCCTATTTTGTAACATCTACTGTCACCCAGGACCACAAGCTCAATGAATTATTTGGTTTTATTTTATTTAAATATCCTACACTAATATTATTATTGTGAAAGTTTGGACGTTCAAATGTTTGTATACTTGTTGTGCAATGATTTTAGAACAGCTGAACGAATCCAGTTGAGATTCGATAACACGGTTAGATTGTAGTGTGTAATAACCAAAGAGTTTATATACTATGTATAGAGTTGGCACAAACGCTGCACACCGAAAGCACGGGTAGCATCTTTCTTGCTTTGCTAAAAGTTTGCTTATTATTACACACAAAGAGTTAACATATAATACAGAGTTGGCACAAACGATTTACACCGCGAGTAGCATCTTTCTTGCGTTGTCGCTCTTGCGGAAGTGGCATACTCTATACGTAGTATGTGTAAACTCTTTGATAATAGCATATAGCTACGACTTACTTTGTATTGCAGGAAAACAAAGAGATAATAATGCGCTATTTAAATAAAAATCTAAGGAATATAAATCATTAATTTATTATTACAATTAAAAGTCGTAATACACTCGGCTAAATTTAGTAACTGAATTCAGATGCAAGTTAAAAGCAAGCAATCTTATCTTTTGAATTTAGTACGCTAGTTTACTGAATGCGATAACACTTTACTGAATTCAGTAACGACTAAATTCAGTCGACAAAATATAACAAAGTGTTATAAGCCTTTAACACAGGATTATTAATTTTAATTAATTTTATAGATCAGTATCAGACTTCCTAGGTTCAAAACACAAAACAACTTTCACAACAAATACCTCGCAGGTTTACTTGCCGTAACGAAAATAGGTACGTTTTTATCGAGAAATCGGTATCTGAACTATTTATTGATGTTTTTTTTCATTGAGATTGATTTTATCTTGTCAAGTAATAGATAGCATAGACAAGATAATAGGGTTGAACACGGTCATAGCTCAATACTTTTCAATATCGTGGTGTAAAGACATTTAAAAACCATTACAGCTTCGGTTTTCTCAATTGATTTACATCTTTCCATTCGATGCTTATTCGTCTTAGAACACAGGCCCGTAAATAAAATTTATGGGTCATATAATACAACAGGAGACCTATGTAGGATGATAGAAGGGTATACACTAATAATATGCAGCACTATTTGAACAGCATTTGAACACTTCACAACAGCATTTGAAAGCTGTCCAACTGAGTGCAAATTGAAGAGGAGGAGAGAATTCCAACCCTCGCTTTTTTTCTTTTTGTCGCATGATTTTTGTACAGCATTGTGAAATAATGGATTAGAACAGGTATAGAAACTGCAAGAATTGTTTTTTTTTTAATTACATTAATTTTGTCGGAAAATTCATGATTTCCCCCCCCCCCCCTTTTTCAAATGCCGGCATACTGCTGAATCCTATTATTTTATACCCTTCTATCATCCTACATAGGCTCCTGCTGTATCATATGGCCCATACATTTGTTCACGGGCCTGTAGTCTATCTCTTTCAATCCATTTGAATTGAACACCTAGATTTGAAGTACATTTGGGATAAGTGCCTGTGTAGTTTTTTGGAACGAAGAAAAATTGTTTTGTTTGTGAAAAGGTCACAGTTACTGTGATCTAAATACAAAAAACGTTTATTTGAGCAAATGCTTAAGATAAAATACAGATAACAGATATCTGACATTAAGTTTTTTATCATTGTCCGGTATAAATGTAAGTAGGTAGGTTAGGTAGGACTAATGTAAATTAATGCGTGCCCTGTATCCCATACTAGGGTGGTCCTGTGTCGTGGGATACAGTTTCTCTCCTTCTACATAGAATTTAGATAATAACAAAATTTCCAGGTTCCAATCTTTGCCACTGACAGCAGAAACATGAGACCGTGCCCCCCTATGGGGTACACTCCGCGAGGTATAAGCTGAGCTTTGCATTAGAGTGAGTGATCACCAATCAGGCAGGAGCTTGAAATTTTGTCCGCGAGGTATAGGCTGAGCTTTGCATTAGTGTGAGTGATCACCAATCAGGCAGGAGCGCGGCGAGACAGAATGGCGCCGCGCCTAAGGCCGGTTGTCACACCTACACTATCCATGTACACTCACACAAATGCAAAGCTCAGCTTATGCCTCGCGGAGTGTATACCCCCGTCACGGCCGCCTTCCAAGGATACGCCGTGTCCACTTCGGGGGCCAACCTGTAAGGGTGCCAGACGCCCCCATGTCTGAACATCCTTGGTCCCCCGCGACGGGTTAGGTTTGTGATCCGCCGCCTTATTCGGCTGCAGAGGATAGGGAGAGCAGCGCCCCACAATACCGACAATCCTCTTCCCCAGCAGCCCCCCTGCGGTTGTCGACTAAAAGATCCCATAGATCTTTTCCGTGGGCCGTGATCGTTTAGTCGGTAAGGAAACCGTGTCCATCCGTAGTGTCGAGTCTGACATAGCCCCCAGGCGAAAGTAAATGTGTAAATGCATTTCCTCTTCGTACGAAAAAAATTTAGCATAATTTGAACATTCTTGGTAGCGACATAGATTGTTAATTGTAAACTTACATCATGTTAGAAACTCGTTAGTTTCTAACACTAATTAAACCTCTCAAGTTCATTGTAGAAACTGCTTGTTTGATATACTCTATTGTCTTATGTCTTTTCTGTCACTTCTTTAAATGCATAATTATAAAATTGTAAACTTAGTATAATTTTAGAAATCTGTGACTTAGTATAAAATCGTATAAAATAGTTTGGTGGTCTATATTTCTACGTGACATTGGCGAAATTGTGAGGCTAAACCACAATAAAAGCCGTAAACCAAAAGTAGAAGTTGAGTATAAAATAGATGCATACGAATATATTAATAGATGTAGTGTGGTTTATATGCCAGCGTATTGACGCCTTCGAGATGTGGTGTTGTAGAAAAATGCTCAATATTCCGTGGACAGCTCATTGTACCAGCGTGTCTGTCCTGAGGGCACTTAATATACAAACCAGGCTATCCGCCACATGTCTGCAGAAGATACTCGAGTACTTCGGCCAAATTGCAAAGAAAGACAACGACAACTTAGAAAAATTAGTAATAACAGGCAAACTCGAAGGAAAGAGACCAAGTGGCAGAAGCCCGATGCGTTGGACGGACCAAATACGCACCACGCTCGAATCCACACCATCGCAGATCGTCACCAATGAATAGCGGTCGATAATCAGAAAGAAGGTACTCAAGAGAGAGCACGACCCTCAGTAATTGGGGTGTTGACGCAAGGGTAAGGATGTACCAGAAACTGTGAAGTTTAACGATCATGTCCTATGCCTTTTTGATTAAAGTCTTGACGTTGCATAAGATTTCTTACTAGAAGTACGAGGTCACGAGAAGACTGTCTTCTCGTGACCACGGCGGTTGTAACGCTGCCGGAACGTCGAGGTATTTAAACAATGAATTAAATCGTGATTAAGTCCTGTAGATACATTATAAACATCCTCTGGTATTAGTTAATGACTCGGCAGTCGTGGTTTATTTTACTTCACCACCGTGTTCTCCCATAATAATCACTTGGTTGGCTGCTCAGGCTGCTATTATAGCAGCCAAGCCAGCTGGTTTCCAATATAAAACTACAACTACATTTTTAGGTATAAAATATTAATAAAGTTACGTAAAATATGTTCTTATTTATCATTAGAGTATCAATTATCTTACAATTTGAAGAAATTAAATTCCATACTATGGTTTTAGAGATCAATTAAAAAAATATATAAAATAATCGAGCTATGATTCTACTAGTGTTTAAGTTAAACATAAATAATAAAACTGCTTTGTTTCAAATCTGTTACATGTGGCCCATCATATTTGCAGTGGCTGATTACATCTTGAAAAGTCAACTAAATGAAATTCATGTCTAAAAGCATTTCAACTCACCGAAGATTCGATTTAAGTGTTGCCGGCGCGATGGTGAAATTGTTAATTGTTCAGTTTTAAATATAGTATTAATAGTTTATTTACAACGTGTTACAAGTTAAAAGTACTGAAGAAATAAATTTATTCATAAATAATAGTTAATTAAACGTGCTGTAGTTGGACAACTTATGTAGCACGCAGTCGTGTTAGGTTTCTATATATACGAAATACGGTATACGAAAATATGTAAGAACTTGATTGCTCGAAGTGGACAGAAAAATACAAAATACAAAATGGTAGCCAGTTTTCAAACCTGAAAATACCATAAAATCGCTTTATCAAGTCTTTCTATTTACTCTTTACCATAAAATCGCTTTACCAAGTCTTAATAACTTGGATGACGCTATGAAATGGGTTAATTATGAAATGCGCTACGTCATAAAATAGAAAAAGTCTTTCAATTTTACTGTCAACTTTACCAAGAATCAAGCTTTAATTATTATTAGTAGTTCTGGGGTTTTTGCGAGGGTCAACTGTGGCAAAATTTCTTAGTAAAAAATCTATTCAGGAACGTTTAGTACAGATACTTATATCAGCACAATATTTTTCTCTCTATCCTCGACTACACTGACACTACTTTGTCTAAACTGCCGATTATATTGATCTTAACTGCTCAAATGAGACTGCTCGCTCTCTGCTGCAATCTGCTTGTAATATATACTAAAATATTTCATCATAAATACGTGCTCCTACAAATTCTAGAGGTAGTAGCGACAAGACTCGGTGGAGTCGGGATGCTCCGAGTCGGATCTCGCAAAATGATACTAAAAAAAGTAACAAGACGCGACGACGCGAGCGGTACATTTAGTCGTGAACTTGAGCGTCATGCCTCGTATTGAACACGTATTTAGAAGAACAGTTCACGTTACAAACCCATGCACGATTGTAGGACGCGTGCCTCGTATGGAACACGGGTTTGGAACGAGAATTACTCATAGCTTAACGAACCCGGGCGCGTTTCGATGCAATACTGCTTCCTACTACTGCACACGGGACAAGTAACACGCCACCCACCGCGTTTCTGCAATAGCGCCCGGCGCGGGTGAAAATCGTTCCATGAGTTTGTAGCCTTACGTTTCCAACCGCCAACAGAGTGGCTGGTAACGTTGGATTTGTTGATTGCTACCAAATAAATCTAAAGTAATGCGAATTCAAATAAATTCCTTATAAAGATAATCAAACTAAAAAGTAGAAAATAAGCAATAGTTAAAAAAACACGGTTTTACAGTAAATCCAACAAAAAAAGTAAGAAATAATTTTCAATCCATATGAATTAAGGAAAGTGTGTTTAAAAAAAAAGGATTTTAGTAAAATGCGTGGGGTACCTTTGGATATTTTCAAAATTACTACTTCTACCAACATCTGTCGTACAACATAAAGTATTTATTACAGTTAAAATCAGCACTCCACGCTTTTTTACTAAAAATCGTTTTTTTTTGAATCACACTTTCCTTAATTCATATTTATGTACTGAAAATTATTTCTTACTTTTTAGTTGGATTTTCTGTTAAAGCGTGTTTTTTTAACTTATTTAATTTTATTTCTTAGTTTAATATATGCTCACTCGTTTTTTTATATATCTCATAATTTATTATGCCGTTATATTTTTTCTAACTGATCACACCACTCCGCTATGTAAGTTGATAAATTTAGCTTTCCACTCGTTTAATTAAATGCTTTTAGTTTCGCAGCTCCTATTTAATTGTTATAGCAATGCAACCCGTAGAGATTTGGCTTCAAATTTTTCTCAGTCTATAAACTCCACTGATGATTTAGGTTAATACCACAGACGATATCGACGCTACGATATCCATTGCCTGTCATAATTTTGTTTCAACCGAATCCTGCGGATCATTTCTAAACCAAAACCTTGATAGTAACCACAGACTATGTAGAGAGATACACTATAGTAACTTCAGAGTCATAAGCGTAAATATCAGAAGTTACAACTGTAATTTCGAGGACTTCGTAGTCTCGCTAGATCACTTTAGTACTTGTTTCGATGTAACTATTCTATCGGAATGTTGATTAACGAATAATACTTTATTGCAGCCCCTGCCATGCTATAACTGCTACCTATCCAGTCGTCAAATAAACAAAAATGCCGGAGTTGTAATTTATGTTAAAACTAGTTACTACACTACGCTATTTGATATACCAGATCTGATATACTCAGACTCTCTAGGCTTTCACCTAGACAACAAAATAACCATATTGGGAATCTATCGCTCTCCTTCGATAGTAAATATAGATACTTTTTTTATTATCTCTAGATCCAGTACTCGAACCAGTGAAAATTAAATCTCCTCTTGTGGTTGCAGGTGACATTAACATAAACTTGTGTGATTCTGGAGATAAACATGTCTCGCAGTATCTCTGCGTAATGGCTTCACACGCCTTACTTCCGGCTATTACCTCCCCAACTCGGTACTCTGTACCTGCCTGGATCACATATTCATCAGTTTAGAACGCAAAATAATTGGTGCCGTTTGCCAGTCTTCTGTTACCGATCATTCTATCACTATCGCCTGCCATCCCGCTAGAATAATAAACAAAATCCTTTAAACAGACACTATCTGAGGACTAGGCTTGACGGCGTGGCGGCAGAACTGGCTTTTACAGACTGGTCCCCTGTACTGTCTTGTTCAAATGTCAACTGCGCTACAAATATTTTTAATGACATCATTTTAAATTCAATTAAAAATCATACAAAATCTATTAGAGTGGGCCATAGAGAGGCAATTTTCAAGTCATGGATCACTCCCGGTTTGATCAGGTGTATGCGGCATCGTGACAAACTGGACATGGACAGTAAAAATAACCCTAATGACAGCCAACGTTCTCTGACATATTTAAGATACAGAAACTTTTGTAACAAACTTTTGCGTAACGTAAAGACTTGCTACAATAGTCAACTGTTAGAGATAAGTAAAAATAACCGAAAGCAACTTTGGAAAACTATAAAAAAATATTTGCTACACTTCCAGGCATAATGGTACATCCTCGTCACTTTGCCTCGATAGGCAAAAACCTTGCAGATGCCATTTTATTTAAGCTCTGTGTAACCAAAGAGAGGTTAATAAAATCTCATAAAATAATGCAGTCATGCGCTCAGTCTTTGTTTTTGTATCCCACGGACCCGCACAAAATGGCTTGCATTATAGCTGGCTTAAAAACTGACTGCATTCCCAGGCCTGATTCTATTCCGTCCAAATTATTAAAAATGTCACTTCATACTCTAGTTACTCCATTACATCATGTATTTAATTTCAGCCTAGAAACCGGGGGTTTTTCCAGATTGTTGGAAAATTGCATCTGTATCTCCCATACACAAGAGCGGCTCTACATCTTCTCCAGACAACTATAGGCCTATCGCTCTACTCAGTATTATTTCAAAAATCCTTGAAAAGATTGTTAAAACACGACTTACAAAATTTTTAGAGCAACGAAACATTATTTCTGATAGGCAATTTGGCTTCCGACAAGGTAAATCAAAGGAGGATGCAGCTACTCTTTTGATGAACTTGGTATCCTTTTACGTGGACGGAGAAGCGAGGTTTATTGGAGTGTTTTAGACGTGGCAAAGGCTTTCGACTCCTTATTGCCTGGTTTGCTTCTGAAAAAGCTGGAGGCATCCGGTGTCAGAGGCGTCACTCAGGATTGGTTCCATAGTTATTTAACTGGTCGATCGCAATTCGTCAAACTCGGTAACACTCCAGTGATTAACTTCCAGTTAACTAAGGAATTCCACATGCTCGATTCGACCTTGTTCTTACTCCACATAAATGATATAGTAAACAGTGAGCTTCCCAATGCCGATATCATTACCTATGTACGCCGACGATACTGCTATTGTCTTCCATAGCGAGTCATAGAGTCAAGTTTTTCGTCTTGCCGAAAATAGTCTGGCTATCCATGCCGATACTCTAGATAAAAATTTGCTCACTCTAAATGCGAGTAAGTCTAAATACATCGCT
The DNA here is from genome assembly GCA_017562165.1 of Ectropis grisescens. Classification (NCBI taxonomy): domain Eukaryota; kingdom Metazoa; phylum Arthropoda; class Insecta; order Lepidoptera; family Geometridae; genus Ectropis; species Ectropis grisescens. Next base: position 29,117,798 of record CM029781.1, on the reverse strand, counting down.
TTAAGTAAAACTTCTGTTTCTCGTCCACCCTCTCACATACGTTTGAGAATCCATTGTTGCTCTACAGTTTCCCAATCTCAATCTTTGCCTTGCTCTTGTACCGTCATTGAAGGAGTCCTGTATGAGATACCTAGGAGTAATAATTGACGAGAATCTTTCGTTAAAACACCACATATGACATATGATCACGCGTGCGTAAATTAATTCATATAATGAAAAACCTGAGCGACTGTGCACCTATATCTCTCCTTAAGGACATTTACATCGCGCTATGTCAGTCAGCCATTCAATACTGCATCTCGATTTGGGGATGCGCTGGAAAGACGTATTTTATAACAATCGAGAGAGCACAACGGACTCTTATTAAAGTATTGCTAAGGAAGCCTTTTCGTTTTTCCACCAACTTAATCTACTCCGAATTCAACGTGCTAAGAGTTCGACAATTGTTTGTTTTCAACGCTGTCATGAGGACTTACTCTTGCTTGAGATCCCGCGAAAATTACTTATCCTTATTGACTAAGCGCTCCACCAGGGCTTACTTGTTACCACTGCCTCACGCCAAGTCATCCCTTGCTAGGCGTGCGCCGTCATACTCGTTTGTCTACACCTACACCAACGTTTCGAGGCGGCTGCGAGACTGCGAACACTTGCCGAAATTCGAACTTCAAAAGAATCTAAACGCCTGGATACAAACTCTTACGTATGATGACACTGAGGAACTCATAGGTTGTTTATGTAGGGAATAGTTTATAAATAGTGAATAGTTTAATAGTTTGTCAGATACGCTTAGATAATATTCTTGTCTCAATTTCTTTTTGTAGTTTTGACTTTACGAAAAAAACATAATTTTCTATTTAGACGTTTGTTTCATTATAATAACTGCCTAAAAAATGTTATTTTTAATTATAAATAATTTATAGTCTGACTGTAAGGAATTTATTGTTCGAAATTTCGCACTCGAGCTCCAAGATACAAGTCTTGCACTTAGTTTGGAGCTCAGTGCTAATCAGCAAATGTATTGTTTTGTCAATTCTGATTTTAATTCTGTTTAACGATGTTTGGCTCGGTGTGTCAAATTGCAACAAAATATAGTTAGGCGTTCCAATGTTACATTTATACATGATCCCTAAAGAACTGTGCATGATTTCGGGGATATAATGTAGCCTATGTGTTATTCCAGAGTTTAAGCTATCTGTGTCCTAAATTTCAGCTCGATCCGTTTAGCCGTATTGACGTGATTGAGCAACAAACATCCAAACATCCATACATTGAGATTTATAATATTAGTAGCATAGGATTAGTAGGATAAATAATCTTGCTAAAAACAAAAGTAAGTAGTAAAAGTAGTACTTAAAAGATTATCAATCTTCAAGTGCAAGGCCCATGAAATCGGCCTAGCCATTTCAAATATTAGCCGAACCAAACAAACGCAGAGAGAAAATAAAATACACATTGTGAAAAGTTGTTAATTTTAATTTACAAAGAGACAATCTTCTTAAAAGACTTCAATTTAATTTGTATGTAAAGCCTTATAAATATATATCAGAGATGAAAACTACAAATAAATAACTTTGGCTTGTTTACAAAGAAATCGATAGTAATTAGTGGAAGTTGCCAATAACTCATAGCTCCGTAATCTCAGCAATGAATCCGCCTGCCAAACACAGTATCAGTGTCAATTTGCCCAGTCTTATGTTAAGCAGGTCGTGCCAAGTGAGCGCGCTAATTAATCCTCTCCAAGGCCTAATGGTTTGTGCTCGGATTAAGCTTGTACGGACAAACATATATACGTGCTACAACATGTAGGGACAATCATATTCAGATATTTTATTGTTGACTGTGAAGGCTAGTTTTGCAGTGGTACCCTTTGCAGAGTCCGCCTGGGGAAGAAACCTTTGCCAGTAAGTCTATCATAAACAGCCCACTAAATGTTCCCACAACTGGGATCGGTGCCTATCTTGCAGGAGAGAGCCATAATGCACCACGCTGATGCAGTGCAGGTTGGTGGAGGAGTCAATCTATCACCAACCAGTAATGTGCAAACATAGTAGTATTTTGGTTTGAAGACCAATGTTGTCAGGTTTAATTTACAGGGCTTGAGATCAGGGTGATGAGTGCAGGGCAGTGGTCCTTATGATTTGGACAATTCATGTTCTAATAGCTGCGTGGCATCGTGCTGTTATGAACAGGCGTGCTATTTACCTCTCACTTTTTCCTTTGCCCTGCTCATCCTGTCTCTTTTTACTATGAAAAACCTAACACCATGTCTAACTAGGTATCAAAGTTTTGTTAAAATAATAAGAAGATTTGGTTTCCACCGAAAGACGTTTCAAAAGTCTCATTGACAACGTCTCCCGTATTTGTAAATACTTCAAAGCCTTGAAAATCGCTGTAAGGTTAGAAGTTTTTCATCACATACATTTAAGAAAGTTTCCAGCTACTCTCTATGAGAAAATGGGTTGGTAATTATTTTTAGCTTTCCTGTACATTATATTGATATTAGTATGAACGTTATTGCCGTGTGAACAATATTCAAATTAAACTTAAGGTGCGTCCCCCAGCAAAACCAGTTTTTTGTTCAGTTTTCAGACCTATCTACTTTATTTTTTTATTATTATTATTAGCCACTCCACAGACTCCGGTGTCCGTGATTTTTGTCATTACAATTTTTCGTAGTGGTAGGACTCTTGGCAGAGTCCGCCTGGGGAAGTACCACTCCTTTGCCAGTTATTCTACCGCCAAGCAGTAATGTGCAACATTACTGTGTTCCGGTTTGAAGGGCAATGTTTCCAGAGAAATTACAGGGCATAGAGATATAAGATCTTAGATCTCTGGGTGACGAGCGCAGTGCAGTGCTAGGTAATAATTTGGACTCTTCATGTTCCAATAGCTGCGTGTCACTGTGCTGTTATGTGTCAGGCATGTTGCTTACCATCAGGCACATGTCCTGATCGTCTCGTCACTATTTATTTAAAAAAAAAAAAAAACAATTATACAGCGTGGCGCTTTGGTGCCGACATTAAATGAACACACGGGTAGGGTTACTGACCAGTAATCATACAAAAGGTGTGAAAAATTAATATTCGCTTATTTGAAAAAAAAATATTCTCTAACAAACTAAATAATTGTATCATGCGATAGAATGAAAATCATCCTGTGCACTAGATTCATTCAACGTCAATGTGTGCGTGATTTACGTTCGCTTTTCGTAAAACAAGCTGGCAACGTCGCACGAAAGTACCTATCTACAAGCGGCGCGCGGCGCGCTGGCGCACGGCGCGGCAACGCCGCCCCGGTCGAGAGGGTAGGTACTTACAAATGCGCGATAGTTTGGAACAGGGACGGGGATTCCCCGTCAACTTTATGCCTGTTCATCACTAATAAATCGAATACCTACCAAATAATAAAGCTAATAAAATAACATCAAGTAAATAGGTAAATGCGTTGGTAGGTATCTATTGTAACTTTGGCGAAACATTACAAAATGATTGCTTTTTGAAGCCCACCAAATGTTCCCACTGCTGGGACTCGGGGATTTCTCTCGCACGGAAAAACTCAAGGCCATAATCCACCACGTTGGCCAAGTGCGGGTTGGTGGTTAACATAAACATGACCTCGAAAGATTCTAGGTACATGTCGGTTTTTTGTTCACGATGTTTTTCTTCATCGTTTTTAAGTTAGCAGCATTACGCACATGACTTCGATAAGACAGTGGTGCGCGTAGGATTTAAACGCGGGACTAGACCAGCACTTGGTAATAACAAAGAGCATTTAGCGTGAAAGCTGTTGAATTGGTTGGTACCTACAACTTTCTTAAGAAATAAAATAAAACAACTTCTCGCAATACGATTTAAATTTCGTAAACAATCTAACCAATAAAACCCTTTGAGAGAAAAGGTAATTTTGTTTAAAATCGAATTATTGTTGCTAGTATACTTACAAGCTTTAAACGGTCGAAAACATGTTCTGGGTCGATTTTCAAAATCCTATTGTAGGACTTATCAGACTAAAATCACATGTGCATAGGTACACTCAGAAAACACTGTACGTTCGGCGTCACTAATTAAATAACTATTCACAACACAATCAGAGTCACACAAAAACAAAACGAAAAGCAACCTAATCTTATTGACACTGACTCTAAAATAAATTACACTAAAAGAACGAACAAAAATAACATGTAAGCGTCTTTTTCCCGAATAATTAGATTACAAAATTCCCTAGTTAAGGATTTACACTAAAAGTTTTAGCGCGCCATTTAGAGAAATGTGTCAGGGACAACACGGTCAACTTCGCATCCCGGCGGCTTGCACAAAACTAGTGAAAAATTAGAGAAAGAGAAAGACTACATTTAACATTAGTTAAGAGGCGTGTGCATTATTTCTCTTTCGTCTGCATTTCATTCACAACGTGCGTACGTTTGCACGTGTGTTGCAGGACATCACCTATCTCGTTTCTTTAGTATTTGCTTTTCGCCTGATTTTTAATTGATAAATCGGATGGACTGTGGGCTGCGGTGTAATGACCTCTGCGCAGGAAATTTTAGATACAGCCTGCTCTATTATGGTATTTTGGAAAATTGCGAATAACTCAGTAAATAATAACGATAATTGAAATTTAATTTGACAGAATGGGTCAAAATATGATATTTTATAGGTGGTTTCATTTAATGTCGCCACCAAAGCGCCACGCTGTATATGTATTTTTTTATCCAATAAGGAGAAAAAGAGGAAAATAGGGGGGAGTTGGGTACATTTAAAATCTAATTCTAGTGCTCGTCTGTAGAGCCGATCACTACCGGTTGGGATTCCGCTAGTAATCGACTCGACATCGAGTGTTTGCCTAATTGCCTTTTTTCCATTTACCTAAGTTGCCTCCTCCCGGCCCAGAGCCTCCACAACGGCCTCATTTCTGTCCCTGATGGTCATCTGTAGGTTGAAATCTCGGATGGTATTCGGTGATGCAGCCCACGCTCGTCGCACAAATCGGCCGATGGCGTCGTCGGTGTCGTCAGCGTAGTATGTGAAGGTCCCTGTGTGCCGTGAGATTGCAACAACCGCTTGCGGCACGCTCTCGTGCAGCTTCATGTTTGCCTTGGGTTTGATTGCAATTACCGACTCGTATGTTAGTCCCTGAGCTTCATGGATGGTAAGGATGCGTGACCCGGTGCCTTGCCCATAACCCTGGTTTGTCAGGGTCTCCTTCTCCTCTTGAGTGTGAACTAAAAAGAGGGTGTTTGGTAGGGTGTTGGGTATTTGCGCTCCCTTATATCTTCTCTGCTCTAGGGACTTTACACGGGACGCTGAGGAGTACATACCGGAGTATATTTCCCTCAGTGCATATGCGACGTCCATTGGGTTTCGATGTGTGCAGAGCAACTCCTATCTAATCTTTGTTACCAGGTTTGGGCGATGCTACCTCATTTCGAAGAGATTTTCCCTGTCGATATAAGGCAACTGATGGACGTCACCAATGAGGACAATTTCACCAACACCAGACAGCCTTGAAGCCATCACAACGGCTCCAGAATGGTTCATGAGAGCTTCGTCCACCATGAGGCGACTGAAACTTTCTCTACCGAAACCATTTACCAGAGCAGAAGCCATGGTTCGCACTCTGGTTTTGACCAGGTTTCCGATTCGGTGCGATAGCTTTTCTCTTAGATCTTTTGCAGTCTCAGTTCTTGTGGTGATGATGGCGTCCTTGTCCACATCGAAGTGTCCAATCACCCATGTTGTTTTTCCACATCCTGGAACTATCTACTCATTAGCCAAATCAAATATCAACTGGTAAAAAATACATTGCATTTCTACAATTTCTTGGCTTCAAAAAAGTAGTTTCTTTTTTTGTTAATGATTTATTGTTTAAATAATCTCCTCACAACGCAACCATAAACATTAGAAATGATTGTAATTATTGTGCATCTACTCGAAAACCGCTATTATTTGGATTTTGTTCTTACACCGACGGATGACAGTTTCATTACAAACATTTTGGTAGAAATGTTTTTTCAAAAGAATTTGAAGATCAAGCTGCACTCTTGTGGCCTGCGCACGGATTTGACTTGTAATTGCCCTGAGCTTGAGCGTGTAGATATCATTAAATACCTTGGAGTAATGATCGATCACAGGCTTACATTCGGTTGCCAGATAAACAGTTTACGTTGTCGGCTGCGTAAGATGCTACATGTTTTTAGACGTCTTGGTACTGTAGCTGAACCCAAAACGTTGCGTATTGTTTATTTGGTGTGATAAACTACTCCATTGTCTGTTGGGGATCTGCAGTTAAAACCCGCATTATCTACCTGGTACGAGCCCAGCGTGCAGTTCTTAAAGTTGCCTACAGAAAACCTTTCCGGTACCCCAATGACAAACTCTATAGTGACTGTGAATTTCTGACAGTACAGCAGTTGTATGTGTTATCAGTTATCATGCGGTTTCATAGGACAGCAATTTCAAGTGCTATTTGTACGAAAAAAGATAATCACCGACGGAACAATTGGGCCTTACCTAGATTAAGAACCGTCTTCGCCCAGAACTCGTTCCCCTTCTATGGGCCATACCTTTACCAGAACCTTGATGAAAAATTAGGCATAATGTATTTGTCTCGTTTTATGGTGAGAAAGACGGTAACTTCATGGTTGTTGACCCTAGGCTATTTGAAAACGGAGAGCTTGTTAACCATTGTAAAATGATCACTTTGGATTCATGGATCTTTTCGACAATGTTTTTGGTTTGTACCCCGAAAAATTCATCAATTGCCATCCATTTCATTATTAATGTTATTTATACATTTTTTATTATAATGTATTTATTTTTAGCCTTTTTGAAATAATGTACTAGTACTATGTATAATTTATATATATATATTTATACATACATATATTTACATATATATATTTATCTTATTATAAAATTATCTAAAAAGTAGAACGAATGAATAGCATACAAAGTATTTATTTAGTTTTCACTTGTAGTGGTCATATTATTATGATATTCTTGAGACATATTTACTCTAGATATAAGCCTATTTTTTAGATTTAGATTTAGTTGTTCTTTAATTCTATTCTCACTTGAAATTTTATCTGTAACTTCCTCAAAGTTACTCTGTTTAGAGGAGAGCCTTAAACCCACGACACAGGATAACCTAGTGTGGGTTTCAGTGAACACCTTGAAGCTGAAACTCTATTTTTCTTTTGTCTTTTCTTATGACGTCCTGGTGTAATTAGATAGGAATGTAAGTTTACTATTAATAAACTATTAAACTATATATTGTTGCTGCGAAGATTGGTTTCATGGTTACGCGACTCCGTGGCGCCTGACCGGACCGACATAATTATTGAATATCAGCGTTGCCAAATGCTTCAGTTTGGATGAATACAAATTGTTTAGAATCTTGTAAAAGACAAAAATCTGATTTTACAAAGAGTTTATTCTAAAATTTGAGTGAAAACAGCGACAAATCCTACGGTTTTCTCTCTTCTTCTTGCGGTGTGCGATGAGGTAAGATATACTCAAGATCATTTGCTCAGGGTACGGCCTTAACATTGCAGGAAATGTCGCGTCACTTCGCATTTTAAAATTTGACTTCAACAACAAAAGAAATGAGAGCATAATGCACAGATTATCAAAATGGGTGCCAATTTGAAAGCTCAATCCTGAAATTGCAATAGCGTAAACTATGTTGACATTATATAGCATTTTGTCTTACAAAGAATAATAATAATAATAATAATAATAATATCTTGAAGCTTACAGTCTGACTTGGATAGTGTACATATTTAAATTATAAAAGGCATTAATTTAATATTTATTGGGAATCGTTCCATCCTGAACAATGAAATTCAGTTTTTCTTTTTTATGGCATATATTTTCCATGATTTCTGTAGTTTTTACAATATTTGCATACATTTCGAATTAAACGGGACGTGTTTGTTAGATGGGAAGAATGAAGTGAAAGACTTAATGAAGGAAAGTAATGAATTAAATCGATCTAGATATTGAATGAATGAATGAACTGCGCATAAGGCACGAATTTTGAATGCTTGTTTAAGACGACGAAGACGGCGCAAACAATAATAATTATCAAATAATGTATTATCTTACATGTAAAAAAATATAAAATAATGATTTTAAACATACCTTTAACATTTAATTTTAACATTTTTACATAAATTAATCATCCTATTATTATTATTAGATAAAAATGTCTGTCAGATGGACAGATGACCTCATTAAGGTCGCTGGAAACCGCTGGTTGCAGGTTGCGCAGGACCGTTCCTTGTGGAAATCTAGGGGGGAGGCCTGTTCAGCAGTGGACGTCTTGCGGCTGATGATGATGATGATGATAAATGTCAACGTTTGGATGTTTATTGCTATCATGCACATAGGCTACCCCGAAAATTAAAGGGAACTACGCAGGTATATCCGCAAGGCGGTGATATTATAAATTTGAGGTATAATAACGTCAATAGATAAGTATCTAAATCAAATAATAAAAAACAATCCTGTCAAGAATCATTATACGCATATGATTCTATCTATAGGTCTAATAATATTATACGATGTTATCATCCCGTGATCGTTCTATGTCAAATAATGCCCTAACGACACCACGCATTTTTTTCAAGTAAGTAAGTATTAGCAAACTAGCAAGCTAGTAATTCAACCTTCGAGTTACTATAATCTAAATTTCTTCAAATTCATGATTTGGTTTTTGAATTGGATAAGAAATTAATCTAATAAGATTTATTCTTTTAATTCCTAAATCAAATAATCTTTTACCTTCTTATGCAGCATTAAAATATTGTTTAGCTCAATCTATTGCTTCAATTAATTTCTTATTTTATATTATTTTAAACCTACGTAACGCTAGTTTTGTCTACACAAAGCTATAAATACTAGCTTGCTAGCTTGCTAACACTAGTTTGCTATCTTAGCTTGAAAAACTAGCCTCGTGTCGCTCGGGCAATAAGATCCATGCCTCTATATTTGGTAATTAAAATTAAAATGGTAGAATTTGAAATTGCTGTTTCAGCTTGAACTATGTAAGTCTATCCATTTAAAAGCTAAGGGACTCAAGATATACATACGAACCGATACTGATCTTGTTATATTAAGGTACACAAATATAAACTCTATGCTGCTCAACATATAGCAGAAATTCTTGTAAACCACAAACGTTTTCCTCACCTTAAAGAATTCCAATATCCGTAACCGTAGTGTTTCTGCAGGAGCTATTTAAATAAAATCCTCTTTGTAGCAACTAAGCCTCAGTACTCACTGACATGTAAAAAATAAAATATACGAGCTAGTATTTGAGCCAAGGAGTTTAATAGTTTAGTTTATCTAAGATTTGAACCCTAGATGGAAAGTAACACAAACTCAAATATATAAAACGGAAGTTAAATTTGCGCGATAAACTACGTAGTATATAACGTGTTGTTATTATTATTTGGAGCTTATACTGTCCCAATGCCGGGCAAAGACCTCCCTACCCTCCCTCCATTTGCTTCTTTTTTGGGTTAATGTTTCCCAGTGTTTTGAATAGCCATATATGTTTAATAACTAATATTATTATTGTCAAAATTTGGGTGGAATTTTACAGAGAACGTTATACTTCTTAGCTCTATCTTATACATCAACGCATGTCATCAGGTATTTTTTTACATGACACCATCTGACCCCAAACTTAGCAAAGCTTGTACTATGGTGGCCAAATAGACTATATATAATACTTTTATAGTTTTAAATACACACTTATTAAACATAATTATTTTAGGGTTCCGAACCCCAACGGTAGGACAGGACCTTATTACTAAGACTCCGTTATCCGTCTATTTGGCTGTCTGTCTGTCACCAGACTGTAACTCACGAACCGTGACAGTTCGTGAACAAACAAAATTTTCACAGTTCATGAGGTTTTCCATTTGAGCAGTTGATGTATTTCTGTTGCCACTATAACAACAAATACTAAAACACAGCTGAGGCTCTCATAAAACTTAAATGAATTATTTGACCGGTAGGCGCTTGAAATAATCTTAAAAAAAAGAAGTGTGGCACTCGGGGCCTGCCGCGGTAAAGCTATTGCATGTTGCATGCATTTTTAGCAACAGAAGCAATAGGGATGTTAACAATTTTTCGGAATTGCTTTTATTTTGAAGAGTGACATTTGTTTACCATAAAAAAAATGCAGAGAAGTATACAATCTAGTCAGTCTTCGACAGCTAAGAGCGTTTAGTCTGTAAAGCTGATACAAATAAGATTCAAAGTCGAATGACCGAGTGGGGAGGACGGCGTTACGGTCTTCCATCCCTCTTTCTTGTGAACATAAGAAAGAGATGCACGATCACTAAAATTCGGTCCCCAGGCCCGCGATAAAAGCTATGCAATAGCTTAAAACTAAATTTTCACTTTAGAAATCTAAAGTGGAGTTTTTATATGATAAAGGTACCGAACCGTTGCGTTGGTCTAGTCGGGAGAACGGCGACTGCCGATCCGGTCGGGTTCAAATCTATTTTTTTTTTTTTTTTTACGACGTGACATGATTTTCTCGATGAATCGAAAATCGAAAATCGCCTGTAGCTTTTTAAGATCTGAAAACGTGCCTTCACAATTTCTCTATGACTTTACGACTTTAGAGTTGCGTAATGCAATTTTTCAATTACTTGTATCTGACGATGTGACTTAAAAAGTTTTAGCTGTTGTTTTGACAATGTAGACTTTCCTAGAACCTCATCTTCATGATAATAAGTCTATCAATCAGCTAGATTATTCTATTATAATAATAATTGTTTTTTTTATACAATTATTTATATTGTAAAAAACCAAATAAAAATAATAAATTTAAGAACCATGAATAAATGACTGAATAATAATAATAAATTTTATTATGTTACAAAAATAATTACATTAGACAAATTTACGACGTGACATGATTTTCTCGATGAATTATGATACAGATGCAATATATTCAACTATCTGGGTAGAGCCTTTATGATGTAGTAATAAGGCTATGTACCTTCTGCGCTAATCGAAAATTTGGAAGGCAGTAAAGACCACTCAAGGACAACTGCGTAGATCCTATTAATAAATGTAATTAATTCTTTTAAAACTAACGTTAAAAACTTTTATTTGTCAAAGCTAGAGTCACAGTAATTTAATTGTAATATCTATCTTATCCGTCAAATTTACATTTGTGTAGACAATGTTGTTGTCATACATCATGTTATTTTCATGTCTATCATTGCTTATATTGTTATCTTGGTTTATTTTATGATGGTATACCAATTTATTTGTCATATATGAATATGATCATATAATATATTAGTATATTTTACGAGTATCGTAAGTATTAGTATGTACCTGTATTCGTATGTATTTTTATTTTTAGTGTATGTAACTGTAATTGCTGAAATATTTTTAGATACACACCCCGCATTTTAATATATTCTTGCTAACTATTTCCATCCTAAGGTCCTGGAAGAGATCGCTTTTAGCGATAAGGCCGCCGATTGTAACACTAGTATTTATTGTTCTTCTCTCCTGTATAAGTGTTTTTTTGTTTTGTTTTTGGTGTGTACAATAAAGAGTATCTATCTATCTAATTAATACTTTTTTACTATTTAATTTAGCCACTTCACAAACTCCGTCCGTGACGTTTCGTCATTCGTACGTCTTAAAACTAATTTAATAAAATCGAGTACATTCTGAACATATTTCTACATTCGGACACTAGTCATTGCTGTAGGATGCCCTGTGTTGCAATGACTAGTGCTCTTCCAAAGTTCTAATAATGATAATTAACGAAGTGTTAAAGTAATTTTAAAAAATTAAAACAATATTATTGAACAAAATCCTGGGTCCATTCAAGAAAATAAATTAGGCAGTGTGAAGTTGTAGTGAATGTGGTGTGTGTGTGTATGTATGTGGTATGGTATGTGTGAGGGTGAGTGTGTGTGGTATGGAAAGGTGTATACAAATATGTGCATTGCTATTGGATGTAAAAAATGTTGCATTATTTTGACTACTAGGTCAAGGATTAATTAGCAGTATACGTTGCGGGAGTTCAACGTCAAATACAAATTCAATCTAGCTGAAAAATCTCACGCGCACCATTGTCTTTTCAAAGTCATGGGCGTAACGGCGCCAACTTAAATCGGTGAACGATAAAATCCTGAGGAAACCGGCATGTTTCTAGGATTTTTTGTGGCCATGTATTATCTACCAACCCGCACTGGACCATCGTGGTGGATTATGGCCACCACGATCTCTTCACGATGATCTCTCTCTCATTGCGAGAGAAGACCCCGAGTGCTAGGAACGTCGGCTGCTTATGTTTATGCTATACAAATTAATAGGTATTATAACAAGTGGTGTTATATTATGTTGAGATATTTTAATTCTTTTTATCGAATTTATCGTTTTGAGATTAATAGGCTGACGTACCTATTACTGGGCTACTTTACTTTATCCTATACCTTTAAACGGCTCGAAAGAGTTTTATGAAACTATGTATACAAGTGGTTTCGGGGACGAAAAATCGATCTAACCAGGTTTTAAAAAACGCCGTTTTATGCGCGTTTTTAGACAATGAAAAACTGTTACATATAGATTAGAATGCGACGGAAAATTTCGCGACATCGCGCGATAGTATATTAGCTCAGTCGGGAAGATGGGCGGTTATAATATGGTAGGTCCGGGATAGAATCTAACCGGCCGCCTTTCTTTTTTCAAGTTATTTTTTTCTTTTTGAATAATAACTTACGATTGAAATATTATTTCATTACCTACGTTTAAGAAATGTACTCGTAGCGATTAATTTCACCCGTGTACCTTTTAGGAACATATTAGTCACACCACTAATTATAACGTTTTCGATACGAAAAAAGAAGACTTTAATAGTGAGACCAGAGCTTTGAGCGCCCTCTCGAAAGTGTAGACAATAAAATTACGTTTATAAGTCTGTTAGTAGAACAGTTCTGAGTGAATTTATACAGAGATAACGGAAAGGCGGAACATTGCCGTGGAAAATAGCTTCTTGTTCCTGGATACTGCATTCTGTACTGCATTTACTATCTTCGTAAAGGTGCTATTTAGTTGACATCGATATTTTGACATCCTTTCATGGTTCACAGTTTAAAGAGACGAACGAAAAAAAATTACTCCATTTTTGTCAAAAGAACGGTTAGTTAGGCTGTGGAATGCGTTGCCTGAGTGGATTTTTCCTGATGGTAAGGTATAATAAAAAAGGTATAATGTTTGTGTCTTCAAATCGGGAGTGAACGGATTTTTATAGCACGCTCCACCGTAGTCCCCATCGACGCTTAAGATCAACAGGTCTACTACGAAGTCCGATAAACGATATATCGGCCGAAGTTATGGACGTTTTATACCACGAAACACAATCGGTCGGTTGATGACACAAAGGGTCCGTTCACACAGACCGGCTCGGAGCGCATCGGCGCGCATTTTTCTTTTCACACAAACCGGATCGTATACGCTTGGAGTTGGTCGGAACGTAGCCGCAAACGATTTCTTTTCTTTCAAAAAATACGCGATCAGAGCTGCCCCTCTACCGCCTAACTAAATCAGCTATGGCTTTGTTATAGCTGTCTCTATCATTCCAAGCGAAGAGAAAAGAAAGAGATATATCAAAGCTAAGACAGTTTTAGTTAGGCGGTAGACCCTCCGGTCAGCTCCTCTTACTAATTCACACCAAGCGCGTTCAAGCATTCGTAATGACAAAAAGAGAGCACATGCAAAATAAACCTTACTGCAAATACTAAAACTATGTTTTCAACGTCATAAGAAACTGCTCTCCTCTTCGAGCCCGTCTGTGTGAACGGACCCAAAAACTGTCAAATCAGTGTCGGTCGGGATAAACGAAACGCCCGATCAGATCAACCCGACTGACCGTGTTTCGTGGTATAAAACGTCCAAAACTTCGGCCGATATATCGTTTATCGGACTTCGTAGTAGACCTGCAGGCGAAAGTGTAAACCTAAAAAAAATACAATAATAAAAATTGGTTGCCTGTAAAGTCGGTATACGGCCGAAAGTTTTACGTGACAACGACTTTGAGTGGTAAAATAATTTTACGGAAGGACGCGTGCCTTTCACTTTTTATGTCTGTCTCTCTCGCTCTTAGACGGGCTAACCATGCCCGAGTGGAAGGGACGCGTGCCTCTCACTCGCTCTCGTTGTGAGCGCATAACGTGAGCGGAGCGTAACGCAGTTTCTTGAAGTGTCACCCGGCAAACCAATTTATAAGACGTTGTCACGTCAAAAATGCAAAGGTATTGATGATGATTTGTAACTCTTTCAAGCAACGGGAACAAAGTTATAGATTTTGAGTTACCCTAGAACATCTTGAGTTTGAAATTCGACATTGGTTACAGTACGAGGCACAACTAATTTGAAACATACATAGGTAATCAAATCGGTATATTCAAAAACAATTTATTGTTTTATCAACAAACTTATGAATATTTCACAAATTTTTAATTTCAATTTTAAACATTAAGCATTCATATCCCATAATTTTAATTACAGATATTTTTAGTCAACAAATAATTAACTAAACACATATTCATAAAGATCGCCATGATTTAGAAAACGTATGTAGCACGTGTTAGGTACAAAGAGAATGAGTTTTTAAACTATTTGTTTACACTTCAACTGAGTTGTTATTATAAACAAAAAAGATCATTAGATTTTATTTTAAACAACTTCAAAAATGGAGATGGTTTTTTCGTAGGGGTTTTTCTTACGTGTTTTTTAAAGTTTCATTTGAATCTGCGAAGACGGCTAGATCGAATTTACAGATTAGTTTTTATATCAAATAGCCAAAAAGTTGCTATTATCAATTTTTAAGCGACTTCAAAAAAGGAGGTTTTTCAATTCGACCGTATTTATGTTTTTTTTATGTGTGTTCGCGGATAACTTCGTCGTTTATGAACCGATTTTGATGTTATTTTTATGTTTTAAAGTAGATATTTCCAGGGTGGTACCATGATAAGGAAACCAGGATCTGATTATGGCATTCTAGAGAAATCTAGGATAACTTTCGAAAATTGTAAAGATGAATAGAGTCCGGAGAGATGAGAGAGTCCCGGATATCTCCACTTATGGAGAGATCCGGGACTCTCCATAAGTGGCCAAGGAGTTGCCACAATTGCAGAGGCAGTGCCTTTCAAATTTCTTGGTAGAAAGATAGATCACAAAGGACGTACACCATCATTAGAGGTGGTTGTTGAAAATTTCATGAACAACCTCAATAAGGTAGACCAGCAGCCTATCAGCAATATCAAAAAGCATGGATATATGACAACTACCTCACATCACGTCTCACTTGGCCTTTCCTAGTATATGACATCGGTAAAACTCTCATGGCAAAGCTAGATGCCAATGTCATAAAGATATTGAAGTCATGGTTCGGATTGGCACATCCGGCTGATCCTCTACTCTTTTAGGGATTACAATAGTTTTGGGCTGAAACTAAAGAAACCGTCTGAACTTTACAAACACCTAAGAGTTACAAAAACGCATGTTTTGGGAAAGTCGCAAGACGAATTAATTACATCTCTCCCAAAAGACAAAACTGCTTCAGACCTGGAATCTAGACTTCAATTCCATAAACAATTTATGGCAGGTGCACAAGTAAATACTGCTGGGTTGGGTGCGAGAAAAAAAAGGAAGACCGAGACATGGTAAAACCTTTCTACAACAAGACGAAAATGACGGTTACAAAGTGCACGCTATGAATTTAGAAATGCAAAGTGAGTGGTTAACCATAGGTGAGTTCTGTATCCCATTAGCTCTAAAATGGCGCACCTTGATCTATGACTGGTCCCCTGCCTTATTAAAATTTTATCTAAATGCATTCCAAATGACCCTCCTGACCAGAGTAACTTGGTAAGGTGGGAAAAAGCCTCTGAAAATGTTGCTATACTTGTGGAGAGGCGATATGTACAGCAAGGCACATATTGGTGGGATGCAAGGTGCTCCTTAATGGGGTCATTACTCACGGCGTCATGACAGAGTACTTGAAATCATACGTGAAGCCATGAGCCTTTCAGTAGCTAGAGCCCAAAAGGGATTGACGACAAACAACAGACAAATTAACTTTGTAAAAGAAGGCTCAACTTCAAACTCCAGGAACAAGCCTTACTCAATCCTGGGTACAGCACCTGATTGGACTATTTTAATGGACACGTATGAAAAGCACTACAAAATCCCAGAGGATGTGGGTGTTTCGTCATCCAGACCGGACATTTTCCTTTTTTCTAGAGCTACGAAACGCATAGTCCTTGTAGAACTTACCGTACCGTGGGAAACTAATATACCTAAAGACCACGCGATGAAACAAAATAAGTATTACGACCTCCTAAACGAATTAACAAAAAACGGCTATGTAGTTAGTTTATACACTGTGGAAGTGGGAGCGAGAGGTATACCAGCAAAATCTCTCTATAACCTGCTGAAAGACCTTGGCTTATCCAGAAGTGCAGTAAGTTCTATACTAGAACGAGTATCTAAAGCTGCACTAGTAGGCTCATATCAGATTTGGCTGGGCAGGGAGAGAAAGGCGAGTGGTGAAGGTGAGTGTTGATGTACGTCATAAAGGGGCCCCTTAAACCTACGCCCGAGTCACAAGTCTCGGGAACTACTCGAGTTTTTTTCTCTCTGCCACACGATGGACCCGGCACCCGCACGGTGAATCCATGGAATGCTAAGAAAATCGTCTCGTTAGTTAGGTTTTTCCTTGAGTATTTTAAAGCAGTATAATTTAAAGAAGGTCTGGAGTCGATCTGAAGAGGGAACCGAAAGACAGTCGAAGGAACTCCTCGACGGCACGTAGTAGTACCTTGTGTTTGGGCTCGATGAATTTGTATTTATGAGAACTTTTTACATGGATGGGTTGTGACTGTCATTAGGGGTCTGATGATGAAGACAAAGAACAGTCAAGGGAATTTATTAGCGGCTTACAGGAACTACCCAGTGTTTGGGCTTTATTCATGTATTGAGAACTTTCAGCCGTGGGAGAGGTATAGACCTATATACCTATAGACCTATGGAGATAGTTCCAGCAGTGGACTACGATAGACTGATGATGATGATTCTGGATAATGATAATAAAAACTTTGCACCCATATGAGTTTTGATCGCCATTACAGGTCTGTGTACACTGACCATCGTGGATTTGAATGTTATCATAGTGAATATTATTCTACTCGTCAAGTTCTTTTTTTTTTGTACCATTATTGAGGGAGTTTTGAAAAAACACACATAATTTATCACTTTGTGGTGGCAGCCATCTTGGATTTAAAACGTATCACATTGTGAAGTATTGTACGAGTCAACCCCCTTGCCCTTTGTATGCCCGTGCCTGTACCTGCAAAGAGACAAAAAGAAAATGAGTCAGAGAAAAGAGACAGAGAAACAAAGGGTCAAGGAGGCGAGATAGAGGGGCATAGAAACATACAGAAACACTTAGAGACAAGAAGACAGAGTAACTGAAGCTGGGACCCAGACCGAGACACGGCGATACACAGAGACGTCAAGTTTGAAGTGTCTGTGGCTCTAATACCCCGCCGTTTTTGCATCAAATTTCAAAAATAATACCAAAGTAACATTAAAATCTTACATAGGACAACCACGTTATGACGATGCGTCAATTTGAGACTGCGTTAAAGTATCCTAATCGCGTTGTTTCTTTCGTCCGTCATGTAGGCTATTATTCACCCTATTATATATTTAGTTTTTCTTTATTCAAGAAGTGTTCTTGTTAGATCTACACATCACTTAAAATCGTAAAATAAATTATTTTAACAAAAAAAAGAACCGACTTCAAACAGACAACTAAAAAGTAAAAAATAAATTTATGTAGCACAAAGATATATGTACGTATTTTGATTCATTTAAACAGAAATGATTGAATAAATATTTTACAATTTTGAAGTCGGTGCCAAGTAAATGTTACAGCAACGGTTTACGGCAATTACGGTTTCAGAAAAATATATGAATAGTTACGGAATCACTATCAAAGTAACTACGTATATACTATATCAAGTATTGCCTTATAAGCTATTAGTCGATGAACATAAATTGTAAAAAAACACTGAAAGTCACTTGCATAAATATTTTATTTTAGTTAGGGCTGAGCTGTAGGCTACTAACGGGGTCCACAGGTGGCGGATAGTGGAACGGCCATCAGATATGATGGCTAACTGCGAATATGTTGATTAAGCAGTCCCCGACCAAACAGCGGTAAGACATATAAGAAGAAGATAAATAGAAAATGATGATCTTGTCCCACATATACGCAATATTAGCTTTAAGGATAATAATACATAGAAGAATGGACCTAGATTTAGATACTCACATAGCATTTATTGACCTGGAGAAAGCTTTTGATAAAGTTAATTGGAAGAAAATTATGAACATATTAAAACAAGCAGGATTGGATTATAGAGACAGAAAAATAATATTTGAGTTATATAAGAATCAAGAGACAGTAATACAATCATGATCTGATAGCACCTTGCCCTTTTTTTTATCGGAATGCTCGTAGCTCGAAAAAGCGACATCGTTTCATGGTTGATGTTCCAAAGACACGAACGAAGAGATTTGACTCAAATTTTGTGATAAGAACTTCTAGGCTGTGGAATACGTTGCCTGAGTGAGGTTTCCCCGATGATTACAATCTTTGTGTCTTCAAATCGAGAGTGAATCGGTTTTTTCTAGGTAAACACGCTCCATCGTAGACCGCATTGTCGTTTAACATCAGGCAAGATGGCGGTCAAGTGTAAACCTATAAAAGTTAAAAAAAAAAAGAAGTGGGAGAAGAACAAGATAAGACAAGGAGTTAGGCAAGGGTGTCCACTTTCACCACTTATTTTCAATATTTTTATAGAATGTGACATAAGAAAACTAATAGAGTCAGGAAGGGGTGGGGTTAACATTCACGGGGAAAAAATACAATTTATAAGATTTGCGGATGATATCGCAGCTTTGGCTGAAAACTCTACACAGTTGGAAGAACTACTACAAGATGTAGACTTAATTTGCACAGAATTCGGAATTAAAATAAACGTAAAAAAAAACTAAAATTTTAACTACTTCAAAGAAGAAAGCAATAACTGAAAACCCAATTAAACTTAACTCAATTTCCATAGATAACGTAACACAATTCAAATATATAGGCAGTGTGATAACCAGTGATTCCATGTGTACACCAGACATTATAGCTATAATAGCAATTGCCATAAGAGCTTTTAGCAATAAAAAGCATCTGTTTAAAGCCCGAATATCAAAGAATATTCGCAAAAGGCTGATTAAGATCTACATCTGGAGTATTGCATTGTATGGCAGTGAAACGTGGACCATGACTCAGAGGGATAGGGAAAGATTAGAGGCATTCAAAATGTGTTGTTGAAGGCGAATAGAGAGAATCAGCTGGAAGGAAATTAAGAGCAATGAAGACGTTTTGAAGATGGTAGAGGAGAAAAAAACATTAATGGAAACAATCGAAAACAGAAGATGGAAGATGTTGGGACATCTGATACGACACGACAACTTCATTAGAACAATAATGGAAGGTAAATTAGAAGGGAGGAGGAAGGAGAAGATAAATGTAGTGTCGTTTCAGGAAGTCAAGGAGAAGGCAAAGTGTAGAAGTACATGGAAGGAACTCCAACAACAAGAGCGTCGCTCTTAAATTATGAATGAAATATTTTATAATAGGTACCGAATGTTTAATTAAATAGCGAATGTTTTCAATGTACAAATGTAGAAAAAAGAACAAAAATACCTACTAATATTAGCTTCAGCTCTAATCGTTTTACTTGGCACCGACTTCAGAATTGTAAAATATTTATTCAATCATTTATGTTTAAAAAAATCAGAATATAAATATCTTTAAGCTACATAAATTTATTTTTTTACTTTCTAGTTTTCTGTTTGAAGTCGGTTCTTTTTTTTGTTAAAATTAATTTATAAACATATTTGATAAAAATCAATTATAATAATCTGAAAACTTATGTACGTAAATAAAACTTGGCAGTCATTGGGACTGCCGAAAGAAGTGAAAACTTAGAACTTAGATTTTGACAGCTCACTTTGGAAACCACACGTGTGAAACCGTAGGGCTAGTCTGGATTAAATCTTCGTTCATATATCGATGGCTAACGGCCGAAATGGGATAAGCGCCATTTTTTGAGGTATAGACTTATATATATGGTTAGAATCGCCGTTTTTTTCTGCGTCGTTTGGTCTGGGTTACATGCTTCTAAGTGATACTTTTCGTTTAGGCAGTAGTAAAAACAGGAGACGAAGCCATTTTTTTTTGTTATAAGCGACACATTTTTTTTGAGAATTTTAATTTTGGTTGTTGATCGATAAATATTTTAAAATATTGGGCTTAAGCTTTTTGTCCCTGCTGTAAACTTTTGTTATTTAAACGTTAACCTTTTTTAGCTGGAATGAAATATTTAGAAATATGCGTTTAAGTAAATAGGCCATAAAGAATTATTTGTAGAATTCCATTTAGTCTTTTATGCCTATTATTTTATTGACCATATTTGTCGGTTATATAGTCAGGCCACATTAATTAGATTTTATTTTGGTGTTTAATATTTATTTCGTTGTTGATAACTAGATAGCAAAATGGCGGTTACTACATTTTGCCCCCTTTGAATACTTAGTAATGTATTGTCGCTTAGTCTTTTTTTGCTACCGATACTTAAAACAGTTCTGGTGCTTAGATAAAAAAGCAAAATGAAAAGTTATCCTTATAACAATTGATTTTAAGTGAAAATGTCGTATACGTAATCAAAAGAGTTGAAAACGTCGGTTCGGTTGGTTCAAACGCCAACACTCCGAGCTTCAGTAGCCTGAACACAAAAAAAACACAAAAAAAACTGAATGCTATAACCATTTTTAAAGCTCGCCAAAACATTCATAAAATGACCCTAGCACTTTATGTGCTAGTTTTGTTCTCCAAAAGGTATTGAATACTCCATATGGAGACAGTATGCTATTATTTTATTCACGTACTTAAATTAGCTGTGTATAATTTTTGTGTGTACCAAAATGGTACTCGTAGTAGCAATAAACATGAATTGCTACTGTTGGAATGAATCTAATGGTAAGAGAGGTGCTAACGAAATTTCAACAATACTTCATAAATACATACGCATAGTTGATGAACGTGGCTTAGTAAAATATTTGTTGCTTTACTCCGATTGTTGCTCTCGCCTAAATAGAAATAACATTGTACATAGAAATAACAGATGTAACATTGCCATGACTATCCTAGTCATGGCAATGTTACATTCAACATTGCAAACATGCAATAACATTGAAACTATACAGATCAACTTCTTACTGTCAGGTCATACATACATGCCTGTTGATTCTGTACATGCCGTTATAGAAAGAAACAAAAAATAGCATCATTTACGCACCTTCACAATAGTACACAATATTTGCAAAAGCAATATAAGATCCAGAACCGTATAAAGTGGATTTTTTACAGTTTAAAGACTTTAGTAGATGGGATTCAATCAGCGAAAAATATTTCAAAGGGATTCTAACTGGTAAAATAAGTAAGATGCGCGTTGTTACATATCAGAAAAAGAGAGATGACGTAATTTTTGTTAAAAACTCGATGAATGACGATGCCGAATCCTTTTGCGTGGAAGTTCAACCAAAAATTAAGATGACTCCACCAGCATGTTATAAGTCTCAAATTCCTTTATCAAAGGTAAAACATGATGATTTACTTAAACTTTGTAGAGATAACGTGATTCCTCATTTCCTTCAAAATGAATGAAACAGCCTTATAAGCTCTAACAATGTGAAGGACACACTCCCTGAGTCGGATATCGAATATGAGTAAGAGAGAAGGTTTATGTTACTTAACATACTGCGATATGTTTATTGCATAAGTCAAAGACTTGAGAACTTTTTGACATGGCTAGTGTACTTGTTATTTTATAATCTTTGATTATTTTTAAGCGTTGTCCTTTTTTGTGTTTGTAAGCTTAGCCTCATAGACCTCTATATTATTTTTAAGTTAACTTGATCTTAGATACTTTATACTAAAACTATTATTATTGTTGTTAATACGAGCAATTGTTATTAATAAGTACTGTAGCCACTGTGTTTAAATAAGTGTTTTAATTTTTATGGCTGTTAAAAACAGATTTGATTCTTAAAAGTATTATTTTTTCCTTACTTAGAACTCTAGGCCAAGCCCAAAATCTTCTCTCATTCTGTCTAGATATCAACCTAATGTTCAAAGTATTAACACATCAAAATACATCATAAAAATAATCAAACGAATAGGCGCGATATTGTAAAATTTGAACTTGATACAATTTTCCATTCAATCAATTTTCATTCGACAGCCGGTTATACCATATTTCCCTAATTTTATTTCCCAAAAACTCATACTAGTGCTATTTTGCTTCAGTTTAAATAGAGTAAAAGATGTAGTTATATCATTTTAACTGGAACAGATTAATATTGCAATTTCATTTACGACATTTTGGCTGTTTGCAATTAGAAGTCATTTTAGGATAAGCGACAGAAAATAGTGTTTACAGGCTAAATATTAAAAACATAACAATGCCATTCAATAGCTAGTGTCTTAAATATCATGTATACAAATTTCTAGACTTTCGGAAGCTATACTTTAAGTTTTATGATTTTTTTTCATTTTATTTTAACTTTAAATCACTCTCCTCTAAAATTCAACCAGTGGCGCTTATCCCATTTCGGCCGTTAGCCATCGATATGCATCTGTAGTCATGTTTCTCAGCATGGGCATCTAGATTAGTCTTCTAACCACGACCATCTAAAATTGATTCTAGATGGTCATGGTTCCGAGTTCATCCGAAGTTTTTTTTATTCTCGAGCGTGAAGCTTGCGCTCAATCAACATCCCACTAAAAATCTGTATGTGGTGCGCCTAAAGAAGATTTCACTTCAAAAATGAATGAAAACAATATTGATGAACATTTCTCACACAACACAATCTAGCCCCAAACTACGCAAAACATGTGCTATGAGAGCTAGTTAAATGATTTAACATACATTTTATGAACCCAAAACAAAAAATCTATCGTATATAATTATGTATGCAATTACAAAAAAAATCTGATTCTGATGTCTGATTTTTTTTTTTTGTTTTCATTACACAATATTTTCACATTATCTTTTTTTTTATTCAATATATTTTACAGAAAATAAAATTATCAACATTATTGAAAACTAGGTACCTTGAATATAAATAAGTGTTTTGATTATTTTTACAATGACGTACAAATAATAATAATGAAACTCGTCATAAGTGCTGGACTGATTTTTATAATTTTTTTGTGTTTTATTGGATTCGAGAATGCATAAGAATCATTAGAAAAAAAATCATTTTCTTGTCTGTTAGGGGTAACAATCACACCACCTGGATTGATCAGATTTAAATTAGTTTTTTTTAATTAAGTCGTGATTACACCTCCTGTAGTGTATTCTAGTAACATAAAAAATTGAGATCATATAACACGAGCTAAATCTGTAAGCTTCACAAAAATTTACATTGTTGTGTGTGAACAATGAAATCATTTTACTCCGCAAATATACTGAACCAAAAATCACAACTGTTTATCAGAATATAATGAACTCAAATAGTTCACATCAAACACAGAATGTCATGTTTTAATATTTCTTGGGATGAACATCACATCTACACCAATTAGTCGTACTGCAAATAATTATTTTTTGTACTGCAACTTCTCATAATTGATCGTCTTGACGGAAAAGTGGCGAAGAAAATGCACAAGGCCAGCCTTCACCTGTATCCGAGCGAACCTGGCTCCGATGCAGATTCTACCTCCTCGACCAACGGCATGTAGAAGACGTCACTCAGCGGCTGCTGGCCATCACGTCCAAACCGCTCTGGGTCAAACTTCTCTGGTTCTGGGTAATACCGAGGGTCGTGGTGGATGTGGAATATTGGCGTTATTACCTTAGTGCCCTTGGAGATTTTAATATTCCCTACAGGGAGGACAGTGTCTTGGGTGCACTGTCGTGTCAACACGCTAATTGGAGGATACTTTCTCAACGCTTCACTAAGAACTTTCTCTAGGTAAATCATTTCCGATATCACATCGTAGTCAATGTTATTGTTATTATTTTCAAATGCTTTGTCTATTTCTTCTTGAACCTTTTTCAAAATATCGGGATTAGCTCCCAGCTCGACAAGAACTGCGTACATCGAAGAAGCGCTAGGTTCTACACCAGCTATGAAAAAAAAGAACGCTTGTGCTGACAGTAATTCCACAGTCGGTTCCATTTGACAACCTGTGTTTAGGCCATTCTTTTGAATGCTTACAGCAAGGTCAGCAAAATCATGCTTTTTGACATTTTCTTTTTCTCTTTGTTCTATTACCTGTTTAATTGCTCCAATGAAGAAATCTTCAAATTCACTGATATATTTAAGGCGGAAAATTTTTGTCAAGCCGGGGCTTAGGGAGGCAAGAGAAAATTTAGTATTCAGTGATAGTGTCGGTTTTATAGCAGCTCGTGCCACCTTTACAAACGGAGAATCAAACACGGACTCAGTTCCGATTCCAAAAACGGAAGCAGTGACTGCGGCGCTGCAGAAGTTAGTCAAAGTATCGTAAGCATTACCATTTAATCTTTTTGGATCTTGTTTCATATAAGTCACAAAATCTTGACCACTTTTATCCATAATGTAGTACATTTGCTTCAATTTTGTACTCGTGAAAAGCGGTGTCATGTTTTGTCGCATGAGTTTCCATTTCGGACCGTTCAGAAATAGTACGTTTTCGCTTAGGATATCACCTTCAGAATTGTCAATTCCAATATGATTAAAAGAGTTGAAGTCATTTTGTAGTATATGATTGACGTTTTGAGCGTTCGGCACGAAGACACCTGGGAAGAACATGACACCGATGCCCACAACCGGTTCATTTTTATAAGTTTGGTAAAATGCTTCAAGATTTTTGAAAAACGCACGTGTTCCAACTATATAGTCCCAAAATGGCCCAAGAAATATATTTTTTGGATGAAATTTAACTCCACGTTTTTTCCAGTATTTTGCATTGTATAATCCGTGAAGATAAACGTAAGTTAATAGAACAGCCAATGCCAATAAAATAACTTCAATTAACATTTTACATACGTTGAAATTGTATCAAGTAAAGAAGCAAACTGGTAGATAAATCCGGTTTTAGCCATATTTATAGCAAAGATAATGATATGCGATAGTTAGATGCACAATGTATTGTAAACAAAAAAACGACATAAGCATAACATGACGAAGTAGTTTCACAACACGCAATTGACATAGAGGGCGTTTTAGGTATAGAATGAGAGCACTACAAGATTTCTTTAAATATAATAGCCTATACATACTTATTTTTATGATTAATTACTTAAAACTAACTATCAAAACGTTTCCCTGCTCGCTGCGCTCGTGATAAAATTTTGGGATCCTTCGCTTGCTCGGTCATCACGCAAAAGCAACTTTGCACTCTTATAAAATAAATAACTATCTTTTGGACTATTTTGCATCAAAATTATTGTGATTGTTTTTGTTAATATAATATTGCGAGCTGTGAGCGTGAACAAATATTTCATTGACTGTTTTATCGAAGTGATTTGCTTAGAATAATTATCCTGTACAATGAATAATAAACGTATAAATAATCTTAAATGTAAATATAGTATACTAGCGGTCCGCCCCAGCTTTGCCCGTGGTACACATATTTATAGCCTATAGCACTTAGGGATCTCGTATTTATCCAAAGCTAAAAGAAGTTTTGAAATCGGTCCAGTAGTTCCTGAGATTATTGCGTTTAAACAACTAACCTTTTCAGCCTTATAATTTTAATATAGATTTAACACAATGTACATGTATACCCGTGGTACATATTATATAGCTCTCATTGGCATCCTGTACATATGCAACGGCGAAAGAATGACTGAAATCATTTCAGTCAGTCCTAAGAATATCGCTTTCAAACAAAAAACCTCTTCAGCTACCTGCTACGCCACCTGTCGGAAATTGGTCGTACCAACTCAGATTTAGGAACAAATTTTATTAGCAAAGGTTGAATGACAATTCCCGTTTTTGTTATTTTCTTGATTCATGCTTCGCTTCTATTGATAGTAGCGTTAGGTTCTGTAGCCTTTATTTAGCCTTTGTCGATAAATGGACTATCCAATAGAAAAATAATCTTTCAATTCGGACTAGCACTTCCCGAGATCCTAGCGTTCAAACAAACAATCAAATTCTTCATGATATTAGTATAGATATTCGATTTCACAAGAGTAATGAGATGCCGAAATTACAAAAGATCTGTTCTCGTCGCCAGAGCCAAATGCCCATTTTCTCCAATTCTCTTGAATGAATCACGGCTCCGGGATTCCGTGCATTTTTCGCCCCATTTAGGTTCCTCTTATGCAAATAAGTTTCGACAGTCGACGTGAAATCCGAATGAAAGCGTTTGTTTCTCCAACTGGGAATGGGCTGATTTGGACACGCGTGGAGTAGCTATAAAGTTTATTTTAATTTTACACTACCTATTAACACAAATATAAAGTTACTTTTTTGTAATCCATAGAGCGAGACGAGCAGGACATGTGCCTGAAGGTAAGCAACATGCCTGCCACATAACAGCACAATGTCACGCAGCTATTGGAAAATGAAGAGTCCAAATCATTACCTAGCACTGCACTGCGCTCGTCACCCAGACATCTAAAATGTTATATCTCTAAGCCCTGTGATTTCTCTGGAAATATAGCCTTCAAACCGGAACACAGTACCTAATGTTTACAAGTTACTGCTTGGCGGTAGAATAACTGGCAAAGGTTTTATATTTCCCCAGGCGGGCTTTGCCAAGAGTTCTACCACTACTAAAACTTATGGAACCTTTTCTAGATTATATTGGAACGATTTTGCTAGTAGGTACTAGGATTACATATATTTAACTCTTATAATATAACTAGATGTCCGCCCCGGCGTTGCCCGTGGTACATTATATAGTACTCATCAGGATCCCGTACATATACAACGGCGAAAGAATGACTGAAATCGGTTCAGTCATTCCTGAGAATATCGCTTTCAAACAAAACACCTCTTCAGCTACCTGCTACGCCACCTGTCGGAAATTGGTTGTACCAACTCAGATTAAGAAAAAAAAGATTAGCAAAGGTTTTATATTCAAGAGGTATGTAATCTGTGATATTCAATGACGCAATCTTATACACATGCTGTCATGTGTCATGTCAAAGCACGAAACGTACGAAAACTCTCAATAAGGAATATTTTTTCCCGATTTTGTTACATTCTTGATTCATGCTCCGCTTCTATTAATAGTAGCGTTATTTTCTATAGCCTATAGCCTTCATCGATAAATGGACTATCCAATAGAAAAAATCTCTCAATCCGGACCAGTACTTCCGAGATCCTAGCAAACAAACAAACAAACAAACTCTTCAGCTTTATAATATTAGTATAGATATAAAAAAAACTTCGGCGCCAAGACTCGACAAAACAGGTTCTGTCCGTTTTTTTACAAATGACTAAGCAAATTACACACATCAGAATACATCGCTAACTAACAGTATGTTTAGTATATTATTTTCTTTTATTATAGTTCAAGACTCAATTTTATTCGTAGCATCTAGGTTTTTTTTAACTTTTATAACGCATCATTGGTGTTATACATAACTTACCTAGAAGAAACTGATTCACTCCTAATTTGAAGACACTAAGAGAGTAACCACTGGGAAAAGAGCACAAGGTGAAACATTTTTGCATTCGAGTGCAACGCATAATTTGTCATCCCCCCGTATCGAGGTAATGACTAAATGCTTTGCGCATTATAAACAGTTTCAGTCAGTTTTGTTGGCGTCAAAAAACTTCTTTGTCGCTAGAATCACTTATATCGATTTTACACTTATATTCAGTTTTCCTGTCCTTAACCTAAGGTGTTAACTTTCAGTTTATTTAGCCATAATTTTAACAATAATAATATGACGTGAAAATATGGAGAGTTGACCGGTTGAGGTAAAGAATGACATCTGTGTACATGAAAAAGTGTCCGCCCAAAAACATTAAATTATGGTAGGGCCACATAGCATCAGGGTAAATAAATAAAAGTTAAATTAACAATTCATGAAAACAAGATTCTAGCTACATGTTTTCTCAAAATAGTTATTAATTGATGTTATATTTAGTACCTACATTATTTTGTCCTACGCAAGTAGTCGAAATTTTCTATTAGTAACTATTTTAGTCGTCAATAATATTAAATTACTAGCGACCCGCCCCGGCTTCGCACGGGTGCAATGCTGATACTAAATATACCTACTAGTACCTACCACGGAGCTAACACAAAGAGGAGGTGCCCTAAGCAACTGTGCACTGTGATATTCAACTAGGTCTTGACGTCATCACGGTGGGCGGGGTCTAAGTTAGTATGCTATCAGCGTTCGTCAGGTGCACATGTGACGAGATTCGCATTTTAGGTGTGTTTTTGAGTTTTAACAAGAAAAGGATGAAGTGTTGTATTTTACTATGTCAAAGTTACTCAGACAGACGTTCTGATAATGTGCATGGCATCACATTTCATTTGTAAGTAATTTAAAAGTAATTACATATAAAAGTTCTAGAACATTCTCAGCTTTCCGTGTTAAATTTCTACTACTTGACACTAGATGGCGACATTTTGGGAAGAAAATACATAAGTTTACGTGTGATTTTGCAGTATTATATTGTAATAATAATACGTAAAGACTAAAAACTGTTATACACTTAGTCCTAAATACATTTTAGTAGCTAAAATACTACTTTTACAGTTTTTATTATTATTTTAAGAACGGGCTGCCATCTATCGTCATGTAGCATTAACTATTTAAACGTGAGAAATATCCAGGGCCGTATTCAGAATTAAATTATTTTACCAACTAATTTTAAATGTTCACCTGTTGTTGTTTTTTTTTTATGAGCACCTGAATTAAGAACATAATAGGTATAACAAAGATACTCCCAACGCTCAAACGCTGGCCATTGTCGAAATTACGTTGATATTACCGAATGGAAACCAAAAAAAAAGTTGAAGTTGAATATGTCATAACGCCATTTTGACACTAATCAGCTGTTAAGAGTTGGCCATATTTGCCTTAAAACACCGCTAAAGTAGGGTTCTCGGCTTTGTAACTTTATAGAAGACTTATAGCACGTTTTAGCGCTAAAATGCTGTTATGAATACCATTTTTTCTTAAGACGTACAAGCAAGACTTTAGACATGCTATAACTTTTTATGAATAAGACCGTTGGAGTATATTTACACATCTAGGTTTCTACGATATATTTATGATTATAGTGACGTAGACGAAGAAGCTTAATTTATCGTTAAAGGTTGCTATGTATGTAAGAGCCTATACATTTATTATCATGTTTAAATTATTTTCAAATTTTTAGTTCATTTTATTTACAAGTAATATAAGCATGTTTTTTAATATCTTAATTTTATTTATTTACCTATATTTTTTTTGAAGATTAAAGTTCTTAGTACGTGTGTCCCATCTCATTAAATCTTTTGACATCTAGTGTAAGGTAGCTGAACTATATAGTAATATCAACATCAACCTAAGCTAGTAGTTTTGCTATTAGCCGATAGATGGAAAATTGAGAAGTGGGCGGAGCTTAACACGCCCTCAGTGCCTCCTTATCCCGCAAACTATCACGCGTCGTTTCATATGGAAATTTAATTACCCCACCTCTTCTTTGTATCAGCCTCCGTGGTACCTACTAATAAAACTCCGGTCCGGCGGCAAGACGTTTCGTTTTACGTAGTCACATACGTCGCGTCACAGTCTTTTGTGATGAATACTTTTTTGGCGCAACGGACGCACGCAATGTTCTGATTAATGGAACGAAACGTGTTTTACACCAAAGATGGCGACAGCGGTTTGTTTGTCAGTGCCATTAGAATTTAACGAAATTCTCCATAATTCGAATTTTGTGGGCATGTGCTGTCGACTCAAAATCAATATTTTTTTATGTTTTGTTATTCATATAAGGTTTCGATCAAGTCTACCGTACTTCTTGACGAAATTATTAATATAGATTTAACTTAGCATACTTCAATTCGTTTACAAATGATTCATTCATTGAGCATTTTTGATTTTCTACCATTTGAGATAACATTCCTTGCCTCTATCTTCTATGCGTGA
Source organism: Ectropis grisescens (assembly GCA_017562165.1). Lineage (NCBI taxonomy): Eukaryota > Metazoa > Arthropoda > Insecta > Lepidoptera > Geometridae > Ectropis > Ectropis grisescens. Next base: position 29,087,530 of record CM029781.1, on the reverse strand, counting down.
AAAGAAAATTGCGCGCAAAGGATTTATAAATAAGTACCTACACCAAGGATGTTCCGAATCTAAGTTTTTAGTAAATTCAAAAGAATGTATGATGAATTCGGCACCAAGAAAGTAGAAATAAATAGGTTTAATTATGTTTTGAATTCAAAAACTTAGTGCACACGATGTTCTAAATTCAAATTTACTTTACCCTCTAGAAGGTAAAAACGACTTTTGCGCCCTGATATCGAGGAGCAAAGAAAAGTTACGTGTTGCACACAAGATGAAAAATCTTTGTTTTTCATCTTGTGCTAAATTTAATCCCCTCGCGAACGGTCAGGATTCTAATTTTTCAATTTTAGAATCATTCGCTTAGCACGTGGTTAAAAAGCTACTTTGCTCTCTTGTGCAACAAATAACTGTTACTTAATTATGTTAATAAATTCAAATTTTATAAGTATTAAAACAAGGAATAAAAATTTATTTTGTATAAAATAGTTTATTGCCATAATATTCAACAGGTTCTTAGAGAGATTATTTACAATATTAACTATTACTATTTACAATATTAACTATTTCTATTTACAATATTGACTATTACTATTTACAATATTAACTATTTCTATTTACAATATTAACTATTTCTATTTACTATATTAACTATTATTATTTACAATATTAACTATTACTATTTACAATAAATTTATATCTTAAGTAGAAAATACTTCAGAAATGTTCCTATCTAAATCGGTTTGGAGGTTGTTAAGATATCAACCAAAACTAACATTAAAAATGAGTATCTCTATTTTCAGTATTTTTCATTTCAGCCTATACATTGTCCCATTGCAGAGCAAAGGCCTCTCTCCCTCTCCCTCCAATTTTCGCTATTCAGAGCAACAGTCCTCCAATCTTAATATATGTATCGAGTTCGATCCGAGTTATATTTTTAGTAATTAATTAGAATTAAATAATTAAAATTCCAACAGTAAACTTGAAACTAATCTCCGAAAAGCCCACCTTTAACTGATCCCTTTGCCCCTGAAACAACCTTTGCTCCAGGAACGCAATTCCTATTTCTAAGACGGTCCATTGGAGAAATAAAATATAAGTAAAGATTACACAAAATATTTGTACTTTAATTATAATACATTCTAATATTTTGTATATTTTACCATCGTGGTAATATTTACTAGTTTTTTTTTGTAATTTTCTATTTTGACAACATTCATAATAACTTATAACTTACATTTACAAAGCCAAAAACAAGATCTTCCCAGAACTGGCCTACTAAAGGTACAAGTTCGCCCGGAGACCGCGACAGGCACTTGACTCTATGGAACTGTATGGACGCCAGTTCGCGCCGAGACCGCGACAGGAGACCGAGACACGTGTCGCGAGACATGTGTCGCGGTCTCGGCGCGGACTGGCGCCCATACAATTCTATAGAGTGAAGTGCCTGTCGCGGTTTCCGGGCGAACTTGTACCTTTAGAACTAATAACGTTAAGCTGTATTTTATTTACACTTTTTCTGTGAAACATTATTCATTCTCACTCTCTCTCTCTCTCTCTTTCATCTCATCTCATCTTTCTCTCTGAATACCATTTTCAATGTAATATTTTACGTCTAAATTTTATTACAGTCATTAGATGTTTAAATATACAGCAAAGCTGACTATGATCTTCGCATAAAACAAACATCAACGGCATCATGAACATTTTTCATTAATAATCTCAATTATTGGATAAACTTGCAATAACATTGAGAACGTAGGTAATAAAATTGAGACTAAACAAACAAAATTATGTGTTATCATTGAAAATTTGAAAATCGATAACAACAAAATATCTAACCTGTAAAATAAAGTTCTAAAAAACATTCAGTACATCTGTACATATGACTCATATCAACAATTTCCTTGTGTATGATAATAATAGAGGTATAATGGGTTGCTAATGAATGCCTTATATTGATAATTAACAAAATATTTCTATAAACTCAAAATGAGATACAAGTTACATATGCATACATTGTATGTATTTTACACGTATAATATACAACTTTCTAGCAAAAATTCACTAACGTAGCCTGAAACTTTGCGTTACTAATTTTAATTGTGCTAACAGCTTTGCTCGACGAGCAATAAGTCTTATCTAAAACAAATTCAAGTTCCAGTTACTCTGTACACAATCCAACTACGAGTACCACATTTTATCCTTTGATGTCTCTTGGAGTGAACACAACATCTACGTCAATAAGGCGTACAGAAAATAACTCTTTTCTATACTTAAGTTTATCGTAGTTAATGGTTTTACAGTAAAGTGGCGAAGAAGGTGTACAAGGCCAGCTTTACCTGTATCCGGGCGAACCTGGCTCCGATGCAGAGTCTGCCTCCTCGACCGAACGGCATGTAGAAGGCGTCACTCAGCGGCTGCTGTCCATCCTTGCCAAATCGCTCCGGGTCAAACTTCTCTGGCTCAGGATAGTACCGAGGATCACGGTGAATATGGTAGATGGGAGTAATCATCTTAGTACCCTTGGCAATCTTAATGTTACCTACAGGAAGAACTGTATCTTGAGTACATTGTCTTGTCAATTGACTTATTGGTGGAAACTTTCTCATCGCTTCGCTAAGAACTTTCTCTAGGTAAATCATTTCCGATATCACATCGTAGGAAATGTTATTGTTGTGCTTTTCAAAAGCTTCATCTATTTCTTCTTGAACTTTCTTCAAAATATCGGGATTTACTCCCAATTCGACGAGCACGGCGTACATGGAAGAAGCACTAGGCTCTACACCAGCAATGAAAAAGAAGAAAGCCTGTGCTGACAGTAACCCTACTGTAGGTTCCATTTCACAACCCGTAGCTAAATCTTTTATCATACCTTGTTTTTTAATGCTCACGGCAAGGTCAGCGAAGTCATGCTTTTTCACATTTTCTTTTTCTCTTTCTTCTATTACCTGCTTCATCGCTCCAATGAAAAAGTCTTCAAAATCACTGAATATTTTTAGGCGAAAGAATTTAGTCAAACCGGGGCTCAGGGTGGCTAAAGAAAATTTGATATTCATTGACAAGGTCGGCGCCATAGCAGCTCGAGCGACTTTCACGAAAGGAGAATCAAACACGGACTCAGTTCCGATTCCAAACACAGATGCAGTGATTGCGGCGCTGCAGAAATTGGTCAACGTGTCGTAAGCATCACCGCCCAGTCTTTTCGAATCTTGTTTCATGTAAGTCACAAAATCTTGAGCGCTTTTGTCCATTATATAGTACATCTGCTTCAACTTTGTACTCGTGAAGAGCGGAGTCATGTTTTGTCTCATGAGTTTCCATTTCGGACCGTTCAAAAAAGATTACACTTTCTGTTAGCTGGTCACCTTCAAAATTATCAAACCCTCGATGGCTAAAGGAGTTGAAGTCATTTTGTAGCACGTGATTGACGTTTTCTGCGTTTGGCACGAACACACTTGGAGAGAACATTGCGCCGATTCCCACCACCGGTTCATTTTTTATACGTCTCATAAAGTTCACCGAGAGATTCGAAGAACGGGCGACTTCCTGTTATATAGTCCCAAAATGGCCCAGCAAATTTGTTTCTGGGATGAAATTTAACACCACGTTTTACCCAGTATCTCTCATTGTATAAACCATTTATATAAACATAGGCTAACAGAACCGCAAAAACTCCTAATAAAATTTCAATTATCATTTTGGCAACGTTAAGTGGCTACCAAGTCAAACACTGTAGTGACGAATAATGTCTCAAGATGTATTTATAGCTAAATTATGTGCGATAAAACTGACATAAATACATTTATCAATATCACTTTAAGCACGTACTCATCATGACTAAGCAGTTTTTTTTTAGATACGCATTAGCGTACAAAATAACATGTTATTCTCGTAGGTTAAAATCCAAGTAAGTACTATAATTTGACGTCTTACATTTTATGTATTTTGAGATTTTTTATTAAAGAAGAAAATTGGTATATTATTGTTTGATGATGTGAGATAGTATGTTAACAAGATCGTGCAATAAGTGGAATGGAAATTTGTTGAAAAAAATGACTTCCAAAAAAAAGGGGGAGGTTATCAATTCGACCCCTATGTTTGAAACGGTGAAGGAAAACATCGTGAGGAAACCGACATGTACCTGTAGAATAGAATCTTTCGAGGTCATGTGTCATCCATCAACCCGCACCTGCCCAGCGTGGTGGATTATGACCTTAACTCTCTCCTTGCGAGAGAAGGCCCCGAGTCCCAGCAGTGGGAACATTTAGTGGGCTGCTTATAAATGTTATGTACTATTATAAGCGCTACTCACTCATCTATTTGAAGTCGGTGCCAGTCAGGTCAAAAAGTTAGTAGATTGATGCTAATTAGGCACATGGTAAGTAGGCACAGGTAAGTAGTATCTATCCACTACCTGCTAGATTTGGCTGGCACCGACTTCGAATAGATGAGTGCGTAGCGCTTACAATAATGATTTTAGTTTACTTTTCGCTTTTGAGGTCCTATTTGTGGTTTTGAAGTCGGTTTCATTTTTTGTACGAAACTAGTTTATTTATTTAAGGCACTTTAGTAGTCGTATTTTACTGGGTAAACAACCATATAGCTGTAATACAATACCCACAAAACCTTGTACATAGGCCGTTGCGAATAGTCTAAAGAGGTATCCTACAACTATTTATAGCTAAGGTGTTTTAAAACTACGAGACTTTGAAGAGTAGTACCTATATTACGATTATGTTTTGAATTAACGTTACTGCTTCGGGAATATAACAATAATAAAACAAAACATCGGGGACAAAGAGGGTAGTATTTTCAGGTGATGAAAATCTGTAACTATCAACTTATTCATTATCATACTTTTGATAATGAACAGCCATAAGTATATATCCTACAAATATTGTTTATAGCAGTAAATTACCGGAACTGCAGCTACGTGAGTAAAACCGCGGGACGCTTCTAGTGTATTGTAATTAAAACTAATACTATAAATGTTAAAGTTTGAATGTTTATTGATAAAATAGCGTCTCCCTTCGTTTTTTGTTCCATTTGTAAAGTTTTTGCATCTTCCCGCAGCTCTAATGACGGGGTCAGCTGGAAAGGCCCAATATTGCATCGCAGGCGCTCCACTGACAAACAAACACCATTATTTTTTAACAAATAAACTTGCATAAATAAGTGAGCAAAATTTTAAGTACTCTAGATTATAAGGTATAGGAATTTATTATATAACTAGATAGACAGAAAACTCTTTAATGTCACACAAAAAAAGCAGAAATATTACAGTTAAACACTTCTGAACTAGCCCTAGAAATGGCTGTTTTATTGCTAACAGTAATATTTTTCAGGCAACCAGAAAGTTTCTAAATGTTATAACAACTCTGTTCCGATAAATAAATAATGGTAAAATGTATAATATATATGGTGTACAACAAACACTAAAGATGATGCGAGGATCATAATGATTTTTGGGAAAATTTTCATAGCGATTTTACTTGAGCCACAATTTGATAATAAATCAAATTGGTATGAAAATGTTCGACAGTTTTAACGTTTTTTTAGTAGTGGTTGGACTCTTGGCAGAGTCCGCCTGGGGAAGTATCACGCCTTTGCCAGTTATTCTACCGCCAAGCAGTAACGTGCAAACATTACTGTGTTTCGGTTTGAAGGGTAATGTTTCCAGAGAAATTACAGGGCTTAGAGATATAACATTCGATCTCTGGGTGACGAGCGCAGTGCAGTGCTAGGTAACAATTTGGACTCTTCGTGTTCCAATAGCTGCCTGTAACTGGTTACGTGGCAAGCATGTTGCTCACCATCAGGTACATGTCCTGCTCGTCTCGTCACTCTTTACTTAAAAAAGAACCTCAGTTAAATAAAACTGTCATATTTCAAATTTAAATTCAAGGCAACTCGACCCAAAACATGTCAAATGTTTAGTTATAGTCACATGGGGTTTTGACACGCAATTTTTCAACGTTTGTAAGAACAAATAAAATTGAAAATCAAAATTGAGTCAAAAATGGGTTTATACTGCGGCTTTTAGACACAAAATTCATGGTAATTTAAAAGTATGGTATATTAATATGACGGTTCTTATGTAATGTCTGTTTCGTTATAGAACTGAGCAAATAATGCTAAAAATAATCCAAAGATTGGCTAACTTGGATCATCATCAATGATTACTTGGATACTTACTTGGCTTCCTTGGATATTATTAGTATGCAAACACCAACATAGCAATTTAGTAGTATAATAACTGCGTAAATGCTTGATATTTTCCCAGGT